>OY856412.1:528751793-529351793 GCA_963693085.1 Alisma plantago-aquatica
GTTTAAAAGAATTAAACTGAGTAGTGGGATAATATAAATCAGTAGCAGATGAATCAACATCTATGCAGATTAGAGCAACATTCTTATGTGAGTATTTCAACTATAACTTGATAAAGCAGCATGTCTCTTATTCAATATGAATTAAAAGAACAAAAGTACATTTATGTGTCAAGGACATGCTGAGCAGTATAACATCAACCAGTGGTTCTCGTATTTCAATCTTATGCAAATACGCTACACGACTGATTAAATTTTACAAACATATTTAAGCTCTGAGGAGATGAGGTATACCGCTCATACTCCAACCGACCATTTCTAGAATCGAAATCAGTACCATAAATAGGTCAATGGAAGAGCTAGATTCCCATGACCTCCCACATCCCGATCAGTACGGGACCATAAGCAGAACTAAGTTAACTACTCAAAATAGCATTCCAGGGTATACTGGAAACTTTTCTATAGAGTTACAGTATCAACTGTACTCTCATCGGCAATTGAGAGATTTAATGTTTATCTCCGTCGACCCGATATTAAATAACATTGGGAGATTAATGATATGTCCATCCCAACCATCGGGAGATTTGTGATACATCCATCCCGACACATGAAGGATTGAGAGGTTTAATGTTTACCTTCCCTCAATCTCTTCACAAGGACGTAAGGATATTTTTGCCCATTTACCCCCACATATTCAGAATATGCGCATTCTAAGAATTCCCCTAGGAAAACCTATTTCACCATCACCAACTTCTGACGATGACGGATCTATGGTCAGAGTACTACATGAATAGATTTCACTTGATTAATTAAGTACATTTTCATATTCTTTTAACATCAAGCAAGTTCTCAAACATAACTTATTATAACAATGTTATAAAGTAACATGTACTAATTTCATGAACTACTTAACAGTCTTTAAAAGACATTGGGAACTCAATCCCTTATTTCAAAACTGGGAATTCTCATCCCTTCACAATCTCATCACCATAATCATATGGTTCTGGGTAATTAAACCCTTGATTCATCATTGAGCATTGTTACCACTTTTCCAGGTAACTATCACCTTCAAGTCATCTGACCAAGGCTAACATGAAACTTGTTATTACAAGCATCACTCATGGTACTTGAGGCCCATTAACTCTCTTGTTACCTCTTTACTAGGCAGCAAGGTATATTAAGGCACACAAGGCCCAATCACAATAGTGAATTAAACATCATAGTTCATACCTGACTATGATCATCATTTTAGCATACCTGCATGTTCAGTACAAATGATAACAGTAATATCAATTGCATATCAGTACCATGTAAAACAAATATAGATTCACAATTTAAGGGTAACACCACTATTCCCTTAGCAGGGTTAGGGTTTCCCATTTCATGTCTTTTGAGGACATTCATCACATTAACCACATCAAGGTTATGGTTTATCACCATATTCCTTAGATTAGGGTTTCATAAAGCATTACATAGTATTACCCTGGATTTGAGCTTCACATCACATAAACATTAGGGATTCTCATGAAACCATTCTTAGTTAGGGTTTCACATAAATTTTACCCCAGAATAGGGTCTACGTTTAATAAACCACAATTAGGGTTTACTATTCATCCCAATTAGGGTTTTACATTCATGTACCCATAATTAGGGTTTATTATTCATCCCAATTAGGGATTTGTATTACATTACCCTAAATTAGGTTGGCACATATCAACACCCTAGATTAGGGTTACAACCATACCCTGGATTAGGGTTTTATTTATAATTGCCCTCAATCAGGGTTAGGGTTCAATAACCTTGTCAATTAGGGTTTATGCTCATGATTAGGATTTCATGATCTCTTTACTTAAGGATCATACCCTTAATTACCACATGAATCATACTCATGTATGATTTCCATTCTTTCATCTCCTTAACTTAATTAGGTCATATCAACCCTTCAATCAAGTACATACGACTATGATTGACATTGTGTACTAAGATATTATTTTTATAAGCAATTAGGGTTCATCCCTAAATTGGAACTAATCACTTAGGTACTATTAGGGTTTCAACCTTTGTACCTTCATTGATTACTATTACTAACAATAATTGGATTATTGGAACAATCATTACCTTCAATGTCCAAATGATTGAATCACAAATTAACTCCATTCGGTTTTGAGGCTTCATCACCAAACGGTTTTGAAACCGTTTGACCCCAAAAGGTTTTGAAACCGTTTGCCCCCAAATGGTTTTGAAACCGTTTTCCCCCAAACGGTTTCAAGACCGTTTGGTCTCAAACGGTCTCAAGACCGTTTGGGCCAAATCAGTCCCAAAACCGCAAGGGCTCTTTAGGTCATTCATCAATCCAATCAAATGCAATTGCTCCATTGAATTGACTGTTGATTATGCAATTGAAGGATTCATCAATCCACACCATTAGATCATTATCCATTTGTAAAGGATCAACCACTAACCCACCAAATGGTTTTGAAACCATTTGGTCTCAAACGGTTTCAAGACCGTTTGGGTTCAAACGGTCTCAAGACCGTTTGACCCAAGTTGCTTTGAAATCATTAGGACCAATCAAGGATTCTTCAATCAACTTGATTAGGGTTTCCAATTGAAGGATTGTACACACATTGAATCAATCAATTGGATCCATTGGATCATCATCCAACATGTAATAAGGTTCAGACCTCAAACGGTCAACTAAATCAAATGGTCAACCCTTTCATTTGGTTTGGAGTCCAAAGCACCAAACGGTTTGGTGAAACCGTTTGGACCAAAGGTCCAAGACCGTTTTCTCTTGTTCTTGGTTGAGGTGTGTGCTTGTGAACAGGTTATCATCTTCAAACTTTAGACTCACGAAATCTACTGCCATTTCCATGGCAACTCCATCAATCAAACAAAGTTATTGCAAGAATATCAATTAAATCAATTGTATTGAGAAATCGAATTCAATGACAAAGATTAAGGGTTCAAGTTATATAACCCGCCTTCAAATGAGCTTCAAAGCTTCAAGCTCCATGGATCCAATGGTGGATGAAGCTATAGCAACCTCCCAAGGTCGTTTCTCAAGCTTTTGGAGTGAAAGGTTCGGCTAGGGTTGAATATGGAGTGAAGAAATGAAGGAATTATGCATTGTTTTATGATTTCCACCATGAAATTAAGAAGAATGAAGGCCAAGGACTTACCAATAGGTTGCGATCGTCCTTCCTGCTGTTCCTAGATCCCTTGGTAAATTTTGCAAGCAAGGAGAAGAAAAGGATCCAAAAAATTCCTTGGTTTGAGTGGTAAAAGATCTTTTATAAGAAAATCAATGTAAGAGAAAATGTTTTATAAAAATCATTTAATTCCAAAAATGTTGCCACCACTTCCCCCATGGTTTTCTTGCATGCAAAGGAAACTCTATCCCACCGAGCTCCCTTCCATTATCCATGGATTAAGGGAAAAGAAATTAAGCACCTTAATCCCTTATAATATTAATATATATATTTGAGTGGAAATTCTTTTCCTTATAATAAGGTGAGTGGAATTTTCACCTCCTTAGGATATTTTGTGGTCTTTTCAAAGCTCAAGAACTTCCACACACGTCTAAATTCCACCATTTTAATTTTGGTTGAAGGTCCTTCAATTATTTTATTTATTTTTGCATTAATTTGAGCTTATGTTTCCATTATGCTTAAATCTTGATTATTTTAATATCAAGATTCTCTCTCCTTCAAAGAGACACAAATGAGACGCCCCTCTCATTTTATTTACTCCACATGATGCCAAGAAACATTAGGGACCTTTTTGAAGTGTTAATTTGCATATTGCACCCTAGGTTTTGGGTAAATTGCACATTACACTAAAACTAGGTTTTCATGCACAACCATTGCTTTATCAGCTCTTCCTTGGTACTCAGGCTATCACAAGCCATACCTTTGCATCATTTTCACTCTCATGATGCTTCAACACATGAGGAACATATTATCATGCACAATTTGCAAATAGGCCCCTTAACTTGGGTAATTTTCACTTTAGTCCAAAATAAGCAAAATATTGATTTCAACAATATTCAAAAAGGACTAAAATTGCAATATAAGTTCCTCTTGAGCCTTAATTACTTTTAAAAAGATAAGAGCATGCATATAATCACTTTATTAAGCAAAACACCTAGGGTTAAAATATAACCCAGCTCAGGGATGTTACAAGTTTATCCACCCCTTACAATGATTTCGTCCCCGAAATCATCAACAAAACATTAAGAGAAAAGAGTAGGATATTTCCTCCTCATCTCATCCTCTAGTTTCCACGTAGCTTCTTCAACGCCACGGTGATTCCAGAGGACTTTTACAAGACTAATGTCTTTCTTTTTCAACTTCTTGATTCTTCTGTCAAGAATCAACACAGGTCCTTCAACATAAGATATGTCATCATTTAGTTCTACCTCCACATGTTGTAGAACTAACTCAGTGTCAGGATGACACTTCCTCAACATAGATATATGAAACACTGGGTGCAATCTATGCAACTCAGGTGGCAAGTCCAACTTATAGGCTACCTTTCCCATCCTTTCAATGATCGGATAAGGCCACATAAATCTAGGAGCTAACTTCCCTTTCTTTCCAAATCTCAGGATACCTTTCCAAGGTGAAACCTTGAGGTACACCCTGTCTCCAATTTGGAATTCTAAGGGTCTACGATGCTTGTCAACATAGGATTTTTGTCTATCCTGGGTAGCTTTCAACTGTTGTTGTATGATCTTAATCTTCTCAGTTGTTTGCTGAACCAGCTCAGGACCCAAAAGTTGGTATTCACTAGTATCATACCAACATAGGGGAGATCTACAACGTCTACCATACAAAGCCTCATATGGTGCCATCTCAATACTGTGCTGATAGTTGTTATTATAAGCAAACTCTATCAAGCTCAGATGTAGATCCCAACTCCCTACAAATTGAAGGACACATGCCCTAAGCAAGTCCTCCAAGGTTTGTATTGTCCTCTTAGACTGTTCATCTGTCTGAGGATGAAAGGTTGTACTACACCTTAATCGCGTACCCAAAGCTTTATGGAGTCGCTCCCAAAAATGACTCGTGAACTGGGGACCTCTATCAGAAATTATGGTAACTGGAACCCCGTGCAAACACACTATCTCATCTATGTATATCTGTGCTAGCTTTTCAGCTGTATAGGTTGTTTTGACAGGTAAGAAATGTGTTGTCTTTGTCAACCTATCAACTATCACCCAAATGGAATCATGACTTTTGGCTGTTCTAGGAAAACCAAGCACAAAGTCCATAGTTACATGATCCCATTTCCACTACAGTATTGGCAAAGGCTGCATTGTTCTTGTGGGCTTCTAATGTTCAACTTTAACCTACTGACACACCGGACACCGCATAACAAACTCAGCAACATCCTTCTTCAAACCAGGCCACCAATACATATCTTTTAAGTTATGATACATCTTGGTGCTTCCTGGATGCATAGCATACATTGAAGAATGAGCTTATTCCAGGACTAACTTTCTTAAGTTATCAACATCAGGTACTACCATCCTACCATGGTAACAGACTACCTGATCATCAGAATCATGGAAACCATCCCGTTTCTCATTACCATATCCTGACCTGATCTGCTGAATCATAGAATCAGTCTGTTGTGCTTCTTTAATCTACTGTCTCAGAGTTGGTTTTATGTGCATCTCAGCTAACAACCCGGCTAACAATGACACTTCAAGCTGTACATTGTCTTGCCTCAAGGAGATAAGCATATCTCTCTTAGAGAACACTACAAAGTTCAGTTGTGCTTTGTTTAAGGCTGGTTTTGCTGATTTCCTACTTAACGCATCAACAACCACATTGGCTTTCCCTGGATGATAATCAATTGTACAATCATAGTCCTTGATTAACTCCATCCAGTGGTGTTGCCTCATGTTTAGCTCATGCTGAGAAAAGATATACTTTAGGTTTTTATGGTCTGTGAAAATCTGGAATGTTTCTCCATAGAGATAATGTCTCCAGATCTTCAGGGCATGTACCACAGCAGCTAGCTCTAGATCGTGTGTTCGATAATTCACTTCGTGTTTCTTAAGCTGTCAAGAAGCAAAAGAAATTACTTGTTTATCCTGCATCCACACACATCCTAAGCCATTTTTAGATGCATCACAAAAGACTATATACCCCTTTCCTTGCTCAGGTAACACCAACACAGGTGCACTGGTTAACCTTTCCTTCAACAACTGGAAAGATTGTTGACACTTATCATTCCAGACAAAAGGAATCTCCTCCCTGGTCAACTTGGTTAGGGGTAAAGCTATTGAACTGAAGTTCTTAATGAATCACCTGTAATAGCCTGCCAGTCCTAGGAAACTTCTTATCTCTATCGGTGTCTTCGGCTATTCCCATTGCAGGACAAATTCCACTTTCTTAGGATCAATACGAATACCTGAGGCAGATATTATGTGTCCAAGAAAAGAAACTTCTGGCAACCATAACTCATATTTGCTAAACTTAGCATACAACTTATGCTCTCTTAGCAAAGTCAAAGCTTGACGAAGATGTTGCTCATGTTGTTGAGCATCTTTACTGTAGACCAGGATGTCATCTATAAAGACGACTACACACTGATCAAGAAAAGGTCAAAAGATTTTATTCATGAGTTCCATAAATGCAGTTGGTGCATTAGTTAGTCCAAACGACATAACTGTGAACTCATGGTGACCATACCTTGTCCTGAAAGCAGACTTAGGTATATCACCCTCCTTAATACATAACTGATGGTATCCCGACCTCAGATCTATCTTAGAAAAGACAGTCACACCACACAACTGGTCAAACAAGTCATCAATCCTAGGCAGAGAATACTTGTTCTTTATATTCACTTTATTCAACTACCTATAGTCGATGCATAATCGCATAGACCCATCTTTCTTTTTAACAAAAAGAACCGGAGCACCCCATGGTGAAGTACTCGGTCGGATCAATCCCTTCTCAAGCAACTCCTGAAGTTGTTTCTTGAGCCCTGCCATTTCATCAGGTGCCATTCTATACGGCGTTTGTGCTATTGGTTACGTTTTTGGGATTAGATTAATTTCAAAATAAATCTCTCGGGGCGATGAAACACCTGGAAGTTCTTCAGGAAATACATCTTCAAATTCCCTTATTATTGGAACTTCAGAAAGATAAGGGTTCTCCATTGTGGTATCAACCATATGGGCTAAGAATGCAAGGCATCCTTGTCTCATCAACTTCTCAGCTACCATAGCTGACACAAGACATGTTGGAAGAATCTTTCTATCTCCTTGAAAGATCCATGTGTCACCATTATTTGTGAACACCGCTTGCTTGGAACTGCAATCCAAGACAACCTTATACTTCTCTAAGGTGTCCATCCCAAGAATTATATCAAAACCCTGCATCTTAAGTGGTATAAGATCCACTTGAATGCAATGATTGGAAAAGAAAAGATTGTAGGGAGAGCACACTTCCCGCAACACTGCAGATCCCATCAAAGGTATTTCTAACAACAGGCTATCTGCTCTATGACTGACAATCATGTTGTAGTCATCAATCACTTCTCGAGTGATAAAAGAGTCTGTAGCACCCGGATCAATTAACACAAATATGAAGCAGGATGAAGACATATTAGAATAAAATAGTTCCATCTGACCTATCACAACCTGAGGGTTGACTACTGCTTCAGGCTGATTCATGGCATAGAATCTAGTCGTTGGTTGTTGTTGACCCTGTGCTCGGTTGTTGGATGTCGACGAACCGGCTTGGGACGCTTGTCCACGTCCTCTAGCACCACTTCCAGATTGCTGCTTCTGAGAGCCTTGCTGACTCTGCCTCGGTTGCTGGGTCACATTCCTGACTTTCTCAGGACAGTCCCTCACCACATGGCCTTCTCTTCCACATCTACAACAGGTTACATTCCCCCTCTGAGGTTTGGGTGGTCCTGTTACTGACATAGAGGTTGAGCTGTGGGCTCCCTTCAGTGGTAAACTACGGTCTCTACCCTAACTTGACGTCCATTGCATCTCGATATTGAACCTTGGTGGTGGTGTAGGCACAGAATACCTTGGTTTCTTGAAACTCCTAGAACTCTATCCTTGGAACTGTGGGTACTCCTTCTTACCCTTGGTGTGTGGCTTCTCAAGTACATACCTCTCTATACGTCTTACAGACTCCACAAAAGTAGCAAACCTCTCTCGGTTCTCCAGAGCAGACACTGGAGTGGCAATTCAACGTTCATCCCCTTCTCAAAATGCCGAATTCTCTCCTCATCATTTGAGGCCATATGCGGACATAACCGCAACAACTCCATGAACCTAGCTTCATATTCGCTAATGTTCATTGGTTCTTGTTTAATCCTCTCAAACTGAGAGATCTTCTCATCTAGATACATCTTAGGAAAGTATCTAGCGATGAATTCACGCCTGAATTCCTCCCATCCAATCACAACTCCAGGTCTTTTGCCTTCCTCGACGGTCCACCAGTGGCCAGCACTCCCTTTCAAGAGATATACAACATGCCTAACCTTCTCATCATTAGGAATCATGAGGATTCTGAAGGCTTTCTCCAGCTCAGTCAACCATAGGTCAGCATCTGCTGGGTCGGTTGTACCAGCATACTCTAAGGCTCCTACCCTCTTTATCCTTTCAAAAGTGTTGTCGGCACAATGTCTTTCATCATGGGTTGGTGTCCTAGGTGTAGGTAATGCCATTCTATCTGTCATGTGGGTCATAGCTGCCATAAACTGCCCAAACATAGCCTGGAAGGCTGGGTTCCCCATATCAGCTTGATTGAACCGGGGTTGTTCAGGTATAGGTTCCTCCCTGTCTTGATCTCTTGCATCACCTCCTGGTGCAACAACGCTGCTCTCAGCAGCATGTTCATCGCGTGATCCAGACATCTTTAGTTCTTCTTCTCCTCAAATATGAACAGAAGATGCTATCAGATAACTGGAAGACACTAGAACAGACTCAACAACCTTAATCCTATGTCTCTGTAGACTCAACGAACCTAGAGCTCTGATACCACTTTACTTGTGGCATACGATTCACAAAACAAGATTAACTACAGCGGAAGCAAATTATTAACAATGGAATTATTGAAAATCACTAAAAATTAAAACCACTTATCAAGAGATCCATTCATAGAAAAACTCTTTCATTCAGAACCAAAGTAAATTATTACATCATGGTTCACTAGTACATCTCTTGTACCATTTCTTCTCGAGAGTTACAACATTCACTACTTTGTCTCAATTGTACACATGTAGTATAAAAATCTCAAGGCATCAAGCCAAAATCTCAGATCAAATTGTCAAAAACACTAACTCCTAGGACCCAAGAGTACAGAGACGACTCATAGGGCTAAACTACACACAAACTAGACAGCCATTGTCTCCACCTGATGGATCATTGTTGTCCCTGTGACTGCTGCTGCTCTCCTCCTTCAGAAGAGTTCCTGCCTTGTTGTCTTCTACCTAAAAACGTTGAATCCCACGGGGGTGAGACGATTATAAAAAAATTGCCCCAGCGGGAGATATAACTCTTTGCCAAAATATTATCATTGCAGTTTAAAAGAATTAAACTGAGCAGTGGGATAATATAAATCAGTAGCAGATGAATCAACATCTATGCAGATTAGAACAACATTCTTATGCAAGTATTTCAACTATAACTTGATAAAGCAGCATGTCTCTATTCAATATGAATTAAAAGAACATAAGTACATTTATGTGTCAAGGACATGCTGAGCAGTATAACATCAACCAGTGGTTCTCGTATTTCAATCTTATGCAAATACGCTACATGGCTGATTAAATTTTACAAACATATTTAAGCTCTGAGGAGATGAGGGATACCGCTCATACTCCAACCGACCATTTCTAGAATCAAAATCGGTACCATAAATAGGTCAATGGAAGAGCCAGATTCCCATGACCTCTCACATCCCGGTCAGTACAGGACCACAAGCAGAACTAAATTAACTGCTCAAAATAGCATTCCAGTGTATACTGGAAACTTCGCTATAGAGTTACAGTGTCAATTGTACTCTCATCGGCAATCAAGAGATTTAATGTTTATCTCCGTCGACCCGAAATTAAATAACATTGGGAGATTAATGATATGTCTATCCCAACCATCGGGAGATTTGTGATACATCCATCCTGACACATGAAGGACTGAGAGGTTTAATGTTTACCTTCCCTCAATCTCTTCATAAGGACGTAAGGATATTTTCACCCATTTACCCCCACATATTCAGAATATGCGCATTCTAGGAATTCCCCTAGGAAAACCTATTTCACCATCACCAACTTCTGACGATGATGGATCTATGGTTAGAGCACTACATGAATAGATTTCACTTGTTTAATTAAGTACATTTTCATATTATTTTAACATCAGGAAAGTTCTCAAACATCACTTATTATAACAATTCTATAAAGAAACATGTACTAATTTCATCAACTACTTAACAGTCTTTAAAAGACATTGAGAACTCAATCCCTTATTTCAAAACTGGGAATTCTCATCCCTTCACAATCTCATCACCATAATCATATGGTTCTAGGTAATTAAACCCTTGATTCATCATTGAGCATTGTTACCACGTTTCCAGGTAACTATCACCTTCAAGTCATCTGACCAAGGCTAACATGAAACTTGCTATTACAAGCATCACTCATGGTACTTGAGGCCCATTAACTCTCTTGTTACCTCTTTACCAGGCATTAAGGTATATTAAGGTAGGCAAGGCCCAATCACAATAGTGAATTAAACATCATAGTTCATACCTGACTATGATCATCATTTCAGTATACCTGCATCGTCAGTAAAAATGATAACAGTAATATCAATTGCATATCAGTACCATGTAAAACAAATATAGATTCACTATTCAAGGGTAACACCACTATTCCCTTACCAGGGTTAGGGTTTCCCATTTCATGTCTTTTGAGGACATTCATCACATTAACCACATCAAGGTTATGGTTTATCACCATATTTCTCAGATTAGGGATTCATAAAGCATTACATAGTATTACCCTAGATTTGAGCTTCACATCACATCAAACATCAGGGATTCTCATGAAACCATTCTTAGTTAGGGTTTCACATAAATTTCACCCCAGAATAGGGTCTACGTTCAATAAACCACAATTAGGGTTTACTATTCATCCCAATTAGGGTTTTACATTCAAGTACCCATAATCAGGGTTTATTATTCATCCCAATTAGGGATTTGCATTACATTACCCTAAATTAGGTTTTCACATATCAACACCCTAGATTAGGGTTACATCCATACCCTGGATTAGGGTTTTAATTATAATTTCCCTCAATCAGGGTTAGGGTTCAATAACCTTGTCAATTAGGGTTTATGCTCATGATTAGGGTTTCATGATCTCTTTACTTAAGGATCATACCCTTAATTATCACATGAATCATACTCATGTATGAATTCCATTCTTTCATCCCCTTAACTTAATTAGGTCATATCAACCCTTTAATCAAGTACATACGACTATGATTGACATAGTGTACTAAGATATTGTTTTTATAAGCAATTAGGGTTCATCCCTTAATTGGCACTAATAACTTAGGTACTATTAGGGTTTCAACCTGTGTACCTTCATTGATTACTATTACTAACAATCATTACCTTCAATGTCCAAATGATTGAATCACAAATTAACTCCATTCGGTTTTGATGTTTCATCACCAAATGGTTTTGAAACCGTTTAACACCAAACGGTTTTGAAACCATTTGACCCCAAACGGTTTTGAAACCGTTTGCCCCCAAAAAGTTTCAAGACTGTTTGGTCTCAAACGGTCTCAAGACCATTTGGGCCAAATCAGTCCCAAAACCGCAACGGCTCTTTAGGCCATTCATCAATCCAATCAAATGTAATTGCTCCATTGAATTGACTATTGATTATGCAATTGAGGGATTCATCAATCCACACCATTACATCATTATCCATTTGTCAAGGATCAACCACTAACCCACCAAACGGTGTTGAAACCGTTTGGTCCCAAATGGTTTCAAGACCGTTTGGGTTCAAACGGTCTCAAGACCGTTTGACCCAAGTTGTCTTGAAATCGTTAGGACCAATCAAGTATTCTTCCATCAACTTGATTAGGGTTTCCAATTGAAGGATTGTACATACATTGAATCAATCAATTGGATCCATTGGATCATCACCAACCTGTAATTAGGTTCAGACCTCAAACGGTCAACCCCTCCATTCGGTTTGGAGTTCAAAGCACCAAACAATTTACAAACAGTTTGGTCTCAAACGGTTTGGTGAAACCGTTTGGACCAAAGGTCCAAGACCGTTTGCTCTTGTTCTTGGTTGAGGTGTGTGCTTGTGAACAGGTTATCATATTCAACCTTTAGACTCACGAAATCTTCTGCCATTTCCATGGCAACTCCATCAATCAAACAAAGCTATTGCAAGAATATCAATTAAATCAATTGTATTGAGAAATTGAATTCAATGACAAAGATTAAGGGTTCAAGTTATATAACCCGCCTTCAAATGACCTTTAAAGCTTCAAGCTCCACGGCTCCAATGGTGGATGAAGCTCTAGCAACCTCCCAAGGTCGTTTTTCAAGCTTTTGGAGTGAAAGGTTCGGCTAGGGTTGAAGATGGAGTGAAGAAATGAAGGAATTATGCATTGTTTTATGATTTCCACCATGAAATTAAGAAGAACGAAGGTCAAGGACTTACCAACAGGTTGAGGGAGTCATTCCTTCTGTTCCTAGCTCCCTTGGTAAATTTTGCAAGCAAGGAGAAGAAAAGGATCCGAAAAAGTCCTTGGTTTGAGTGATAAAAGCTCTTTTATAAGAAAATCAATGAAAGAGAAAATGTTTTATAAAAATCATTTAATTCCAAAAATGTTGCCACCAATTCCCCCTTGGTTTTCTTGCATGCAAAGGCAACTCTATCCCACCGAGCTCCCTTCCATTATCCATGGATTAAGGGAAAAGAAATTAAGCACCTTAATCCCTTATAATATTAATATATATATATTTGAGTGGAAATTCTTTTCCTTATAATAAGGTGAGTGGAATTTTCACCTCCTTAGGATATTTTGTGGTCCTTGCAAAGCTAAAGGACGTCCACACACGTCTGAATTCCACCATTTTAATTTTAGTTGAAGGTCCTTCAATTATTGTATTTATTTTTGCATTAATTTGAGCTAATGTTTCCATTATGCTTAAATCTTGATTATTTTAATATCAAGATTCTCTCTCCTTCAAAGAGACACAAATGAGACGCCTCTCTCATTTTATTTACTCCACATGATGCCAAGAAACATTAGGGACCTTGTTGAAGTGTTAATTTGCATATTGTACCCTAGGTTTTGGGTAAATTGCACATTACACCAAAACTAGGTTTTCATGCACAACCATTGCTTTATCAGCTCTTCCTTGGTACTCAGGCTATCACAAGCCATACCTATGCATCATATTCACTCTCATGATGCTTCAACACATGAGGAACATATTATCATGCACAATTTGTAAATAGGCCTCTCAACTTGGGTAATTTGCACTTTAGTCCAAAATAAGCAAAATATTGATTTCAACAATATTCAAAAAGGACTAAAATTACAATATAAGTTCCTCTTGAGCCTTAATTACTTTTCAAAAGATAAGAGCATACATATAATCACTTTATTAAGCAAAACACCTAGGGTTAAAATATAACCCATGTCAGGGATGTTACAACGCCAGTCTCAATGATGTCTTTTTTTTGCCAAGGCATAGTAACCATCCAATATGAATAAATCAATGGAGTTTCAGTATGTGGCCACCTAGGAACCGTCATAGGTGCATATGTGACATGACATATTTTGAGGGAGAAAAGAAGAATGTTTACTTTAGTTTCCAAAATCTCACTCCAAACACAAACTTTTTTATACATTAGATCGATGTAGTTGGCAACTGCATCCCTGTTGGAATACTGATGGTCCGACCCATATCCTAATTGGATTTAGGTTTGAGTAATAGTTTCCTTGTGTTACCAATCTGTAAGAGTTGAATCCAAGAAGGAAAGAAGATGAATGTCTATGTCTGGTAATGTTTGGAATTGGATTAGAAATTAGACTAAGATTCCTAGTTGCATCCACATGACATTGGTGTCTATAAATAGAAGCCGTGGGGAGGCCATTTAGACATACCACATGTTGGTGTATGACCTCACCAGTTGTTGGTTATTCATGCACTTTTGGTAGAAGAACCACAGAACAACAATAACTGATGGTGCTCTCTATTGGTGAGAGAGAGTGACTTTGCCTTGAAGTGAAGTAGTGGATGATAGTTGGTTGCACATTGGGTACATCAATAGTGTTGCTCTTGTGGATGATAGAGGGCCAACAATTTTATCTTGAGATGAAGTAGCAGTTGGAGTCAACAACACAACGACAGTGCATCGACTAAGGAGGTGGGTCCGAGCAGCGGGGGACATGTTGGTATGTATGCCCTGAGAGCCAATCATGGGATGATTGATGGGATACATTAAGATTGATTTAATAAACATCGATGGCAAGCCTCCAATTCTTTCTGGTTCAGTCATATGAGATAGTGATAGAACATATTGAATGTCTAGAGAATGACAATACTCAATGACGTATGCCTTCAGGTTCAGGACCTGAACGATGAGATCATACAAATGCTAAGAGTTTGTACATTCTCATTATGTCCCTAGTCGGATGTCATTGTGGAAGGTTGATAGACAGTAATGACACACAAGACTAGATTGTGGTGTTGGTTGATGACAGAATCTCATTAGTCATGATATAGAGATATCAAACCAAACACATAGGTACTTGTTAGAGAACAAGTGTATCGGACAAACCCACCGTGAGTTTGACAC
This sequence comes from Alisma plantago-aquatica, assembly GCA_963693085.1. Classification (NCBI taxonomy): domain Eukaryota; kingdom Viridiplantae; phylum Streptophyta; class Magnoliopsida; order Alismatales; family Alismataceae; genus Alisma; species Alisma plantago-aquatica. The sequence goes on from OY856412.1 coordinate 528,766,668, forward strand.
ATGAAACCATGACATGGTAGTCACAGTCAGTACTCACAGTGATGGTGGTGAGTGTGATTCTTTGACCTGAAATCACTACACTCAACACATGTCGTTGGGCACACTTTGACATCATCAAACGCAGTCCTGAAACATGGGTTGTTATAAAGGTGATGATTGGGTGGCTTTGACACATGGGGCTTTTGAGGGGTGAGTGATAGATATGAGATTTGTCTCTCCTGAGGGAGTTTGATATCCATGGCCACTTGATGAGTAGGATTGAGAAAGGCGTGCACGCATGTGTGAATCAGTATGTGATATTGATGTCATACATATCTCTTCCAATCTACTCTGATATCAAGAAAGTGAATGAACGTTGACAGGATGACTGTTCCATGCCTTGAGTTCATTCGGGATATCAGTGATAAAGGAATTATACATTCAGTGTAACACCATTCACGGATTGTAGGATTGAAAGTTGTTCTCCAACTTTCTATTTCACTTGGGTAGCACTGATGTGTGACTAGGCACCGCTCTTTGCTTGTGAAGTCATAAGTGTTATGGACTTTCACTGCCAACGTGAAAAGGACCTGTAGGGTCACACACATAGGATTTAACCTGGAAGAGGGGTTTTTTCCACAAACAATGTTTAGATTGATTACTAAAGGAGTTTAGTAGTTTAATTAAACACTCAATCAATTGATAGCTCAATATCATAGTGTTCAAGTTGTTGGACCGATTGATTAGAGTATCAGATTGATTGAAACCGCAATTGACTATTTCTGCACAATCTGCACTCCCAACCGATCGGCTCATGTGATGAACCGATCGGCTCAGCTTGAACCGATCGGCTCAGGTGGTGAGCCAATCGGCTCAGCTTGGTGAACCGATCGGCTCAGGTGGTGAGTCGATCGGCTCATGGACATGATGAAACGATTGCTTCAAGTGTTGAAACGATCGGTTCAACTGATGCAACCAAGCAAGTTGGGAAAGTAGGATTGGTGAGAAATTTCTTTTCGTTTCACTTGCCCAGTTTGATTGGAACAAGGATTGGTATTTAGTACCAATTAGAAACAAAAGAAGAAAAGTCAATCAGGAACTTATCAGGACTACGAACCGACCGGTTCAGAAGTGAACCGATCGTTTAATGGGTCCCAACCGATCGGTTGAGGTGTCAACCGACGAGTTCAGGTCCACAACCGACCGTTTCAGAAATGAAACGATCGGTTCAGGTCATGCAGTTGGTTGTTTTTGTGGAAAATCTCGAACTCTTCTACTCCTGCTTTAGTCCCAAATTGCCCGGGATAGAGAATCATATCCCATGACCCTCCTATATATAGGGGTATTGGGGGCTTCTCAAAGTACAGCTCAATGCAACCAATTGCTCTATAAAGTTGTCGTTCTCTCTGGTTTTGGTAACCGAGAGAGCCCGAGCAAGTGCTACCCGATAAGGGAGGCACAGCAAGGGAAAGACAACTGTAGAAAGCGACTGGTGGCAGGAGAATGTGTCAGTGACTAGTACGCTGATAGGAGGGTGCAACTCCTTCCAATTCCTTGTGAGACAAGGAGATTGGAGTTCCAGGTGGTCCGTGTGGACTACTTCAGAGGCGGGAGATTTCTGCCGCTCGGAGGACAGCTGTCAATCCCAACAGTCCCGGTGAGACCAGGAGTTGTCAGTCCCGGTGCGACCAGGAGCTGCATAGACACCGTCCAAGACCGGAGGTGAAGACCGCGCAAGCCGCGAGGTATTTTCTCCGAGCAAGCCTCAGGACAAGGTATGATTCTACAAACCATCTTTCCTATTGTATAGAGGTTGACGCATTTCCTTGTTCTGGGTTTGGGGAGGAGAAAATTTTTGTTTCCGCTGCCTTCTCTGCCTCCTCTAAAACCCAACAGTGGTATCGGAGCCATGTCAACTGCTCTATACTTTAGGATTATCGATATGATCGATTTTGGTTTGTCGCCTTTATTTATTGCATACGATGTGAATAAAATTGGCTTTATGCATGTCAAATCCTAAATCCACAAATCCCAATATACACATATGATATGTAATGTTAATGCACTCGATACGCGTCGCCCTTAAACGAGTTTTGTGGTGGATGTATAGCGTGTTTATGGCCAATAAGCCCTATCTGTGTATGGTTGTATGTGGTTGCTTGCATCTCGGTCTGTGCACTGATTCCCTTTCTCCTATTCCTGATGTAACTCGAAATAATTTGAGATTTCTTTCCTACCTTTGCTCCCCTCGAATGTAACTCGAGGTTTCTCTTTTTACAATGTAAAACAGGATATAATTTTATTTCCTATTATGTTAAAGAACGGAGGACATCCTGACGACAGCTGAGACGATCGGTTCAAGGCGTGAACCGATCGGTTGACGTTCCATACGATCGGTTCAAGGAGTGAGCCGATCGGTTGATGATCGGTTTGAGGAGCGAGAGGAGCGGGTGGAGGCCATGATGAGATGCATGACGACCAGGCGAACCAATCGGTTGGAGGAGCCAACCGATCGGCTGGTGGCACCCAGCCGACCGGCCTGATGGCGAGTCGATCAGTCATGTGATGAGTTGATCAAACCCAGAAAGGCAAAGCACAGAGTTCATCTTGTACATGTTGCATGTGATGTAGACCTAGATGATCGTGATTCCTCTTGGCTCGAGGAATCACATTAGGATGGCCATAATCATCGCCTTTATCGTTTCACATGTTTTCTGTGGGATATAGCATGTATATGGCACGTACTATATATTGTGGTGATTGGATATGTATATGTATATAAAAACCAAATCCCTCATTAAAATATTAAGTCTTATATGCCTTCCATTAGAGGCACACATGAAAAACTCGATCGACCAAGCGTAGGTTATGCCAAAGCATGGTGCGCCGTCTATCTTGTGGAAGTGTGAAGGGTAGACATGTAGGTTCTGCCAAAGCAGGGTGCATGTTTACCGTGTCGGCTTTTGGGTTAGACTTAACTGGTGATTCTTAGAGCGTCTAATCCCAGAGGCAAGGAATGTTCATGGCAAGGTGTTGTGCATGTTCATTCATTAAGAGTTGCATATGATGCAATTGGCATGATGGCCTACCTAAATAGTCAAGATTGTGGGCGATCAGCCAAAGCTGACTCATGACTTGATGAAATATGGATCTTGCCCACTGGAAGGTTGTACGCTGCAATCTTCTGAATTGATGGTGAGGGCTATCAATTTGAAGTAAAATAGTGGAATCGATAATTAATTAAAGGCCTAATTTATATCGTCAACCTTTCAGATCAATCAAATAAGTCAAAAGGAGTTTTGGACTAAAATTGCATATTTTTCTTTTTGTAGTAAAATGGCTAATCAACAATAACCACTTTAATTGTGATCGGTCTTTGAGACCAACAAATTAAATGGGAATATTTCCACGACTGGTTAGGACATTGAGAAGTGTTCTCAATCGAAGAGTGAAAGATCTAAGTCCTTGTTATACCAGAACCAGATGAACTTGATCCTACCATATCAATGGCTGAGAGTATGCTTATGGAAACATACCGAGGATGACATTGATGAGGATTGCTTGATGTTGTGTTCTCTGAACTATGAGTTGCAGAGACAACATGAGACATATGATGTCTCCAAGACATTGTCCTAGTATGTCATGACAGAAGGAGATCCAGTAAGATATTCACACACTCAATATGATTAGGTATGTGGAAAGACCTGACTAAGAAGGATTCCCTCTGAGCCAAGAGTTGGCTAATGGTATGATACTACAAATGTTGTGAGAATCATACAGTTCATGATGAACTACAACATGAACAACTTTGACAAGTGTTGACAAAGTTGTTGGACATGTTGAGGACAGTAGAGGCAAATATGAAGAAAGACTACCTTAATCTTTGATGAGATCAATGAAAGGTAAGTCTTAAGGGCAAGGGCAAGGGCAAAGCAAAGAAGTGTTCTGATGCTAGCCAGCAGCCCAAGCCGTCTTCAACCTCAAGGCACATGGGGAAAGGGTGTATGAGGGAATTGTTGGCATATATGCACATAAAGCCATCCCAAACGATTGCATGGAGTCGGATATTAATTAATCAATTAATGTGATTATTTGGTTAATTAATGAATTCCGTAATATTCTAATTAATCCATGAGCATTTTAATTAACACAACGTTTCTGTTTACCGATGGGTTTAGGAAACCCTATTTCCCTTCGTATCCTATTTAAAGGAGGATTGATGGTCGATATCTGTATAAGATAGATAGATGCTTTCAGTTTACGCTCACGCACGTAAACCCTAGCCATCATCATCCTTAGGAGAGAAAGGAGAAAAACGCGCTTCTAGCACGCCGCCGCAGAGACACGATTCCTTCCCGCCAGCTTGGGAAGCACGACGTGGAGTTTCGTCCGTCCGCGTGGATGAAGTAGAGGCGCAGACGCGTTGACGCCTGCGTTCGGAAGACGTCGACGACCACCTATATGCGTTACGAGCGGCATACATCACTGCCACAAAGGAGCACCGCCAGATCAACCTGCGACAGCGAACGGGAGAGAAGTTCTGTCCGTGTAGGTCAGCAGTGTTGCACCGTCATGCAACGGGACATCGTCGGACTTGCTCTGCGATAAGGTATATCCCGCAAACACTCCTTCCAAATACGTTGTTGTCGACGCGATCCTGTTTTCGGTTGCGTGGATTTTATTGCTTCCGTCGTGCATGTTTTCTCCACAAAACCCAACAGTGGTATCAGAGCAGCGTCGATCTACGACGTATTTGGATTCGTTTCGATATGATCGAATCGTTGTATACTATTTTCTATGTAGCATACGATGCGAATCAAACCTGTTAATGTGCAAATCTAAACCTAATTCCACATACGTCGCAGTCTATTGTTTTTTACGTTTTGGACGGGGTCGACTATGGAAAATATTTATTTTCCAAAGTGCACGGAAGTAAAATCCCTGCACAGGGGCGCTGCCCCTGTGTACCCCGCATAGTCTGCGTGGGAGTCAAAAATATATTTAATGGCGAATGTCCTGCATTAAAAATACTACAATTTTAATATGTATATACGTATATGTAGATATACCTATGATAGCATACATGTCGCCTTTAAAATATGTTATATGTGGTGAGTGCATGCACGATTATGGCCTAGTATCCCCTTTTGTGAATGTTGTAAATGAATGTGGATGTCAATCTTGTGGATATGTTTGTTTGTGAATTCTATGGATGTATAATGGTTACATATGGATCCTTTGTATAAAGTATTCGGCTTGCATGCCGAGCCTCATCTCTTATTTCAAAGTGTAATTAATTCTTTCCTTTTATATTTGTACTCACATGATGTAATAGAGATAGGATTAGTTTTAGTTTTTGTAAACTTGATGTAAGGAGGCCACTTGAAGATACAACTCTAAGGAGTGTCCATGGAGAAGCACCATGAAGATCTAATTCCAAGAAGCAACCTGAAGATCCAACTCCAAGGAGCATCCATGGAGAAGCAACAAGAAGATTCCATTCCAAGAAGCAACTTGAAGGTCCAACCTCACGAAGCATCCATGAATTTGTTCATTGTAATGTTGATCATTACATGCTTACAGGTTGATTCATAGGTACTGCATGAGATGCATAAGACCATAGGTGGACCATAATCCTTTGTTGCTCCAAAGGATTACAATAGTATGGCCATAACTGATGTATTTGTGTTTCTGATTGTATGTCTATCGTTTGTGATTGTGGATATAGTAGTATATGATACGTACTATAAGTATGTGGTGTTTGGATATGTATATGTATTAATAAAACCCCTCAATTAATAATATTAAGTTTTAGTTGCCTTCCATAAAGCAACACACATGAAAAGCTTGATCGACTATGTGTGGGCACGCCTCCGCGTGGTACACTGTCTATCTCGTGGAAGTGTGATGGTGGGTGTGTGGGTCTGCCTCCGTAGGGTGCACACTCATCGTGTTGGCATATGGGTTGGACTTAACTAGGGAACCATGATAGGATCAAGTACCTAGAGGTACACAGATGCATCATGGTAAGGAGTTGTGCATGATCATCTATCCAAGAGTTGCATATGATGCAATTGGCAAAAGTTTCCTACCTTAGTATTTGGTCTTTGACTCCGGCGTTGGCTGGGCATTGATCCAATTATTTTAGATCTTGGCTCACTAGAAGGTTGTGCATTGCAATCTTCTGAGTTGATAGTGAGGGCTATCAATTTGAATAAAATAGTGGGAGCGTAATTAATTAAAGGCCTAATTAATCTCATTTATCAAATCTTTACAAGTCAAAATGTTTTGGACTAAATGCAAATTTTTCTTTTGTAGAAATCAAATGGAAAACAACACTCACATGTTCTCGTTGTGATCGGTCCTTGAGAAGGACAAACTTACTGGAACCAACTTTCAAAACTAGTTTAGGACGCTGAGAATTGTTCTCACACATGAGCGTAAGCTCTATGCCCTTGAAACACCAGAGCCAGAGGAGCCCGCCGTAAATGCGCCCAAGGCTGAAAAGGATGATTATAAGAAGCACCTTGATGATGTCGTGGATGTCAAGTGCCTGATGTTATGCTCAATGAACTATGAGTTGCAAGAGCAACATGAGAACATGAATGTCATGGAGATGGTAACACATCTCAAGAACATGTATCAACATCAAGCAAGACATGAGAGATATGATGTCTCAAAGGCTTTGTTCAAAAGCAAGATGAAAGAGGGAGACTCGGTTGGCACCCATATACTCACCTTGATTGGGTACGTGGAAAGCCTATCCAAGATGGGATTTCCCCTAGGTCAAGAGTTGGCCACTGATGTGATTCTACAATCGTTGCCTGAATCATATAATCATTTTGTCATGAACTACAACATGAAAAATTTTGACAAGCTGTTGTCAGAATTGTTGGGCATGTTGAGGACAGCTGAAGCACAAATGAAGAAAGACAAGCCCAAGTCTGTGATGGTGATCAGCAAGGCAAAGGGAAAGTCAAAAGGTAAAGGCAAGGCTAAGAAAAGTTCTAAAGCCGGGCAGAAGCCAAAGTTATCTACACTTAAAGCTAAAGGTGGGATCTCCAAAGAAGGCAGTTGTCACCATTGTCACCAGCCTGGACATTGGAAAAGAAACTGTCCTCTCTACCTGGAGGAACTGAGGAAGAAGAAGTAGGGGATAGAGATCTCCACTTCAGGTATATACGTTATTGAGATAAACTTAAATACTTATTCATCATGGGTACTAGATACCGGATGTGGATCTCACATATATTCTAATATGCAGGATCTGATAAGAAATAAGCCTTTACGAAAGGGCCAAGTTGAGCTGCGGGTTGCTAATGGAGCAAGAGTTGATGCCACCGCAGTTGGAGTTATTAGTTTATCTTTGCCTACGGGCCTTGTAATAGAATTAGAGAATTGCTATTATGTACCTGCCATTAATAGAAGTATTATTAATGTATCTTGTATGGATAAGAGTGGATTTGAATTTCACATTAAGAATGGAATTATTTCTATATCTAAAGATGAGATCTTTTATGGCAATGCCCCTATGTCTTATGGTATCTACTTGTTAGAACTTGAGACTAGCATATACAACTTAAATACTAAAAGGTTAAAACTTGACAACTCAAACAAAACATTCTTATGGCATTGTCGTCTTGGGCACATAAATGAGAAGCGCATATCTAGACTCCATAAGGATGGTTATCTAGACTCTTTTGATTTTGAATCATTAGAGACATGTGAGGCATGTTTATTAGGGAAGATGACCAAAACTCCTTTCACTGGACACAGTGAGAGAGCCAGTGATCTGCTAGGGCTCATACATACTGATGTATGTGGACCTTTTAAATCAAATGCTAGAGGAGGCTATCAATACTTCATTACCTTTACTGATGACCTCAGTAGGTATGGCTATGTATATCTTATGAAACACAAGTCAGAAACTCTTGAAATGTTCAAGACTTTCATGAATGAAGAGCAACTTGGTAAGAGTATTAAAGCAGTCCGTTCAGTTCGAGGTGGCGAATACTTAAGCCAAGAGTTTGAGGACCTTCTGAGAGACTGTGGTATTGTATCACAATGGACTCCACATGGTACACCACAACATAATGGTGTGTCAGAAAGAAGGAATTGTACATTATTAGACATGGTACGATCAATGATGAGTTCAGCCAAACTTCCAATATCGTTCTGGGGATATGCTCTTGATACTGCAGTGTTTACACTTAACCGTGTACCTTCCAAATCAGTTTAAAAGACACCATATGAGATATGGAATGGGAATCGTCCCAATTTGTCTATGTTAAATATTTGGGGATGTGAAGCTTATGTTAGGAAACAATTTCCTAAAAATCTTGGACCCAAATCGAAAAAATGCTATTTTGTTAGATACCCCAAGGAAACTCGGGGATACTACTTCTACACACCAACTGACAACAAAGTGTTTGTTGCTAGGACTGTTGTATTTCTTGAAAAGGAATTTATTTCCAAAGGAATTAGTGGGAGGAATGTAGAGCTCGAAGAAGTTCGAGACCAACAAGAAAGTAGAGAACTTGAGGAGGTACATAAGGAATATGAAGACTCACAAGTTGTTGTGGAATTTCAAGTTCCAAATGTAACACAGGAACCTCGTAGGTCTAGTAGGACATGACTTGAGCCTGAGAGATTTGGATTTCTCGTGACTCAAGACAGTGACGAATTGGGCATAGCAGATGAGCCAACTTCCTATCTAGAAGCTACTAAGGGACCAGAATCTGAGAAATGGCTCGAAGCCATGAGATCTGAGATGGAATCCATGTACACCAACAAGGTATGGACCTTGGTGGATCCACCCGAAGGGGTAAGACCCATAGGGTGCAAGTGGGTCTTCAAGAAGAAGACTGACATGGATGGAAATTTTCAAAGCTATAAAGGTAGATTGGTTGCAAAAGGATTCCGTCAAATTCAAGGTGTTGATTATGATGAGACCTTCTCACCAGTTGCCATGGTTAAATCCATCAGGATCATGCTTGCCATTGCAGCTTATCATGACTATGAGATTTGGCAGATGGATGTTAAAACAACATTCCTTAATGGGAATTTACTCGAGGATGTGTACATGACACAACTTGAGGGTTTTATCGATCCAAAGGAAGCCAATAAAGTATGTAAGCTACAAAGGTCAATCTATGGATTGAAGCAAGCATCTCGGAGCTGGAATCTACGTTTTGATGAAGTAGTCAAAAAGTTTGGCTTTAGTCAAAATGAAGATGAACCTTGTGTTTACAAAAGGGTTAGTGGGAGCACAATCGTATTTCTCATATTGTATGTGGATGACATACTATTGATGGGAAATGACATCCCTACTCTTCAGATAGTAAAAGGTTGGCTAGGGAAGACCTTCTCTATGAAGGATTTAGGTGAATCATCCTATATACTAGGGATTAAGATCTATAGAGATAGATCTAGAAGGCTTCTAGGCCTAAGCTAGAGCACATACATTGACAAGGTGCTAAAGAGGTTTAGCATAGAGGGTTCTAAGAGAGGTAACTTGCCCATGTCCCATGGGGTTACAATCTCTAAAGCCCAGTGTCCTAGTTAATGTGATGAACGGGCACGCATGAGTAAGATTCCATATGTATCAGCAATTGGATCTATCATGTACGTGATGTTATGTACTCGTCCTGATGTGTCGTATGCTTTGAGCATGACGAGCTGGTATCAGTCAGATCCAGGTGAATGTCACTGGACAGCCATAAAGAACATCCTAAAGTACTTGAGAAGGACTAAGGATCGATTCTTGCTATACGGTGGGGAGGAAGAGCTTGTGGTAAAGGGTTACACCGATGCTAGCTTCCAAACTGACAAAGATGACTACAGATTGCAATTTGAATTTGTATTTTTCCTGAATAATGGAGCTGTGAGCTGGAAGAGTTCCAAGCAAGAGACGGTTACGGATTCTACAACAGAGGTCGAATATATTGTCGCATCTAATACTGCGAAGGAAGTTGTGTGGATCAAGAAGTTCATTTCTGAACTTGGAGTGTATCCAAGCGCTGGTGATGCAATTGAGTTGTTTTGCGACAACAATGGAGCAATTGCATAGGCTAAAGAATCAAGATCACACCAACATTCCAAACATATTCTACGGAAGTTCCATCTAATACGAGAGATCGTACAATGAGGAGATGTGAAGATTTGCAGAGTACCTACAGAAAGCAATGTGGCTAACCCGCTCACAAAAGCACTTTCACAGCAGAAACATGACGGACATGTTCGATCACTTGGATTGAGATTCATGAGTGATTGGGTATAAGTGCAAGTGGGAATCTGTTGGTATGTATGCCCATAGAGACTATCATTCGATGATTGTAATGGGATACTATGTAAACGATTTATAATACTACATTGATCATATTAATAAAGGAAAGTTTCCAATCTATATGTTTGTGTTTTATATTGTGAGATGACCATAAAACTTATAGATGTCAATAGAATAATATACTCAATGACATATGTCCTCGTGTTGATGACCTGAACAGTGAGATCATATGTATGTTAAGAGTATGTATTCTTGTTTTGTCCCTAATCGGTTGTTATTGTGGAAATATCCATAGACATCAATAACACATAAGATTAGAATGTATGTTGGTTGATGGAAGAATCTCATTATCCATGATATGGAGATATCAAACCAAATACATAGATACTTGTTAGAGAATAGTGTATCGGATAGACCCACCTTGAGAGTGACACATGGATACCATGATTGGTAGTTAGAGTCACATCTCATAATGATGGTGGTGATTGTGGTTCTTAGACCTGAAGTCACTACACTTATCACATGTCATTTGGTGTACTTTGACATCATCTACCGTGGTCCTGAATAAGGATTTCCATAAAGATGGTGTTTGGGTGCACTGTGACACATGGGGATGACTGTGAGTGATGTACATGGAATTTGTCCTTCCTACGGGAGTTTGATATTCCGACCACTTGATAAGTGAGACTGAGAAATGCATGGTCATGCTGATGTGAGACAATATGTGATATTGAGCTTACATATATCTCAGACAGTCTGCTCTAGTTCAAGGAACATGGATTGAATGTTGAAAAGGATAACAATTCTATGCCTCGAGTTCAATTTGGATATCAGCGACAAAGGAACTATGCAATCACTGTAACACCAGTCATGAATGATAGGTTAAGTTGTTCTCCAACTTCTCCAATTACTTGGGTGGCAATGAGGTCTTGCTAGATACCAATCATTGCTTGTGAAATCATTATGGATATCACTACCAACGTAATTTGGAGCCTACCGGGTCACACACATAGGATGTGTTGGAATAGGAGTATAATTGTGGATTTGATTGGAATTGCTTCGAATCACATTGATTACTAAAATGTTTATGTAATCGATTAGAATAATATTGTAGTGACTGGCTCTAAGTGAAAGTGGGAGTTTGTTGGCATATATGCACATAAAGCCATCCCAAGCGATTGCATGGAGTCAGATATTAATTAATCAATTAATGTGATTATTTGGTTAATTAATGAATTCCAGAATATTCTAATTAATCTACGAGCGTTTTAATTAACGCAACGTTTTTGTTTACCGATGGGTTTAGGAAACCCTATTTTCCTTCGTATCATATTTAAAGGAGGATTGACGGCCGATATCCATATAAGATAGATAGAGGCTTTCAGTTTACGCTCACACACGTAAACCCTAGCCGTCATCGTCCTTAGGAGAGAAAGGAGATAAACGCACCGCTAGCACGTCGCCGCAGAGACACGACTCCTTTCCGCCGGCTTGGGAAGCGCGACGTGGAGTTCCGTCCATCCACATGGACGAAGTAGAGACGCAGACGCCTTGACGCCTGCGTTCGGAGGATGTCGACGACCACCTGTACGCGCTACGAGCGGCGTACATCACTGCCGCAAAGGAGCGCCGCCAGATCAACCTGCGACAGCGTACGTGAGAGAAGTTCCGTCCGTGTAGGTCAGCAGTGTTGCACCGTAGTGCAGCGGGACATCGCCGGACTTGCTCCGCGATGAGGTATATCCCGCAAACACTCCTTCCAAATACATTGTTGTCGACAAGATCCTATTTCGGGTTGCGTGGATTTTATTGCTTCCGTCGCGCATGTTTTCTCCACAAAACCCAACAGGAATTGCCCTCTATATCTGGAAGAACAAAAGAAGATGAAGGAGGGGATTGAGATCTCCACCTAAGGTATCATGAAATGAACCGCTTCTTTATCTGAGGTATATGATACCAACATATGGATATGTCATATATGATATGCAATATCCACAAAGAAGCGATGGCCTTTGTGAAAGGACCAAGAAAGGAGTACCCATCATTGGAGCAAGTGTTGCTGCCATAGATAGGAGTACCTTTCAGTTTATTTCAGCCTAAAGGGCACGAAATAGAGTTGAGAACTGCTATTTCATATTTGCCAATAGATAGAAACATTTTATTTTTGCATATTGTATGACAATGATGGCAATCAATAAAGAGATGTTTCAATTTCTAAAGATATGATCTTTGTGGTAATGCCTTGTTTATCTTGATATGCATAAGATAAAATGATACCTAAAAGTTATAGATAACTCAAACAATCAAATTATCATCAATCATGAGAAATTCATTTCTAGTTTCCATGTGATGGATAAATCTAGACTCTTTTGGTTAGAGAACCAGTAAGAGACATGAATATCTTGGACATCATTAATCAATCTTCACTAAAGGTAGTGGGAGAATGATTATCCTATTAGGTATGATATATGTGATGTAATTACATACTTATTGGAACAAATGCTAATAATTCAAATGGTGTTTACAGAAATACCAATATGAATATCTTGAAGTGTTCAAGATTATCATAGATGAAGTGCAAATTTGGTAAAGTGTTAATTCTTGATAAGATCAATGAATGAAATACTTGGACCAAATGTTTGAGATCCTTATGAGTGATTATGATAGTGTATCATAGTGAACTCATGATTAAGGCATGGTGATGTCTAAATCAAGAAGGAATCATACTCTAAGGAGTTAGAGAATGATTATCAAATAACTGAATTCTTCTTAATAAAAGAATACCCCACACTAATAAAGGAAATTAAGAATCACAAGGAGTTGTAAGTTCTTATATCCTTGATGGATACACCTCTTTTATCTATGTGATGAGTTGTTCATGTGATGAGTCAACTATCTAGATGAATATGAGGAACCGAATTTTGAGTTATGGTTTATGACCATTACATCCTAAATGGCATCCATGTGAACCATAAGGTATGACCTTGATGGTAGCATTCATTGGATGAAATCCATAAGTGAAAATGAGTCTTAAGTGTTAAGACACATGGATAACATTTTGAGAAGGATGATGCTTGTTGATTGCAACTTAATGACTAAGACATTTGGCATATGGATACTAAAATTGCATTCCTATGAGGAATAGAACAAGGATGTGTACGTGACACAACCTATAAGGTTTATGAATCCACTAATGCAAATGAAGTCTATAAGTTACAATGGACTAATCAATGTGATTGATTGAGTACAAGCAACTCAGAATTGGATCTTTACTTTGATGATATAGTCAAAGGATTTGACTGATATGTCAAAGATAAGGAAGGGATCTGTGATTTAGTGGGAGTGTGTTCACATTCCACATGTTGATGTGAAATGGAAATATTCTAGAATGGAAATCCAAAAGTGGAAATTATCTTAAAGTAAGATAGAGATGTTTCCTATGTAATAGGAATAGAGATCTATAGAGACAGTTCTCGAAAACCTCTTGACCTAAAAAGAGAAAGCATACATTGGCAATCTGTACTGAAGGGTTCAGTATGCACAGATGCAGTGGGAGAAAACTTGTCCATGTTACATGGAGTTAGTATCCCAAGGCCAAGTGTCCAATTCTTATGAAGAATGGGAACACTAGGAATAGATGTGGATCTATCATGTATGTAATCATCCCATTATCTTGTATGTATCGACATGGAAAGAAAAAAATGCATTCATCATCTTGTATGTAGGACATGGCAATATGATGTGCTCATCCTGATAACTCGTATGTGGGACATGACGAGTGGATGTCTGTCTACTTCTAGTAAGGGTTACTGGAATACCATGAGAACTTGATAAGTACTTGAGAAGTACTAGTTCTATGGAGATAAGTAAGAGTTCAATGTAAAGAGTTACATTGATGCGAACTTCCGAAAGGATAGAAAACTAATCACAAAATATATATAGGATATATAAAAGTGAAAGTTTGTTGATAATTGGAAGTGTTCCAATAAAATCATTTAAAAGGAAATGCCGAGTATCTATGTGTTAGAGAACAACAGTGGATACTATATGGATCTAGAAGTTCATGAGATGAACTTATAGATATTCCGCTCATTGATGACAAGTATGGAATCCTTGATCATGCAATGTGGCTAAAGGTTAGCAAAGGAATACTAGATCGCATATTACAGCAACTCTGTATCATACGTGTGACGTACAGTGAAGAGATATGAGACATGCAATTTATACTGACTTTGGCAAGGTGTTGCCATTACTCACTATGATCGCACTAGAGCAGAGTAACATGTGGGACATGTTTGACGATCACTATGAATATGATTCAAGGGTGATTGGCTCGCAGTGCAAGTGGGAGTCTGTTGGTATGTATGCCCTGAGAGCCAATCATGGGATGATTGGTGGGATACATTAAGATTGATTTGATAAACATCGATGGCAAGCTTCCAATTCTTTCTGGTTCAGTCATATGAGATAGTGATAGAACAGATTGAATGTCTAGAGAATGACAATACTCAATGACGTATGCCTTCAGGTTCAGGACCTGAACGATGAGATCATACGGATGCTAAGAGTGTGTACATTCTCATTATGTCCCTAGTCAGATGTCATTGTGGAAGGTAGATAGACAGCAATGACACACAAGACTAGATTGTGGTGTTGGTTGATGACAGAATCTCATTAGTCATGATATAGAGATATCAAACCAAACACATATGTACTTGTTAGAGAACAAGTGTACCAGACAGACCCACCGTGAGTTTGACACATGGAACCATGACATGGTAGTCACAGTCAGTACTCATAGTGATGGTGGTGAGTGTGATTCTTTGACCTGAAATCATTACACTCAACACATGTCGTTGGGCACACTTTGACATCATCAAACACAGTCCTGAAACATGGGTTGTTATAAAGGTGATGATTGGGTGGCTTTGACACATGGGGATTTTGAGGGGTGAGTGATAGATATGGGATTTGTATCTCCTGAGGGAGTTTGATATCCATGGCCACTTGATGAGTAGGATTGAGAAAGGCATATACGCATGTGTGAATCATTATGTGATATTGATGTCATACATATCTCTTCCAATCTACTCTGAGATCAAGAAAGTGAATGAACGTTGACAGGATGACTGTTCCATGCCTCGAGTTCATTCGGGATATCAGTGACAAAGGAATTATACATTCACTGTAACACCATTCACGGATTGTAGGATTGAAAGTTGTTCTCCAACTTTCTATTTCACTTGGGTAGCACTGATGTGTGACTAGGCACCGCTCTTTTCTTGTGAAGTCATAAGTGTTATGGACTTTCACTGCCAACGTGAAAAGGACCTGCAGGGTCACACACATAGGATTTAACCTATAAGAGGAGTTTTGTCCACAAACAATGTTTAGATTGATTACTAAAGGAGTTTAGTAGTTCAATTAAACACTCAATCAATTGATAGCTCAGTATCATAGTGTTCAAGGTGTTGGACCGATTGATTAGAGTATCGGATTGATTGAAACCGCGATTGACTGTTTCTGCACAATCTGCACTCCCAACCGATCGGCTCATGTGATGAACCGATCGGCTCAGGTGGTGAGTTGATCGGCTCATGGACAGGATGAAATGATTGCTTCAAGTGTTGAAACGATCGATTCAACTGATGCAACCGATCAAGTTGGGAAAGTAGGATTGGTGAGAAATTTCTTTTCGTTTCACTTGCCCTATTTGATTGGAACAAGGATTGGTATTTAGTACCAATTAGAAACAAAAGAAGAAAAGTCAATCGGGAACTTATCAGGACCACGAACCGATCGGTTCAGAAGTGAACCGATCATTTCATGGCTCCCAACCTATCGGTTGAGGTGTCAATCGACCGGTTCAGGTCACGCCGTTGGTTGTTTTTATGGAAAATCTCGAACCCTTCTACTCCTGCTTTAGTCCCATATTGCCCGGGATAGAGAACCCTGTCCCATGACCCTCCTATATATATAGGGGTATTGGGGGCTTCTCAAAGTACAACTCAGTGCAACTAATTGCTCTGTAAAGTTGTCGTTCTCTCTGGTTTTGGTAACCGAGAGAGCCCGAGCAAGTGCTACCTGATAAGGGAGGCACAGCAAGGAAAAGACAACTGCAGAAAGCGACTGGTAGGGATGAGCATCGGTCCAAACCCGGACCGGACCGGAGACCGAAAACTGCAAAAAACTTGGACCGCAGACCGGACCGCTTCTAACTTGGACCGGACCGACCCGGACCGTTTACCATTTGGACCGGACCGCTCAGACCGAAATTACTTTTGTTTTACTACAGGGAAACACTTTTTTCTGGATCATACGTGAGATCTGCTTCCACCGACACGCCTGCTAGGCTGCTACTCTGCTCAGCCCGTTTAGTGGGAACAGACTACTCGTTTAGTGGTAATACGCGGTGGACCATGAGTAGGAAATGTAGCCTGTAGGATAGTAACTAATAAAGTCATTTTAAGAATCGGCTTAAATATGTTTTGGAGCTCATGTATACTGTATAGCATATATAAGTATAAAACCTTCTTTATTAGAATATCAAACAGTAAAAAAAGCCAAAATCAAGTCAATAATTTTGTCTTGGTCAGCATCAATACATGCTTATATTGTTATACAACAAATTCAAAATATTGTTTGGAACTACAAACATAAATCCAACATTAAACTTCAAAGACAGGTAACATTAATATCTCCATGACATGAGTTTGTATTGACTACAACAAAATTACTAGACTCTAATCAAGTGCACATCAGCACAAGTCACAATTCATAGTCCATTACTTCACTTGACCAAGACGTGTCAATGACTTCTGGATGTATATTGAATGACATGTTCACGAGTCATGGAAACGATTTTCTATAAGGAAAAACAATAGAAGTCAGCACTACAGCTAAAATAAAGAAACTACAAACACAACAAAGATAAATATAGAAAGAATTTTTAATTAAGATTAAGCAACATAATATTATAATTAGGCCACTTACATGTGATGTAACTCCCCAAATAGAAAAAAAATGATCATGTTATCTTGAATCCAACTAACCAACTCTGAAAATACATAATATGCATCAATACTCAATGTAACAAACATGTATAGCCTTGATTTAAAAAATGTACTAAGAAGCAAATACACTTACATGTCGAAATATAATAGACACGTTAAGTGTTAACTCTAAACATCAATGACAACGTCATTTGCACAGAGATTAGATAGCTCTGAAAGATTTTACAAATATTGTTAGATGTAAGAATCTTTACTTCTAAAATTAAAAAATTCTAACAACCATCCATTTACCTTTCTCAAGTTGATCTAACTCTTCAAGATCAGCTTCCACATTAATCATGTGAGGGGTAGATTTAAGCCAATCTTGTGCACATATAAGAGATTGGACAGTCTGACAATGTTTGATATGGTCAATAAAAAATAAAAGTGCAAAGATGGACCAAAAAAATAGAGAAACTAAAAATCTACTACCTTAGGAGTGAGAGAGCTCCTAAAACAATCAAGGTGTCGACCTCCTAACTCTGAAGCCACTGTAGATATAGGTATAGCTAGATTATCTCATGCCAAACAAGAAAGTATCGAGAATCTCGGCCCATGAAGTTGCCACCACTTCAAGATATCGAAATCATCAGACTCATCTTCATCCATTTCTTCATTCAAGTATCTATCAAATTCAGTCCTCACAAAACCATTGTCTGCTCCATTTCTCATCCTCCTAATATCTTCCATGATATTCTTCTGAAAACCAACACCTCTACAAGCAAGTGTCTTATTTGCTCCACTAGAAGATGTTCCTTCTGTTTGACCAAATTGAGAAGCAATTGGGGCATACAATTTCCTGTACTCTTCAAACAATGCAAACATGGTTGTTTTTACTTTATTGGTCATCTCCTCACCTTTTTCTGTGCCATACATCCTAATGAAAGATAACTTTATCCCAACTAATTTCACTCTAGGGTCTAGTAATGCTGCAATATAGATCATCATATTCATTTTATCAATATTTCCCCAATACTTGTCATATTTAAGTTTCATTGATGTGGTCATATTGCACAATTCAACATCACTGCTAGACATGTGGGAGCATACAAGATCATACACAGCAACAATTTCAAAGAAAAATGAATTTGCAGTAACATATGATGTCCCTGAAACATGAAGAGTCACTTCATAGAAAGATTCTAAAATGTAGACAAACGTCTCACATTTGCCCAATCACTTTCTATTGGAACTCCAACATTTCCACCTTCAATATTATCTAACTCCAACCTAAAGTATGGATCTAGCTCCCCAAATCTTTCAAAAGCCCTCTCAAACTTTAAGGCCGAGTTTAACATTAGGTATGTTGAGTTCCATCTAGTTACCACATCAAGACATAGGAGTGCCTTGCTCTCAGTTTTCTCAATTTGCACACACTCCTTAAATTTCTTCAACCTAGCAGGAGACTGCCTAACAAACCTTATAGCTGCCCTTACACGATCTACAGAAGTCTCAGATTCTTTTAGACCATCAACAACTATAAGATTTATGATGTGTGCAATGCACCTCATGTGGAGATATTTCCCATCACTTATAAACCCCCCCCTTTGTGCCATTTTTTGCTTCACATACTTACATGCAACATCATTTGAACTTGCATTGTCAACCGTGATGGTGTATAGTTTTCCATCTAAATCCCAATCAATCAAACAACTTTCTACTGCTCTTCCTATAATCTCACCTTTATGACCAAAAATTGGGCAAAAGTTCAAAATTTTCTTCCTTAACTTCCATTCCTTATCAATAAAATGAGCAGTCAAAGTCATGTAGTTGATTTTTTGAATAGAGGTCCATGTATCAGTTGTTACGCAGACTCTTTGACATGAGTGTTTCAAAAAACTTTGCAACTTAGTTTTTTCATTAAGATACAATTGGTAGCAATCACGGGCAAGTGTAAAACGAGATGGAAAATTGAAATCTGGGCAAACAATAGACATAAAATGCTGAAATCCAGGATGTTCAACAAATTTAAATGGCAACTCATCCACAATAATCATATATCTTAGAGCATCTCTAGCATCTCCCTGATTTAATGCCCAACATTTTACTTTCCCTTGTCCCTCTTCATTGCTTCCCCTTTCTAATACTAATTGAGTTTGTATCCCCTTAGTCTTGTTTTCAGGATATTTCTCACACTTAGGCAGATGAAAGTTCAAGTTTTTAGTTCCATTCTTAGAAGAGTGAGCAGCAAAAGTTTTACTACAATACTTGCATCTAGCTCGAATTGCATTATCATCAGAAATGAACTCATCAAAATGTAACCAAACCTCTGACCTCTTGCGAGATCTTTTCTTTACTCTTAGCTTCCCCACATCTTCTTTTTCAAAGTCTCCTTCTTCTGCAGATCCATATACTTCATCAACATAAGGATTTTCCATGGATTCAATCAGCATTTGAGGTGATGGTTCATTTGCAGTTGTTGTCTCTCCTGACCTAACATTTGACCTTTTGGATTGGGAGCACATCTGTACATATAGACATTAAAACATGTAGTTAAAATATTTTGCCCAAATATGGTGAATGCATAATATTTATATAAGTACATCTGAGGAGAAATCTTACATTGCACGATAATCTTGTAGACGAATCCGTAGTGACAGACTGACAGAGGCAGCAAACCCGCAAACAGAGCACCCATAGATATGAGCAGGGGTAGTTATCGAACAAGGGCGTGCAGAACAGCGGTGTCCTCCTCCTCGGATCTCTTGCCCCAGCTGCGCAGTAATCCCACCCGCAACCCTCTACTTCTGTTCTGTTGCTTCAAGGAGAGGGACCCTCTCAGTGACGCTTGTGGTGTCCTCGTCTCCTTGAGCTCACCGTGCACCGTGAGGAATCTGCAACTCAGAGAAGGGGATCAGTCCCGATTCTCAATCATTGCTACGGGAAAAGGTAGGCGGGCGGCGCACGACATACCTGGAGCCTGGAGGGGGGCGGAACCAGTTGGAACTGGGGAAGGGTGGCGCGCGCGAGGATGGGGACTGGTCCGACTGGATGCGCACTGATGGCCGGGAGCAACTTGGGAGCACCCGGAGCAGCGATTGCGGTTGACAGTTGCGGTGCCGTCGCTGTGGCGTGCACTGTGTGTCGTATCCCGCCGTAGAAGAGTCGCTGCGGTGCTACGCTGGTTGCTTGACTTGCTTCGCCGCTTCAGA
This sequence comes from Alisma plantago-aquatica, assembly GCA_963693085.1. NCBI lineage: Eukaryota > Viridiplantae > Streptophyta > Magnoliopsida > Alismatales > Alismataceae > Alisma > Alisma plantago-aquatica. The sequence goes on from OY856412.1 coordinate 528,787,136, forward strand.
GTTCAGACTTGATGCCCTTCGCCCGTTCGCCGCGCTGGTTCCGCTCCAGACGTCATGCCCTAATCGCCACAGCCCACAGGGAGACGGAGACGGAAGACCAAAGAAATTAGGGATACTGGAATGAAGGGTCGGTCGACTCACTGGGCCGATCTAATCTAACAAATGCTCAGCCAACCGGTCTGCGGTCCGGTTTACGGTTTTTCCGGTTTTGGACCGGACCAGACCGAAGACCGAAAAGACAAAATTTAAGGACCGTTGACCGGACCGATTACCTATTCGGTCCGGGACCGGACCGGACCGAATGTGCAGTCCGGTCCGGTCTAGCGGTCTGGACCGAAATTTGCTCACCCCTAGCGACTGGTGGCAGGAGAGTGTGTCAGTGACTAGTACGCTGACAGGAGGGTGCGGCTCCTTCCAATTCCTTGTGAGACAAGGAGATTAGAGTTCCAGGTGGTCCGTGTGGACTACTTCAGAGGCGGGAGATTTCTGCTGCTCGGAGGACAACTGTCAATCCCAACAGTCCCGGTGAGACCAGGAGTTGTCAGTCTCGGTGCGACCAGGAGCTGCACAGACATCGTCCAAGACCGGAGGTGAAGACCGTGCAAGCCGTGAGGTATTGTCGCCGAGCAAGCCTCATGACAAGGTATGATTCCACAAACCATCTTTTCTATTGTATAGACGTTGACGCATTTCCTTGTTCTGGGTTTGGGGAGGAGAAAATTTTTGTTTCTGCTGCCTTCTCTACCTCCTCTAAAACCCAACATGACACACATCAGTTGGTGACACTTTGTTGGTGTTGCAATATCGACATCTACTACACAACAGATCTGAGAAGAGGAAGACACTCATAAGTCAATGGATACGCCAATGACGACGCTCTGTCCGATCAGCAGAGGACGCATATCGGTCGGTAACACATGGGTAGTGCATCAACCACGATGACAAATCTAAGCAGGGGAAGATGCACACGATTGGTAACACAGTTGGTGACGTGACAATGACTACAGTCTATCCGATCAATGGAGGATGTGTATTGACTCTCTCGACCAGAGATGATTCTGGCAGTACGTTGGAGTTCTAGTTGAAGGCGGCAACTAGAACGAGTATCGCAGACAGGAATGAGGTAGGCAACCTCGTCAGGAGAAAAAGTAACTCAGTCAGCGGCCGTAGCGACAACAAGCAACCTCCAACAACGACAATGGTATCCTCAGGAGAAAAAGTAAAAAGAGAGGGTTTGTACATATTTGGTGTAATTTTATTCTTTCTTATCTTTATTCTCGGGCAGAGAGAGCTTCCCAGACTTAGGGGTGACTAAATTTGAACAGTGTGAATTGTAATTTTGATTACATAGTGCTTGTTAGTCGATATTGCCTTGTGATTTTTCTCTCCTTTTCTGGGAGAGAATTTTCCACATTAAATCTTAGGTCTTTAGTCTTGTAGAGCATCACTTGCCCACCATAATTCCTAACAATCCCCACACTCACAAGCTCCTCAGCATGTGTTGTGCTATCTTTCATCAATAACATACCAAGTAATTGATCGTACGCTGGTTTTGATTATGTCATTTTTCCTTTCTTGCCAAAGACTGGGTAACCTTCCACTGAAATCCGTACTTCGCTTTGATTATGTCATTTTACGCTGGTTTTGAGTATGTCATCGTAGTTGATGCATCACCAATGTGTCGCTGACTGTCATCCGTACTTCGCTTCAAGTCAAAGTCGCTGACCCTCTCTTACAAAAAGAGAGCACCACCAGTTGTTTTTATTTTTTTTGCTCTTCTACCATAGAAGGCACCAACAACAAACAACTAATGGGATCACACATCAACCAGTGGGATGATCTCAATGGCCTACCCCAGGGCATCTATTTATAGGCTTCCATCACATGTAGTAGCAATTAGGAATCCCACTCCAATTCATAGTCCAATTCTTAATCCACTTCCAATGTTGCAAATAGAGATCCATCTTCTCTCCTATTGGATTTAACTCCTACTATGATTGGCAACACAAACCAACTCCTACTCAAGCCCAAATACAATTAAGACATGGACCAGAATCCTATTCCTTTTCCCAACATCTATCCGATCAATGGAGGACGTGTATTGACTCTCTCGAGCAGAGATGGTTCTGGTAGTACGTTGAGTTCTAGTTGAAGGCGACAACTAGAACGAGTACCACAGACAGGAATGCGGTAGGCAACCTTGTCAGGAGAAAAAGTAACCCAGTCAACGGTCGTAGAGGCAACAAGCAACCTCCAACAACGACAATGGTATCCTCAGGAGAAAAAGTAAAAAGAGAGGGTTTGTACATATTTGGTGTAATTTTATTCTTTCTTATCTTTATTCTCGGGCAGAGAGAGCTTCCCAGACTTAGGGGTGACTAAATTTGAGCAGTGTGAATTGTAATTCTGATTACATAGTGTTTGTTGGTTGATATTGCCCTGTAATTTTTCTCTCCTTTTCTGGGAGAAATTTTTCCACGTTAAATCTTTCGTCTTGCATACTTGCCCACCATAATTCCTAACAATCCCCACACTCACAAGCTCCTCAGCATGTGTTGTGCTGTTTTTTTTTTCTGTGCTCTTACCATCCAACCATCTTTAATCAATAACATACCAAGTAATTGATCGCACGCTGATTTTGATTGTCATTTTTCCTTTCTTGCCAAGACTGGGTAACCTTCCACTGAAATCCGGAGGTAAACAACACCTAGTTAAGGAGAGCCAAAGGGAACCAAAATCCACAGGAAACGATTATTTCTTCCGAAGATGGGAGAATTGTTACTTTACAAGTGTGATAATTCAAGTAGAAACGATTGGAGGCATTGGGTTCCTTGAGCAGTAACACAATAAACCGTAACTGAGCATGCGTCTCCTTCCATCTCACTTCCAACAACTCGCATATCTCCCACACATACAAGCTGCCCGTTTCTACGGTGCTACATGCAATCGACCACACATAGATTTCATAACGATGTCGTTTTCTTTTTCTTCTTCCTTTTATTATGCCAAGACTGCTGTGACATCCAGGGAGACTCGGAAAAAGACAAGCATACTAAGCAGGTAGTCAACGGGAAACAAAACCATCTTCATTCTTCTTTTGACTAAGCGGGTAGTCAACAGGAAACAGACCCATCTTCATTCTTCTTTTGACTGCCGCATTGCCAAACACCTAGACCTGGCTGATCGACAGGCAGGCAAGTCCCTCAAGAATAGGTTCACGTACAACGAATCCACAGATGCAGGGTGGGAAACCATATACCAATTTTCCAGAAATGAACACCGTCAGCTTTATCCGAAACTCATGTGCAATGAACAGCTGTCAGTCCATCTACATGCTAGAAGCTTCCGTTCTACACAGCGCATATATACATACATACATCGTGTCCCCCCCACCCAAAAACCTACCTCTTAGAGAGAAACAGGGACTTGCCCCGTCCACCTGTGTTTTTCTATTACCAGGATGCCCACAAGATTTCAAGACCCCTGTACAATTTTACACAACAGCATTTTTTTTCACTTCACCTACTTCTACAAACAGCAGCATCGGCGGAGAACTACACACACGGACACAATCTGTCTATAATCTGGTCAGTTTAACATGACAAACTCCTATTCTAATTGAGCTATGTAACACCCTGTACAAACAATCAGTTAGGTCAAAGGGTATAATACACGGACAGTTGCGGGGAGTCGAGGGTATACACGGACAATTCTTCTGCCGCATTTTCCCAATTGGTGTCTGACCGCCGACAGGCAAGCCTCATCAGGAACACAGGTTCAATGGATCTCCACCCACAGAGTAAGAGTGGCCCAAACAAAAAAACACCAGGGAGCCTTATCCAAAATTCAGGTAATGCGGCTGTCACAAGTCCATGTACTCACTAAACACAGCGACCCCATCAATCCGCCCACGTCTTTGAATGCCATAAAGATTGAAGACCCCTCCAAAATTAGAAAGCTATAAAAGGGAAACAAGAGCAACCAACATCACCTGACCAATAGATTGTTGGACAGGTCTCTATTATTAATTTATTAGTAAGCTGTACATCATTTGCCCTGGTGATGGCCTGTTTTTTTTTTTTCTTTACAAATTATTAAATAGAATGTCCAACAAGGTTGAAGACCCTCGATTCTAAAAAAACATAAAAGGCAAAAAGAGCAGCCAGTATAGCCTGGTGTAATAAATAAAATAATTGGAGCCTGTATTAATTATTACACATTCTTTTCTCACCACTAAAGAGCTGGCCTTTTTTCCCTCAAATATTTTTTATTCTCAACACAGAGAGCACAACAACCGTATATCTCTGTGGATCTTATTATTCCCAGTACACACTACAGTCCATATATAATCTGTCAGTTCATTTCGGACGGTTTTCTAATCTAGTTGGGCAATGCTTTCTGTACAAAACAAGCAGCCCCAAACCACAGCATCACCCAGTATCCAGTGGGATGAACCGCAGCATAAACCGTCTGCTACAATAATAAATACACTACATACAATCCCATCTATAAATTTGTCGGCTTATTAGGACGACGATTCTAAATCTAGTTGAGCTATGCCTTTTTTTTCTTTTCTGTACAACAATCAGTGGATGAGGAGTAGTAGTAAACTACGGAACAGCAACAAAAACAAACCCAGCAGCAGCTTAACAGTAGTAGGCAGCTGATGAGTCGTTGCACAATCTGTCTATATCACGTGTATGTCTACTACTACTAGTATCTATCTGTACAAGTTATACCCCTACTAACTTGTAATTACACGTAATCCTTTTACGGGACGAGAATTACAAGAGGCAAAAGAAAGAACGGAAAAAAGAAGGGTCCCGACCTCTTTTTCTTCTGTTCTGCTTCAAACATCAGGCAAACACAAACAAGGTTGTGTAAAGGCAAGGGCAGTACCGCGGAGGAGCTAGCAAGTAAGCAATCACCATTTCTGCAAGCAGACAACACAGCACAGGATGCCACCACGGCTGCATCATCTGCCGAAGAAGATCACGGTTCGGTGATGTCGTGTATACTCCCCCTCTTCTTCTCCTTCCTCCCGATGCTGTTCAGCCGTAAGAAGTACTTTTGCGCGTGGCTGGCGACCTGGGTCGGTGTCCGTGTCACGACGGAGTTGCGGGAGATGCTCCGCCAGTCGCCCTTGCCGTATTTCTGAAGCCCGTCGAGGAACCGTCTGGAGAAGAGAATGGAAATTAAATTTTTGGGTATAAGAACTTGAAAAAGAAAAATGGCCCACAATTCTTATTATCTATCTTATCAATTATCCCCCGCAAGATCAGAATACCAACACAACACGGCGAGAGGAGAGCAAACGACGAAATAAACAAAACAACAAACACCATACATACATACCTATGCTCATCTTCCGTCCACGGCACACCTTTCTTCCTCTCCTCTTTGCTCTTGTTCCCACCACCGCCTCTCCTCCCACCACACCCCGTCGGGGACTCGGGATCCTCATCCTCATCAAAATACTCCGGAAACCGTATCCTGCCCGTCTCTATGTCGTCAACGTCCTGTACCAGCGCCTCGAAGTGCTGCGCGACTTCGGCAGCGGACTTCCCTGGAACCATGGCCGCCACGCAGTCCCATCTGTCAGGGGCGTCCTCCGGAAAACGGACAAGGGCGTTCTCGAACGCCTTGTCCTCGTCGCGAGACCAGCAGCAACGAGGTGATGATTCCGCCGCGATAGGAGATACGGCGGAGGTTCCTGGAACTACAAGGCAGGCGTCGTAGAGAGACGGCTGCTGGTAAGACGGGTGCTGGAAAGGGAGCTGCTGCTGGAGCGGATGGCCGGGATACTGCTGCTGCTGCTGCTGGCCATACATGGACCACAAGTCGGGCTCGTACATGGCGAAGGAGGCTGGAAATTGGTGAGCGCCTAAGGTGTGTGTGACTGTGTATGCTGGAAACGGGAAAGAGGGGGAGGATTGGGTGGGGAATCAGTAGTTGGGGGAAAGAAGCAGAGGAGTACTCGGAGTCGGCAGAGGAGAACAGGGCGGCGGTCGCGGGGGAAGGTTTGCAAGTAATAGCAGAAAATGAGGGGGGGGGGGGAGGTTGAAGCGGATTTTTATTCTTCTTGTTCGGATTCGGTTCGGCAGCTTCGGGGAATTCACTTGTTGGGGGCGTGCTTGCGTGTGTGTTGCCGGCCAGGCCACACTACTCTCTCTCACTCCACAAGCCGGCTCCAGAACCGTCTCCCGTGTTTAAATAACACGTCTTGTGGGTGAACCCGGACTGGAGCACACTTGACAAATATGTACAAGTCTAGGTGGTATTGATACGGGGGTGCACATTCGGACTCCACCGTGAATGCAGAATGAGCGGTTCATTTCTTGTCTTATAGCGCACCACAAAATAGATCAACAGAAAATTAGAGAGAGTAAGTCGAGTGCTCGAGTGTTATATTTTCTACTCTTTAAACTTGAATCCCTTTTTTTTTTATATAAAAGTATAATTTAAACTTGAATCCCTTCACTTGTTTTTTATTCGTCGTCACTCAGGTATGCAGTATGAACGATATGGGGCGGTATTTTATATCATAGAAGTCGTCTATTCACGTGTTATGACAAGCTTTTTTTCTTCTTCTATGAAACGGGGACTTTCATTCATCACACAAATCAAAAAGTATATAATATGCCCGATTATGCTCGGTACAAAAATGAAACTCAGTAGAAAACCTACCTACATCTTGTGGGTCCAAGTTTCTACATAATTGGATACCTGCCAGTCCATATAGACCTAAGCTGTACAATTACAAAATTATCATCGTGACAGCCGTTGGCATCTTATTTTGACTCTTCTACCAAAAATCATGATCAGCGTCACTCACATTTTTCACATTTATCTTTTATATTCACATGTTCCGGTTCATTCTGTAGAGAAACTTTCTTTTCATATCAAAAGTGCTTTGTTCTTCAATTCTACTTATTATAAATTGTTTTTTATATACAGTTCAATTGAATTGTATTGAATACAATAAATTTTGTCATAAATATTCAATTGGATTTTTCATGATAAATTTGAGGAATAATTCAGATTTTTCTATAATTTTCTCCTAGGATCGAACTATAATTCTTTACTTTCCTATTATTCGTGATAAGAGGATTCTTCTTCTGACATCAACGGCTTTGTTAACACTGTAAGGCTGCTAAAATGATAATTTAATCGTATTCTTAGCTGGCTCTAATGCTCCGTTGTTCCGCATCAAACAACTCTCTCGGTTTTAATTAATTATAAATGTTTAAGATCAGTTCTTGTTCTCTACTCATCTTCTTATCATCTTCTAGCACATCATATACATCGATTTTAATCACTTATGAGGAATCTCTACCGAGGGAGGTCCTAAGGTGACTAGGACTCCAGTCTACCTAAAAAATTGGATTTTTAGAACAATGATGGATAGGACGCGAACATCTTTAGACCTAAAAGCTCGTCCATCAACAAAAAGGCTTTCTTTCACTACTACATTTTTGGCCAATAACATCGCTTCTGAAAGCGTCACTTATACTAGAAAAATCGATCTAATAAGCCAAAATCGAAGCAATAAGTCATCAGGAAAAAATTTTGGTACCGGTTGAGGTACAAGGTCGGTTATATTAAAAATAACCGACGTTATAAAAGACCCGCAAAATCAAAATTTCACTCACACACATAAATGCCTTCGCGCGTCGAGCTATAGGGTCATTTTTTTTTCAAATAAATGACCTAGGAGTGTACAAAATAATTTGGGTACCGCATACCTCTATTGGGTCGGGTTTATTCACCCAACCGTCGCTACAGGCAGACCCTCTTGGGTCGGTTTATTTCAACGAACCGTCGCTAGACCCTCTTGGGTCGGTTTTCTTAGCAAACTGTTGCTACATGTCCGACATCTTGGGTCGGTTTTCTTGGATAAACTGTCGCTACATGTCTATGTTATCGATCGAGTCGTCCTAGACCCTCTTGGGTTAGCTTTTTCAAAAACCATCGCTACAGTTCCCCCTCTTGGGTCGGTTATTCTAGAAAACCGTCGCTACAGGTCACACGAGCTATGTTATCGATCGAGTCGCTATTCTTCCTTTCTTCCTTGCTCTTGTATTACCTGCTTTGGTTATTACCTAGCGAGCTCGTGAGGGTTTCGGCCGCCGCTTTCTTCCTTGGACGATGACGATGCCCAACAGCTGTTCTTTCTTCTTAGACGGCGACGAAGGCCTCCGGAACTGCAAGGGTCATCTCCCCAACCACCATCTCTAGCGCCGCTCTACTTTCTTGCTCCGCCACCGACCACCGCCATCGCCGCTCTACTTTCTTGCGCCGCCATCAACGCTCCGCCACCGACCACCGTCATCGACACTTGACTTTCTTGCTCTGCCATCGCCGCTCTACTTTCTTGCTCCGCCATCGACGCTCTGCCACCGACCACCGCCATCGACGCCACTACAAGCTCGCCTTCTCGCACTGACTCTTCTCCCACACAAGATCCCCCACCCCCAGAGCCGATCGACTGCCAGAGCAGCCATCTCCAACTGATTAAGGTATTGTCTCCGCCGCCTCACTCTCCCAATGTGCACATGTGTAATGCATCTCGTGTCTCTCTCAGTTTATCGTGAGCTTCATTTTGTGTTTTGGACATGTAGAGGATACAAGCCTCTTCCTCCTATCTTTCCCCATTGTTGCTTTTTTTCCCCTGTGTTCTCAGCTCTTAGCTATGACAGAAGGAGTTCGCTACTCCTTGACGCTTGTTGTCTATCTAGGAGGTCACGTGGATCACCCAGGCACTAGTGCCGACCCCTGACCCTCACAAAGTTAGCCTCACCCATTCTTGAGATCCAAAACAGGGACAGAAGGAGAAACGATTTGCTAGAGTAGTGTCAGAATTCGCCTTCTTCTTACCTAAATTTTTTGTAGTTCCTCAGCCTACATATATTGAACCCTCGCCTCTTCAACTACAGGTCTTTAACTGATTGGTAGGGCAATCCAACAACCAGCGATCGATCATCTTGCTTGCAGAAGCTCTGGCGCTCAGCGGTCATCCTCTTGCTCTTTGCCACCTACGCGCCTTCCACTGGCCACGATCTTCTCTCCTTTTCATCTCGACAGTTCAGGTATACATTGTTTTTCCATTTTATTAGACTAGTAACCCAACCAATAATAAAAATATGTATTCTTTCATATCTATATTTTATTATCAGTCACATATGTAATCATTATATACATTCTAGAAATATCATGATAGGAATTGTGTAGTCCCATATTGACACTTTAGGATTTATAGATGAGATCATCAATGCATGATGTTTAAATTAATATATAAATATGACAATAATACATTTATACATTAACTTAGAAACCCATTCAAAATTTACTCATTAGGAGTAAATTTTGGATAGTCCCCGGTCTGGGACTGGTTTTGGATATTTAATCTCACTTAGGATGTAAGTGTATTTGTATGTTTAGTTTTGAAGAAAATTTTAGTAGTATTTCCTCATTTGTTCTCTGGGTACATATGTGGGTGGTTATTTGCCATTTACATCGATGTACTTGGAGAACTTAGGGGAAATGCTACTGAAATTTTCTTAAAAACTAAACATACATTATATAGTTACTAGTGAGATTAAATATTCAAAAATAGGATAGGTGGTACACTTTAGTATTAAAGTAATTAACTTCCTATCAATAAAAACTTACAGCTTATAGTATCTGTTGAAATAAAAGATTGCTTGAATATGAATAGATTGTGATACAAAGACTGACGGCCTCTCCTTTATATAGAAGAGGAGAGACGCCCTATTACTTAGGACCCAAGTAATCTAAACTAGACGGGCCGGAATATAAAGGCCCACTAAACTAATTAGCCTATTTAACTAATAGACTAATTTAGACACTTTAACACTCCCCCTCAAGCTGGAGCATGGGTGAAACACATGTCCAAGCTTGGAGAGTTACAAGACTCGATAAAAAGAAATGATAAATAAATGATAAATGAAAGATGAAGATAAATATCACTCCCATACAAAATATGTTACTCCCCCTGAAATAATATTCCCCTTGAATCATATGGTGATGATGACTCTGTAGGCTGAAGATACTCGAGCTTTGAAGGTCTTCCTTGAAGTGCATCTGAAATGAAGACATCTGAAGATACTTTGTAGGCTGAAGAATGGTCCTGATACTACAACAAGTCGCCAATGGAATACGTGCTTAACGCGGCACGAACGCGGACGGACGATCTGCTGCTTGATACGATGCAGGAACCATGAAACTTGAGGGCTTGACGGGAAAGGAGATCATCCATCAAGGAAAGTCCCAAGAGGATCAGCTACAGGTGATGTCGATACAGCAGATACGGCTCGGAGAAGATGTGATGAAGCAGCTCGGTGAAGATAAAACTCTGAGCTTATGAAGAAGCACCCATCTGTCTCATGTGAATGCAGATGAAGGAATACACCATCAACACCTGACGTACATAACGCGGTACGAACGCGGATACGGTGTCGACGCTGAATCTTCAATGCTGGCTGAAGTAGAGAACTGGTGTGCTGAATGATGTGAAGCTTCATGAAGATAGCCTGGAATATATAATCTGAATACATATATCATCATCTCATCTCATACTCTCTCTCATATATTCTCTTCTCATCTCTTTCTCTCCTCTCTCTTCTCATCTCTTTCTCTCCTCTCTATCCCCCCCGCACACCAAATACGACGAAAGTGAGTATTTGGTGTGGAGAAATGGATATATGACCCCCGCGCAATGTGAAAAAGGGATAGAAAATGGTGGAAAAAGAGAGAAATATGTGAAATGGAGATGGGTAATATGTGGAGAATGAAACCGATAGCCAAAGAGAGTATACTAAATGGGTCAACATGAGATCCGGGTAGAAAAATAAATGGATCTAGTCCCGACCCGAAAATCCGATTAGGGTCTAAATAGGATCCGATTAGCAAAAGATAGAACCGATTAAGGATCCGAATAGCAATAGAGGACATAATGAATATGGGAGTAGACATAGATGGGAGGTGACGATGGAGTGATGATGATGAAGTGATGATGATGAAAAACAGCAGGTGATGACGTAGGGACATCAGTAGCATGATGATGCAGATAGCAGCAAACGGAAGATGAAGATCGCTGGGATGATGATGAAGTGGAGGAGCAGAAGCTTGTGGATGATGGCTGGATATGACGTTCGGCTGATGTAGCATTTGTCGCACCATAGGAGATGACAAAGGGTCTCCTGCGTGACTCCGGAGATATTGCATGCCAAGAGGATGCATGCGGAGCCAAGGCGGAGCCTCTCCACGAGCAACGATGAAGGCTGATCTGAAGACGTCATGAGATGGATCCTTCGACGGATTGTCGTTTGTTGCTGATCAACTGTCGATACCATCGACAGGACTGTCGATGGTATCGACTGACTCTCTCCTTGTCGCTGTGATAAAGTCGATAGTATCGACCTCCTGTCGATAGTATCGACGTAGATACTCTTCTGTCGTTGTGATGAAGTCGATACCATCGACCTCCTGTCGATAGTATCGACGCCGACGATGCGGGTTGCGTCACGGGATGTCGGCGGATGTTTGCGTATGGTCTGATGTCGATACTATCGACACTCGTGTCGATAGTATCGACGCGGCGGCGGCTGCTCCGAAAGGTGGAGATGGATGTTCCTTGCGGATGAGAACCAATTTCTGATGGTCCACGACTCTGTGGAGATGGCTGCTGACGGCTACTGCTGCTGATGGTGGCGAGGCGCTGCTGCTTTCAGATGGCGGAAGGAGATTACCGCGGCGGATGCCTACAGCGGCGATTGTTGCGGATGATGATGGAGGACGGCTGCTATGATAGGCAGCGGAGGTGTTGTAGTATGGAAAGAATGAAAGAATAGATGAATGGAGATGACCATGGAGGTCGGAATATGCCTAGCGGGCAGCCGACCAAGCCATGGAGATGGCGGCTGCGGCCGCCCGCAGGCGGAGAGAGCCCGCGGTTGCTCTCTTCGGAGAGAGGAGCGGCGGCGGCGGCTGCAAAGGAGAAGTCGGCGGTCTTGGAGAGAGAGAGGGAAGCGGTGGCTAGGGTTCTCTCAGGATGGAACCCGCTCTGATACCATGTTGAAATAAAAGATTGCTTGAATATGAATAGATTGTGATACAAAGACTGACGACCTCTCCTTTATATAGAAGAGGAGAGACGCCCTATTACTTAGGACCCAAGTAATCTAAACTAGATGGGCCGGAATATAAAGGCCCACTAAACTAATTAGCCTATTTAACCAATAGACTAATTTAGACACTTTAACAGTATCAATATTAAATGCTCAGTTTTATAATTAATTTTAATGTGATCTAGAAAATGGATCGAAGTTGGATGTCTATCAAGAACAATTGCAATCCAGAGTTTGCCAAAGGTCTTGATGAATTTATTAGAAGTGCTAAGTAACATAGGAAACTACCTACATATAGGTTATATTGTCCATGTAGAAATTATGGTAATAATTTGAAAGTTGATACTGCTGAGGAAATTAAGAATCATGTCATATGCAATGGGATCATACAAGGTTATAATGAATGGTATTGACATGGAGAGAAATTTAATTATGGATCAGAAAATGTCGATACTAATAGTTGTGGCACAGAAGACATAGATAATGATGATAATGTCAATGATGAACTGATTCAGGATGACCCGATTTAGGATGATATGATTGATGGGATGCTACCACTAGTACAGGAAAGGTCTGTAGCATTGGTTTTTAAAGCATGTAGCATCACTTTTTAACCGACTCTTAAGTGGACGCCACTATAGAATTTGACCTATAGGGTCAATTTTTTTAACCAAAAAAAAATCAACCCAATAGGCTATAAAAATGAGGAAGAAACTGTGGCCAAGGTTGTAGGGTCAGTTTTTTAAACCAAAAAAAACCGACCCAATAGGCTGTAAAAAATGATGAAGAAATTGTGGCCAAGGTTGTAAGGTCGGTTATTTGTATACCTTTAGCATCGGTTTTCTTAAATAACTGACCTTAGAGGTTCACTCTAAAGTCGGTTTTTTCAGAAAACCGATGCTATAAGGTATACAGATTGAGCTTGACAATCTGTAGACCTGTAGCATCAGTTTTCTTAAAAAACTGACCTTAGAAGTTCACTCTAAGGTCGGTTATTTAAGAAAACCGATGCTACAGGTCTACAGATTGAGCTTGACATATAAGAGTTGAAAATTAATACATATAAGACTAACCAGTTGTCAAAGTAGCTACCTTGACAATTTTCAAAGTCAATGTCTTTAATTTTGTGGGTATTTGTCCTCCACCTTCACAAAAAGCCTTTATACCCCTATCAATTAAACGATAGTTGGTAAAATAGAAATTCTAAATAGAAAAATCATGTTGAAGCATTGACTAAATTTATGCTTACTTCATAGTTGGCAATTTCAATTTGTGGCCCCTTGTTATTATTCCCATTGGGTCAAGATAATAAAGAGTCATCAATTTTGGGACAACCACCAATAATTCCCAATGTCTAGCTCTGAGTAAGAATAAAACAAACATTAAAATAAAGAAATTTATTCATTATTAAAATTATACTGAATAATAATACTTACCTGAAGTTAAAAGGAATTAGGATAATTTCCTTCCCCACACTAGCAAAATATTTGAATGCAGTACAGAAGTATTCATTCACATCCTCAATGTGTGTCTCCACTTGACTAGTGATTGAAGGAACTAAGAATCCAACATTCCTTATATCAAAGTTTATTGTCTCGGTATATAAATGGCTGTAAAACATTTGTAATCATTTCATATATTAGAAATAAGCTAAAAATGTATATTTGAGTTTTCTATATTGATGAATCCTTACCTTATACATACTTCTAATATCGAAGTATTTAGCCAATCATACTGTAACAAATCTTTAATATCATCAAGAAAAATAAAATTCTCAAAGTCCCTCCCAGCTGCATCTTCTGTTAAATTGACCAACATATGTGATCTCGAGCTTTGGTTGGCTAAGTATCGACACAAACATTTACATTTGCTTCCCAATTCGTCGAATGTAGCTTCAGGAATGAAAGATGGCTTGAGCATAGGAGGACAACTAGTAGAATTTTTACTTTTTGGTATACAAACATGTTAATTAAATTACATACTTATATTACACGAGTTCATATATGTAGTTAAATATGAAAAATATGGTAGATTTCAGATATATACCTTGTCATTGATAACCAAGTGTCTAGGCCAACCCACCATAGTACCCTCATCTTCTTTAATTGTACTATATTTAGGATTAGGTATGGGTAGTGGTTTGTCCCCCATTCCCTCATACACAAGATGGATGGACACACGACAAATGTCATCAGTAATTTGTTGGCAATACAATATACCACCAAGGTTGTATACCTTGCCCACTGTCACAATATTATATTCTGGAACCTCCACTGCAAGTTTATAGTTCATACCAACTTAGAATTAAAATAATATAAGTTATATATGAAGCGGTAAACCAGATACCTATTACAACTATATATAATATATATATATATATATCATTTATATATCATACTGATAACACAACATATAGAACAAAAACTTACTGTAACTTGTTGTGGTGGGTCATTGGGAGTGCTCCCATGACCTTCTACAACTGGAGCATGGGCTTGTACCTCATCACTTGAGAGACGCACAGTATGAATAGGTTGAGAAGGCTGAGTAGGCTGAAATGAAGACATTATTTCTTTTACTTTTGTGCTACTAATATTTCAACCTCCTCTTGTGTAAGACCTCATGCACGACCTCTTTTAGATTGTGAAGGGACAAAATAAGACTTGAACCCTATGCCATCTCCTAATCCCCTAACATGGCCAGGATGCTCCTTCGTACCAAGACCAACTGATAGTTCATCCATGTGGCTAGTTGGGATGAACTTTCCTTCCTTTGCTCGTGGAGATCAATCTATTCATTGTTAATAAAAATATTAAATCACAATATCAATTAGATATAAATAAATCTAAGCTTTTGGGAGTTACTCTTTACTTAGTTGGGATAAACCTACCATATTTTGTGCCACCTCCTTAGTTGCAGGGTTGACAATTTCACCTTCTCGATTCTTTCTAGCATCAATCCATGTCAAGTGTCGGGGTGGACTCTCATCTTGAGTTGTACTAGACTCTTCTCCAGAAGAGGATTGCTTCTCTTGTAGTTGGCGGCAGAAGGCATAACTATCGGGCCCCAAGCGATGGCCATGCACATTTTTGTCCCGTCTTTCCTTTTGGGCCTGGTGAATAGCCTGATCATTTAAAATGAGGTATTGAAGTTTAGACTTGGCAAACATATAAAAAGATTCACCTCCTTAACTGTATAAAATTAAAGATTCATACAATACATCACAATCTTTATTACCTAAAACTGTTCCGAGTTCCTAGTTGCAACAAATCTTTCCCACGCCTCAGGGTCTATAAAAACATATACATCTATTACTTTCTTCTTTTGTTTAGGATTACCTATAAATTCCCTTGTGTGATATGTCTTAAAAGCCCTCCATCGTACACCACAACATTGTAGCACTTTTTTCTTGTGATCTTTTTCATTTAGATGAAAAACACCCTATACATAGAAAAGAAGCAATATTGTTGTCTTGAAAAGGAATTAATTCCAAGCAAACTAAATTAGAATCAATAAATAAAAAATATATTAAAATAATATCACTTCCACTCACAGATATATCTTTCCATAGGAGGTCTTTTAAGGCATTAGAAACATCATGCCAATTTTCTATATCTATTGCCACCATACTGCGTGTGATCGCCCCTACGTAATGCTTGAAAGCACTAGCATGTTCCCCAACAGGTGCTCCTGTGACATCAAACTGGACTAGCAATTTCTCCCCTTTGTCCCTGAGCTCCTGTAGCCTATGCATCAGTGTGGGACCTCTACTTTTCTTAGCATCACCACTACCATCCTCATGGTGATCATGCTCAGAATGTTCATCTTCACTCACCATTTTAGAACCTGCAAGTATACATGATAAAAGAAACATGATATATGATGTATATTTATAAGATTACGTGTTTGAATGATAATAAAATAAATAATTCAAAAACTACATGCCTCTAGTATTGGTTGAGTTGTTAGTCAAGTACAATTCCTTTAGCATGGTCTTGACGTTTATAATATTTATCGGTGTTATCTTCAACATTTACACTTGGCAAACCAACTGAGAATTGGCTGGAATCATCATACTTTTCGTAGTATTCTTCTTCATTTATAGGATCTACAGTAAACTGTCTTTTTCCATGAAGGCTGACAGACCAATTTTTATTTGCCGGGTCATCAATATAGAATACTTGTTTTTCTTGGTCTGCTATGATGAATGGCTCATTTTTCTCACCAATCTTTTCAAAATTCACCAATTTGAAACCCAACTCATCCACTAAAACTCCTTTGCTGTTGTCAACCCAATTACACCTAAAGATAGAAACTCTGAAATTTGTATAGTCCAATTCCCATATGTCCTCAATGATGTCGTAATATGACATCTCAGCTTTGTGTGGTCTTTTATCTTTGGCACTAGCAAAATACAATGAACAAGCTTGAACAGTGACCCCACTATTTTGAACTACACTACTTTCATCTTGACGCTTTGTGTAGTATGAAAATCCATTTATCTCATAACCTTCATATGACATGACATCCATTTTTGGCTTAAAGGTGAGCCATTTTATGTTCTCAACAACATTATTTGGTGATTCAGATAGTTGATTAAAGACTTTCTCATCAAACAACCTAATAAATGTTTGATTATGCTCTCTTGCAAGCCACATGGAACTGGATCGCGGATGGTTTTTCTTGATAAGATCATTGTGTTCTGTGATGTAGCTACTAACTTCATCAATGTTGTGTAAAATATATAAATGTGCTTGTTCCCACAACTCACGACTGATTCCTTTCACTCGTCCTCCCAGAGTTCCTTTGCCACAATAAGATTCAGTGTCATGTGAATTTTTTAGATCGCTAGAAGTTTCATTGCAATTCAAAAAATCATTGCAAAAGTCCATCACCTCCCTAGCCACATAACCCTTAATAATACTCCCTTCAGGATGATAACGATTCCGAACATCACCTTTAAAAACACTCATGTAGCATTCAAATGGATACATCTAGTGTAAGAAAATTGGACCCAACATCTTCACCTCCCTTATAATATGTACTACAAGATGAACCATGATATCAAAAAATGAAGGAGGAAAGTACATTTCAAGTTGACACATGGTAACAATTACATCTTTCTGTAATTTATCAAGAGTATCAGGATGTATCACTTTGTTGCATATTTCATTGAAGAAAAAATAGAGTCTTGTGAGTGCAAACCTTACATGCTTCGGTAATATAGATCGAATAGCCACATGTAAAATTTGTTGCATTAAGGTGTGACAATCATAAGATTTGAGACCTATCAACTTCAGATCCTTCATTGATACCAATCTATGAATATTAGAAGAGTATCTTTGAGGAACCTTAATATTATACAAGCATGCACTCACAGAAAGTCTTTTTCTCCTGCCTTGACAAAGTGTAAGAAGTTGGTGGTAAATATGTGCGGCGACCCCTGATCTCCACTGATAATTCTTTTCTTATACCCATTAATTCTAAATCTTTTCTAGATTTGATACCATCTTTAGTCTTTCCTGGTATGTTCAATAGCGTATCAATGATGCTATCACAAATATTTTTCTCAACATGCATGACATCAATGCAGTGTCTAATTGCCAAAGATCTCCAATAAAGAAGATTCCAGAATATTGACCTCTTCTTATATAGACATTTGTCACATGCGAGAGTACGACTACTTGAACTCTTTCCAAATTCATTAACAATATGTTTCACCCGGTCATATACAACATTTCCTAGTATAGGTTTAGGAGCACTTCGTTCCTCAGTTGACCCATTAAAGGTTTTGCATTGCCTTCGATAAGGATGCACTGGTGGGAGAAATCTCTGATGACCAAGATATACGATTTTACCACCATGTTTCAGTCGGATTGAATCAGTATTTTCCTCACAAATAGGACATGCTTTGTATCCTTTTATGCTATATCCAGACAAATTTCCATAAGTTGGAAAGTCATTAATCGTGCAAAACAACATAGCACGCAAACTAAAGATCTCTTTACATGAAGCATCATATGTCATAACACCTTCTTCCCATAGTTTCATTAGGTCATCAATTAGAGGTTGAAGGTAAACATCAATATCATTTTCAGGTTGCTTGGGCCCTGATATCAATATTGACAACATCACTTACTTATATTTCATACACAACCAAGGAGGAAGATTGTATATAACAATCATAACAGGCCACGTGCTATGTTGGCTGCTTAATGTACCATAGGGATTCATTCCATCTGTACAGAGTCCAAGTCTTAAGTTTCTTGGTTCTTTACCAAATTGAGGGTATAATAAATCAATTTTCTTCCATTGTGGTGAATCAGATGTATGTCGTAGGATGCCATCATCATTGGCCTTTAACTTCCTATGCCAAGACAAATTTCGTGCATCTTCTGTATTAGCAAATAAGCGTTGAAATCGTTGTATTATTGGTAGATACCACATCACCTTGGCAGGAGAGCCATTTTTAGCCTTAGCTGAATTTGTGGTCTTATACCTTGACACACCACATTTTGGACAATTTATCAAATTACTATAGTACTTCGGAAATAACACACAATCATTTGGACATGCATGAATCTTCTTAGCCTCCATTCCCATTGGGCACATTATTTTCTTTGCTTGACATGTTGAATTGGAAGCTCGTTGCCTTCAGGAAGAATTTTCTTTAACAAAGACAACAGTGAAGAGAAACACTTATCGCTCCACCAGTTTTGAGCTTTAAGAGTATATAATCACATCACAACACTCAACCTCGTGAACTTAGTACAACCCTTATATAATGGTTTTTCAGCATCATGGATAATGTTTGCAAATAAAGAAGGTGGATCAATGACATTGTCATGACAACTATGTAGCATCTCATCAACCATATCATCATGAATTGGGTCATCCTGAATCGGTTCATCATTGAAATTATCATCATTATCTATATCTTCCATGCCACAACTGTTAGTATTGACATTTTTTGATCCATAATTAAATTTCTCTCCATGCCAATACCATTCATTATAACCTTGTATGATCCCATTACATATGACATGATTCTTAATTTCCTCAGAAGTATCAACTTTCAAATTGTTACCACAATTTTTTACATGGAAAATATAACCTATCTGTAGATAGTTTCCTTTGTTCCTCAGCAAATATGATAAATTCATCAAGACCTTTGCCAAACTCTGGACTGCAACGGTTCTTAATAGACATCCAACTTCGATCCATTTTCTATATCACATTAAAATTAATTATAAAACTAAGAATTTAATATTGATACTATAAGTTGTAAGTTTTTATTGATAGGAAGTTAATTACTTTTATACTAAAGTGTACCACCTATCCCATTTTTGAATATTTAATCTCACTAGTAACTATACAATGTATGTTTAGTTTTGAAGAAAATTTCAGCAATATTTCCCCTAAGTTCTCCAAGTACACTGATGTAAATGGCAAATAACCACTCACATATGTACCTAGAGAACAAATGAGGAAATACTACTAAAATTTTCTTCAAAACTAAACATACATTATACAGTTACATCCTAAGTGGGATTAAATATCCAAAAACAGTCCCAAACTGGGGACTATCTAAAATACTCCTAATGAGTAAATTTTGAACGAGTTTCTAAGTTGATACATAAATGTATTATTGTCATATTTATATATTAAGTTAAACATCATGCATTGATGATCTCATCGATAAACCCTAAAATGTCAATTTGAGACTACACAATGTCTACCTCATATTTCTGGAATGTATATAATGATTACATATGTGATTGATAACAAAATGTAGATATGAAAGAATACATATTTTTATTATTGGTTGATTTACTAGTCAAATAAAATGGCACATTGGGAGAGTGAGAATATTATACCTCACTTGTAGACTGAAGAAGAAATATATGCAAGTCAACAATAAGTCAATAGCACCTACAACAACACAAATGCACGATTCAATTATGTTATAATGTATTAATTAGGGGTCAATATATATCAATTTTAGAGAAGCAGTAAGAATTAACAAATGCAAATTTGACAAATTTTGAAGTTTCTGCAACTCAGCCAGCACAGCCATGCTACCCAGCACGACCATGCCATCACCACAGCCGTGCTGCCCAGCACGGCTGTGCTACCTGGTCAGTTGCATGACAGTAAGAAGAAAATGGAAGAGTGAGGTGCTAGAGACAACTGTGCTACCTTGAGAAGAACCGAATGGTGGGGGAGCTTGTGCGGGAGAAGAACTAGAGAGAGAAGGTGTGTGACCCTTGCAACGTCGTAGGCATCATCGCCGTTCAAAGAAGGGGTGTCGGCTGGGCGTCATCATCCAAAGTGCACGGCGCCAGAGATGGTGGTCGATCCGGAGGTTTCGGTGCCGTCCAAAGAAGAAAAATGGAGGTTGGGTGTCGTCGTCCAAGAAGGGGTGTCTATTTTCTTCTCTTTGGGCGCAGATATGGTTGGGAAGGTGACCTTGGAAGTGGCGGCGATTTGCTTTTCTTCAGGCGCGGGAGCAAGAATGGGGAGATGAACAAAATGAACTGAAACATACTGAAACACGGCTCGGCTTTGGTCTAATATCAGCCTGACCTTTAGCGTCAGTTATCTCAAAAAACCGATGCTACAGGTCTGGTATGTAGGGTCAGTTATTAAAAAAACCGACCCTAGAGACTAAGTGGTGCCCGAAATTTTTGATACCATCTATAAGGTCAGGTATTTGAAAAAACCGACCCTAGAGGTCAGGGCTTATAGAGTCGGTTATTTGAAAAAACCGACCCTATAGATTAAGTGGTGCCCAAAATTTTTGAGACCATCTAGAAGGTCGGGTATTTGAAAAAACCGACCCTAGAGGTCAGGGTATATAGGGTCGGTTATTTGAAAAATCCGACTCTAGAGTTCCAAAGTGGTGCCCGTGTTTTTTTTACCCTATAGCATCGGTTATTTGAAAAAACCGACCCTATAGATCGAGATGCGAAGTCAAAATTGTGCAAATTTTCACCGCGGGAAATATGTAAGGTCGGTTTTTATGATAAAGCTGATGCAATAGTCTATTAGCTCAGTTATTCTAGTAAAAATGATGCTATGGGCAGCGACGTTACTGGCCAAAAATGTAGTGGTATACGTAGTTGTCAGGACAATGTCATTGATCCACCTTCTTTATTTGCAAACATTGTCCATGATGCTGAAAACCCATTATATAAGGGTTGTACTAAGTTCACGAGGTTGAGTGTTGTGATGCGATTATATACACTTAAAGCTCAAAACCGGTGGAGCGATAAGAGTTTCTCTTCACTGTTGTCTTTGTTAAAGGAAGTTCTTCCTGAAGGCAATGAGCTTCCGATTTCAACATATCAAGCAAAGAAAATATAGTGCCTAATGGGAATGGAGGCTAAGAAGATTCATGAATGTCCAAATGATTGTGTGTTATTTCAGAAGGACTATAGTAATTTGATAAATTGTCCAAAATGTGGTGCGTCAAGGTATAAGACCACAAATTCAGCTAAGGCTAAAAATGGCTCTCATGCCAAGGAGATGTGGTATCTACCAATAATACCACGATTTCAACGCTCATTTGCTAATACAGAAGATGCGCAAAATTTGTATTGGCATAGGGAGTTAAAGTCCAATGATGATGGCATCCTACGACATGCATCAGATTCACCACAATGGAAGAAAATTGATTTATTATACCCTCAATTTGGTAAAGAACCAAGAAACTTAAGACTTGGACTCTGTACAGATGGAATGAATCCCTATGGTACATTAAGCAGCCAACATAGCACGTGGCCTATTATGATTGTTATATCCAATCTTCCTCCTTGGTTGTGTATGAAAAATAAGTATTTGATGTTGTTAATATTGATATCAGGGCCCAAGCAACCTGAAAATGATATTGATGTTTACCTTCAACCTCTTATTGTGACCTTATGAAACTATGGGAAGAAGGTGTTATGACATATGATGCTTCATGTAAAGAAATCTTTAGTTTGCGTGCTATGTTGTTTTGCACGATTAATGACTTCCCAACTTATGGAAATTTATCTGGATATAGCATAAAAGGATACAAATCATGTCCTATTTGTGAGGAAAATACTGATTCAATCCGACTGAAACATGGTGGTAAAATCGTATATCTTGGTCATCGGAGATTTCTCCCACCAGTGCATCCTTATCGAAGGAAATACAAAACCTTTAATGGGTCAACTGAGGAACGAAGTGCTCCTAAACCTATACTAGAAAATGTTGTATATGACCGGGTGAAACATATTGTTAATGAATTTGGAAAGAGTTCAAGTAATTATACTCTCGCATGTGACAAATTTCTATACAAGAAGAGGTCAATATTATAGAATCTTCCTTATTCGAGATCTTTGGCAATTAGACACTGCATTGATGTCATGCATGTTGAGAAAAATATTTGTGATAGCATCATTGATACGCTATTGAACATACCAGGAAAGACTAAAGATGGTATCAAATCTAGAAAAGATTTAGAATTAATGGGTATAAGAAAAGAATTATCAGTGGAAATCAGGGGTCGTCGCACATATTTACCACCAACTTGTTACACTTTGTCAAGGCAGGAGAAAAAGACTTTCTGTGAGTGCTTGTATAATATTAAGGTTCCTCAACGATACTCTTCTAATATTCATAGATTGGTATCAATGAAGGATCTGAAGTTGATAGGTCTCAAATCTCATGATTGTCACACCTTAATGCAACAAATTTTACATGTGGCTATTCGATCTATATTACCAAAGCATGTAAGGTTTGCACTCACAAGACTTTATTTCTTCTTCAATGAAATATGCAACAAAGTGATACATCCTGATACTCTCGATAAATTACAGAAAGATGTAATTGTTACCATGTGTCAACTTGAAATGTACTTTCCTCTTTTGATATCATGGTTCATCTTGTAGTACATATTACAAGGGAGGTGAAGATGTTGGGTCCAATTTTCTTACACTGGATGTATCCATTTGAACGCTACATGAGTGTTTTTAAAGGTGATGTTTGGAATCGTTATCGTCCTGAAGGGAGTATTATTGAGGGTTATGTGTCTAGGGAGGTGATGGACTTTTGCAATGATTTTTTGAATTGCAATGAAACTTCTAGCGATCTAAAAAATTCCCATGACACTAAATCTTATTGTGGCAAAGGAACTCTGAGAGGATGAGTGAAAGGAATCAGTCGTGAGTTGTGGGAATAAGCACATTTATATATTTTACACAACATTGATGAAGTTAGTAGCTACATCACAGAACACAATGATCTTATCAAGAGAAATCATCCGTGATCTAGTTCCATGTGGCTTGCAAGAGAGTATAATCGAACATTTATTAGGTGGTTTGATGAGAAAGTCTTTAATCAACTATCTGAATCACCGAATAATGTTGCTGAGAACATAAAATGGCTAGCCTTTAAGCCAAAAATGGAGTCATGTCATATGAAGGTTATGACATAAACATATTTTCATACTACATAAAGCATCAAGATGAAAGTAGTGTAGTCCAAAATAGTGGGGTCACTGTTCAAGCTTGTTTGTTGTATTTTGCTAGTGCCAAAGATAAAAGACAACACGAAGCTGAGATGTCATATTACGACGTCATTGAAGACATATGGGAATTGGACTATACAAATTTCAGAGTTCCTATCTTTAGGTTTAATTGGGTTGACAACAACAAAAGAGTTTTAGTGGATGAGTTGGGTTTCACATTGGTGAATTTTGAAAAGATTGGTGAGAAAGATGAGCCATTCAACATGGCAGAACAAGCAAAACAAGTATTCTATATTGATGACCCGACAAATAAAAATTGATCTATCATTCTTGTAAAGAGGCGAGATCACCTCCTTACTAAAATTTAAATGAAGTACAAAACATCCATCTTTTTAGAAAAATAAAAGATATTGAGGGATGCATGTATAATATTCCAAGTAAATAAGCATGCACCAGATACATTACAAAATGTCAATAGCAGCGGAAATAAAAGAACTAAACCTATTACATGGCTTTCATTGTTCATTACATGATTGTTCTCAAAAGAAAAATATAAGAGAAAAGGATCTAGCTATAGCAACCTAGACATCCTTTCAGATAGCTTGAGATCTACTCCTGAGATGAATTCCTTCAAACTTGTCCTTCTCCTTGCTCAGCACCAACACCTGGGTGGTGGGGAAAGCACCCAATAAAAGGGGAAAGAAAATATAATATGTGTCACAAAACTAATCTAGGATATCAAGATAAGTACAACAAATAAAAACATGCTAGGGTTCATCAAATGATGAAGATAACAAGAGTATGAGGCTATATTCAAAAGAAACTTGCCATTAACAATTATATGAAAAAGGATTTGCATGTAAGATAATTATGTCTACCTAATTAAGTAGGGTTGAGGCACCTACCAGACCTCTAACCTTAGGTGAGGAGAGAATAAGACATTTCCAATCACCTACAATATTATGGAGAGAATAAGACATTCCCCAGGGTGATTATTTACATGCCCTCTGTGGGTGGTTGTACATAAGTACCGCTACTTTAAAAGAACATAAATCCACATCATAGATAAAGTAGTCATGGAAAGAGTAATCATATGAATCAATAAGCATGGCAATGGGGTATAAGACCCAAACAAGAAGAAATTATAATCTAATTTGAGGCAAGAACAACATTAGGATTCAAGAATAGAATATTTAGGGTTCATTTAAACCTCATTAGGGAAATATAGGGTTGGGTTGTAATTATCCCAACATAGGGTGTAAGGAATGCACATACCTCTCTTACTAATATCAATTACTAACTTTCACCCTTTAATTGAGTCCAAGTTCCACTTTGCTTATTTTCAATGTATTAACATGTATTAGAGTACATAGTGCACATTAATATATAGAAACCCTATTTTTAGAGCTTTTTAGCAAAATTCGGATTTAGACTCTTAAAACATCACCAATAAACTTATTAGGTTTTCCTGATCAAGAAAACATATATTTATGTTAATTTTGGGGTTATGATGATTAAGATGTAAGTTTTATGGATTTTATGCATTAAATTCGTTTTACAAAAATCACCCTTCGTCAAACCATAAAGTCAGACCTTGAAAATAATTTTATTAGATAGAGATTAATTTTCCAATTCCAAAACATATTTATTTGTCAAATTTGGATAAGAGGTTTAGAAGATATGAATTTTGAAATATTGACCAATAGGAAATTGCCACATCATCAAACCGATCGAGATAATTAAAGAGAGAGGGGGAGGGAGAAGACACCATTCGACCAAGATCAGGTTTGAAGTTGCATAGGTAACCAAACTAGAGCTTCTATAGAAGGTAAAACGATAAGAAATCAAAACCTTAGAAGAGCATGGTAAAAAGAGATGGAAATCGTCGATTTTCAACATAAAAGCATGAGTTTTAAGCATGTACTAATCAATATATGAGAAGGGTGTTAACCAAACTTGCCTCTAGGAAGGTAATAAGGATCAAACAGAAAGGATTCTGAGATTAGAAGGTCTGGTTTCTCCAAGCCAAGCTCCTTTCTTGAGCAAAGATCACCTTCTCCACTTTAGAGGTGCAAACCCTAGCAAAAGAGCAAGGAGATGACATGTTTTAGGGTTCTAGGTGGAGTTTTACCATGGAAGGTCATGGTTCCGACCTGGAATAAGGTGAGAGGAATACTAACAACATGAAAATAGGGAAGGAAGGGAGGAAACTTACTAGTTTTGTTGAAATTACCAAGGAGGAGCTTTAGAAACCCTAATAGAGCAATTTGGAAGCCCTAGGAGCCTTCTTCACCAAAGTAGGCTTCCTCTATTACCCTGGGACAGCAACTTCATGGCCAAATAGAGAAGGCACTATTATCTAAGATAGAGGAAAGAAAAGTAGATCAAGAATTTTCGAATTGTGAGTTGGGAAGGGGTATACATGGCTATATAAAGAGAGAGGTAAAGCATGAGATGTCTTAAGGGTCTTTCCATGTGTCTTTAGCCTAGGGATTGATGGCCATGCAAGAGGACAGCTCATAGAGGCTTCATGCATATCAAAAGTCGGTCTTAAGAGCCCATAGATCCTTCTAGGCGATCCCCACCATTTTTCAAGAAAGAAATAACCTCATTGGTTGATAGCTTTTAAAGATAAGCACCTTTATAAAGAGGGTAATCCATATAATGCCCTTGGAAAGAAATACCATCAAACCAAGGTGAAACTAGGTTCTCCAATGGTTTAAAATCTCGTTAATGGTAAGAGAATATCTAAGGATTAAAATCCAGGTGATAATTTGCAAGAAAACCTCTCAATTGGGTAAATTGCATACAAGACCAGAATGTACATATAATTGCATAACTTGCACAAACACCATCCAAATCGAACCAAATTTGAAATTTAGCATCCTTTTATGTTTTAAAATCATATAAAAAGTTATATTAAAGTTTAGAGCACTTAATTATGGTAATTAAGCTTTCACTGAGGTATTTGTGTATAAACCCTTCCATTGGTATAATTAATGAATAAATGTTCACTAAACCACTATAACTTCCACTAATTAAATAGAAAGGCCAATAAGGATATAAATGAAAGGAAAATATGGAAAAGAGGGTCAAAAGACAAAATTCTAGAATTCGGTATGTTACAACACTCCACCCCTTAAGGAGGATTTCGTCCCCGAAATCACAAGCAAGAAGGGAATGGTGAGTGTGCAACATCTCATCACAAAACTTCAGGTTATTTCTCCAACCTTAACTTCTACCAAACAACTCATCAACATATACTCCACAAGCATATCGACATAGGTTAGGTTATCAAGGTTCACCTAGGTTCCATTATTTAGATATTCTTTTTAGGAGATTTAACATTATTTACATTTTTGGCTCATTAACATTATATTCATTATGATATCACATTATCACCATTATTTTAATTATGGCATGTCAAGGAAGTTATATTTCATTATCGTATATATACATATATATTTCTCATTTATCTTACTAAGAATTTTAGCAAAAGTATGGGTTACTCAATTCCCTCCATATACTTGATCATTATCCTTAATATTTTGAACTTTGACTTCATTATCCTTATACTATCACCATATTAAGTTGTAACGAATTATTTTGCATGAAATATTCAATTTGTCTTTAAGTCTTCATTCAACACAAATTATGTCACATCAATTACATATATTTATATTAAAAGTTATCTCATTACCACATTATGTTTATTTCTTACATTAATGTCATCATTAATCATTTTCTCATATTTATTTATATTATTTATTTGCACATTTATGTGAATCGAATCACTTCATATTCATATTGAAGCCATTCCATGTATTTTAATGATCAAGGTGAGGCATATTACGAATTTATTCACATTAAGTGACTAATCGTGTGTGTATTATATAACAAGGTAACATACCATGTATTTCATATTGATGACTTGATTAATATGTGATTAGATGATTATATATATCATTTATGTGTATCAAAGTATGTTAATTGATTATGGCACCTAATGTCATTAATGTATCATGAAAGGCATTAAGGATGTATATGTTAAGGTTAGATGATTACAACTTAGGGTTCAGGTTAATATGATCACTATATTTTACTTAGCATGTATTAAGTCCAAGATTAGGTTACAATCATCTTACTTGTCATTTCATTAGAGTTTATTGGTTTATGACATGGGAAACACCATGCATATCCATTAGGATTAATATGTGACTTATGTGCATTAGGTATTCACTAGGGTTTGAACATATAAATTATTCCTCAGATGATCATTATATGATCATTACTATATAAACAAGCATGTTAGGCTATAACTATAACTTGTTTGGACCCCACTAAGGTTTCAAGCACAACAACCTCCTAAGTATGGGGTTAGGGTTTCTAAAGATAGTGTAGATAGATTTCAAGATGTCATAGGGCTCCATCCCCCTAAAGAGGATTTCGTCCTCAAAATCTAACCATCCAACATCATCAAACTAACTATACTCCACCCCTTAAAGGGTTCAACCTATCAAGCCAAACTACGCTAGGGTTAAAGGATGAGTCTAACTTAACCATGTACAAGATCCATCACACTTCCACTGCACACTCTGATAGCTCACTTAACCCCAAACTTCAAATTCTAGGTTCTAGGTATAACTATCCAAACATGTGGTCTTATGGGTCATAAGGAAACTAGTCTTGGTATCCATCCTCAAACAAGTCACCATAAACCTAGAACTTAGGGTTCCCAAAGATATACAACATAGATGTCTAAGGTCACTATTACTTAAAAGCAAACTATTTTAGACAATCCATTTCAGCTTAGGCCAGGCCAGTATCATATGGATCTGGGAGTCCTCATAAACCAAGTAAGTGGTGCAGAGGAAAATATTGCCAGCCCCCAGAACCTAATCCTTTCTAGACACCTTTGCTTCAACTTCATGCCCTAATAGTTGCCTAAAGGCAAACCTAAACAACATTAAGTTATGAATATTTTAGTTATGAGTATTTTAGATTTTTATTCATCATGATACTAATGTGGAACTATAGGGTCCTAGATCAACCTTTCATCATTTATACATCAATTATAGGGACCACGTCACCAAAAGGAACTATGTAAGGCAGGGATTCTAATTAGGGAGACAAAATTGAAATAGTCAGATTCCGACTACCATGGGCTCTGATACCATGTTGTAAGGGAGTGAAATCACCGCTTTACTAAAAATTTGAAGAACTGACATCCATTCCAAACATTCTCAGAGGTATGATGGAATGGGCATAAATTTTTCCAAATTTATTAAACATTGGTATACAAAAGACCATTAGAAAGCAGCGAAATAAAAAAAAAAACTGACTATATTCAATTTTATAAAAGGTTTACAAAAATACATCAAATTCTCCCATGAGGGTTTACATCAAGACACACAATCAGGATCTAGATAGGGGGAAGTCTAGATTACTACAATCTTGTCTCCAAGTAACATCTCCATCAATCGAGTCCAAGCCAAAAGCTAAGATCTTGCTTGTCTTATCCATCACCTTGCTCAACACCTGGGTGGTTGGGAAGGCACCCAACAAAAAGGGAAAGGGAAGAAAAGTATGTGTCACAAAACTAATCTAGGATATCAAGATAAGTACAACAAATAAAAATAGGCTAGGGTTCATCATATGATGAAGATAACAAGAGTATGAGGCTATATTCAAAAGAAACTTGCCATTAACAATTATATGAAAAAGGATTTGCATGTAAGATAATTATGTCTAACTAACTAAGTAGGGTTGAGGCACCTACCAGACCTCTAACCTTAGGTGAGGGGAGAATAAGACATTTCCAGTCACCTACAATATTATGGGGAGAATAAGACATTCCCCAAGGCGATTATTTACATGCCCTCTGTGGGTGGTTGTACATAAGTACCGCTACTTTAAATAGAACATAAATCCACATGCTAGAGAAAGTAGTCATGGGAAGAATAATCATATGAATCAATAAGCATGGAAATGGGGTATAAGACCCAAACAATAAGAAATTATAGTCTAATTTGAGGCATGAACAACACTAGGATTCAAGAATAGAATATTTAGGGTTCATTTAAACCTCATTAGGGAAATATAGGGTTGGGTTGAAATTATCCCAACATAGGGTGTAAGGAATGCACATACCTCTCTTACTGATATCAATTACTAACTTTCACCACTTTAATTGAGTCCAAGTTCCACTTTGCCTATTTTCAATGTATTAACATGTATTAGTGTACATAGTGCACATTAATATATAGAAACCCTATTTTTAGAGCTTTTTAGCAAAATTCGGATTTAGACTCTGAAAACATCACCAATAAAGTTATTAGGTTTTTCTGATCAAGAAAACATATATTTATGTTAAT
Organism: Alisma plantago-aquatica; assembly: GCA_963693085.1. Taxonomy (NCBI): domain Eukaryota; kingdom Viridiplantae; phylum Streptophyta; class Magnoliopsida; order Alismatales; family Alismataceae; genus Alisma; species Alisma plantago-aquatica. Next base: position 528,817,153 of record OY856412.1, read on the forward strand.
TTTTGGGTTATGATGATTAAGATGTAATTTTTATGGATTTTATGCATTAAATTCGTTTTACAAAAATCATCCTTCGTAAAACCATAGAATAATACCTTGAAAATATTTTTATTAGATAGAGATTAATTTTCCAATTCCAAAACATATTTATTTGTCAAATTTGGATAAGCGGTTTAGAAGATATGAATTTTGCAATACTGACCAACAGGAAATTGCCACATCATCAAACCGATCGAGATAATTAAAGAGAGAGGGGGAGGGAGAAAACATCATTCGACCAAGATCAGGTTTGAAGTTGCATATGTAACCAAACTAGAGCTTCTATAGAAGGTAAAATAGCAAGAAATCAAAACCTTAGAAGAGCATGGTAAAAAGAGATGGAAATCGTCGATTTTCAACATAAAAACATGAGTTTTAAGCATGTACTAAGCAATATATGAGAAGGGTGTTAACCAAACTTGCCTCTAGGAAGGCAATAAGGTTCAAACAGAAATTATTCCGAGATTAGAAGGTCTGGTTTCTCCAAGACAAGCTCCTTTCTTGAGCAAAGATCACCTTCTCCACTTTAGAGGTGCAAACCCTAGCAAAAGAGCAAGGAGATGGCATGTTTTAGGGTTCTAGGTGGAGTTTTACCATGGAAGGTCATGGTTCCGACCTGGAAGAAGGTGAGAGGAATACTAAAAACATGAAAACAGGTAAGGAAGGGAGGAAACTTACTAGTTTTGGTCTAAATTACCAAGGAGGAGCTTTAGAAACCCTAATAGAGAAATTTGGAAGCCCTAGGAGCCTTCTTCACCAAAGTAGGCTTCCTCTATTACCTTGGGATAGCAACTTCGTGGCCAAATACATAAGGAACTATTATCTAAGATAGAGGAAAGAAAAGGAGATCAAGAGTTTTCAAATTGTGAGTTAGGAAGGGGTATACATGGCTATATAAAGAAAGAGGTGAAGCATGAGGTGTCTTAAGGGACTTCCATGTGTCTTTAGCCTAGGGATTGATGGCCATGCAAGAGCACAGCTCATAGAGGCTTCATGCATATCAAAAGTCAGTACTAAGATCCCATAGATCCTTCTAGGCCATCCCCACCATTTTTCAAGAAAGAAATAACCTCATTGGTTGATAGCTTTTACAGATAAGCACCTTTATGAAGAGGGTAATCCCTATAATGCCCTTGGAAAGAAATACCATCAAACAAAGGTGAAACTAGGTTCTCCAATGGTTTAAAATCTCGTTAATGGTAAGGGAATATCTAAGGATTAAAATCCAGGAGATAATTTGCAAGAAAAACCTCTCAATTGGATAAATTGCATAAAAGTTCAGAATGTACATATAATTGCATAACTTGCACAAACAACATCCAAATCGAACCAAATTTGAAACTTAGCATCATTTTATTCTTTAAAATCATATCAAAAATTTATACTAAAGTTTAGAGAACTTAATTATGGTAATTAAGCTTTTCTTGAGGTATTTGTGCATAAACCCTTCCATTGGTATAATTAATAAATAAATGTTCAATAAACCACTATAAATTCCACTAATTAAATAGAAAGGACAATAAGGATAGAAATGAAAGGAACAAATGGGAAATAGGGTCAAAAGACAAAATTCTAGAATTCGGTATGTTACAGTTCTTCATGGAAAAATACAGTTTACTGTAGATCCTATAAATGAAGAAGAATACTAGGAAAAGTATGATGATTCCAGCCCATTCTTAGTTGGTTTGCCAAGTGTAAATGTTGATGTTAACACCGATGAATACTATAAACATCAAGACCATACTGAAGGAATTTTACTTGACTAACAACTCAACCAATACTAGAGGCATGTATTATTTGAATTATTTATTTTATTATCATTCAAGCATGTAATCTTTTAAATATACATCATATATCATTCAACCACTTGTGCTTTTATTATCACTATATATATATATAGTTGTAGTAGGTATCTGGTTTACTGCTTCGTATATAACGTATATCATTTCAATTCTAGGTTGGTATGAACTGTAAACTTGCAGTAGAGGTTCCAGAATATAATGTTGTGGCAGCGGGCAAGGTATACAACTGTGGTGGTACATTGCATTGCCAACAAATTACTGATGACATTTGTCGTGTGTCCATCCATCTTGTGTATGACAGAATGGGGGACACACCACTACCCATACCTAATCTTGAATATAGTACAGTTGAAGAAGCAGATGGTGCTATGGTGGGTTGGCCTAGACACTTGGTTATCAATGACAAGGTATACCTGAATTCTACCATGTTTATCATATTTGACTGCATATATGAACTCGTATAATATAAGTATGTAATTTAATTAACAGGTTTGCAAACCAAAAAGTAATTATTCTACTAGTCGTCCTCCTATGCCCAAGTTATATTTTATTCTAGAATCCACATTCAACGAGTTGGAAAGTAAATGTAAATATTTGTGTCGATACTTAGCCAACCAAATCTCTGGATTACAAATGTTGGTCAATTTAATAGAAGATGCAATTGGGAGGGACTTTGACAATTATATTTTTCTTGATGATATTATAGAGTTGTTCTGGTATGATTGGCTAAATACTTCGATATTGGAAGTATGGATAAGGTAAAGATATATCAATATAGAAAATTCCAATACACATTTTTAACCTATTTCTATATATGAAAATAATTACAAATGTTATACAACCACTTATATACTGAGGCCATAAACTTTGATATAAAGAATGTTGGATTCTTAGTTCGTTCAATCATTATTCAGGTGGAGACACATATTGAGGATGTGAATGAGTACTTCTCTACTGCATTCAAATATTTTGCTAGTGTGGGAAAGGAAATTATTCTAATTCCTTATAATGTCAAGTAAGTATTATTATTCAATATAATTTTAATAAGGAATAAATTTCTTTATTTCAATGTTTGTTTTATTCTTACTCAGATCTAGACATTGGGAATTATTGGTGGCTGTCCCAAAATTGATGACTCTTTATTATCTTGACCCAATGGGAAATACAGTAAGGGGCCACAAATTGAAATTGCCAACTATGGAGTAAGCATAAATTTAGTCAATGCTTCAACATGATATTTCTATTTAGAATTTCTATTTTACCAACTATTGTTTAATTGATAGGGGTATAAAGGCTTTTTGTGAAGGTGGAGGACAAATACCCACAAAATTAATGACATTGACTTTGAAAAATGTTAAGGTAGCAACTTTGACAACTGGTTAGTCTTATATGTATTGATTTTCAACTCTTATATGTCAACTCTTATAGTCTTATCTCAACTCTATTTATAGTAGTTTACTAACATTAAGTATAATTCGTTATTTGTAGTGTCCTATACAAAATAATGATTGGGCTTGTGGCTACTATGTAATGAAATATATGCAAGCGATTGTCAAACAAGCATCACATGACATTCAGACTATAGATCGGGTAATAAAGAATAACATCATAAATTTACAAGAGAGTTGTAGTCATTTTATAAAATATTAGTAAGTGCATTTTCTATTGCAGATATTTACAACTCAGCCTTACACACCTGAGGACTTAAATGAATTCCGAGAAGAGTGGTCAGATGCTTTTCGAAATGAAGTCAATATAGCATTGGATTGAATATGTCAGCTCCATTTATGTATGTGGTTTTGGAACTCTTTCATATTTACTTTTGTAACTGACATTAATATCATCTCAGGCTTGCAATCTATCATTTTGTAATTGTTATGATGTGATTATGTGTAACTCAACTGAATATATGAATCATTTTTGTTATGAATGTGTGGTTTGGAAATTGATAATTCGAATGGACATAAAAGCTAGAAAATGTGGCTTTGGAATTTTTGTCTTGCATCATTTGCAAGTCTTTTCTATTGTAGGTTTTGATATACTCTGTTCTGAAGATTTCTGTTCTATTTCTGTAATTTTTTTTAAAAAAATTGTACCCTATAGGGTCGGTTATTTTAAACAACCGACCTTGCAGATCTCTAGGGTCGGGTTTTGTGGAAAAACCAACCTTATAGGATCTGGGATCAACAACCCAATTTTTGTAAACTATTGAGTCAGTTTTCTTCATATAATCATCCTTACAAAGCATCTCTAGGGTCGGTTATATAGAAAAACCGACCTTATAGGGTCTATTTATTAGCAAGCTCAATCTGTAGACTCGATTGAGTCAGTTTTCATCATATAACTGTCCTTACAGAGCATCTCTAGGGTCAGTTATTTAGAAAAACCGAACTTATATGGTCTGTTTATCAACAAGCAATCTGTAGATTCTATTGAGTCAGTTTTCTTCATATAACTATCCTTATAGAGTATCTCTAGGGTCATTTATTTATAAAAGCCGACCTTATAGGGTCTGGTTACAATCTGTAGACTCGATTGAGTCAGTTTTCTTCATATAACCATCCTTATAGAGCATCTCTAGGGTCGGTTATTAAGAAAAACCGACCTTATAGGGTCTGGTTATTAGCAAGCTCAATCTGTAGACTATATTGAGTCAGTTTTCATCATATAACCATCCTTACAGAGCATCTCTAGGGTCGGTTATTTAGAAAATCTGACCTTATAGGGTTTAGTAACAACCCCAGGTACAGTTTCTTTTCTAACTTGGGGTTAGTTTTTGACAACCTCTTGGGTCGGTTTTTACTAAATAAGGTCAATTTTCTTTGGTTAAAAAAACAGACCCTATAGAGAAATTTCTCTAGCGACGATCACTTAGGCGTCGATTGAAAAGTGATGCTATAGGCTTAAAAAAACCAACCCTATAGACCATTACTGTACTAGTGAATTTTACCATTTTCTTTTTGTTTTACATGTTTATCTTCATGAAATCGCTCTTTTTCCAAACTGTAAAAATGGCTTGATATTATTTATTGTGTGAGATGGTGTTCTCATCCTTATCCACTTGTAACAAGATAGTTGGACCTTAATTCTCTTATTTTATTTTATTCCTTTATTTTCTTATTTATCCGACTCAAGTGATGACTAAGATTTCTACTGTGGACCCCCAACGCCTTACTATGTTTTTCCTCATTTTTGGTATAAAATGTGGCAGGATTTTGAGAATTTTTTTTAGTTTTTCATGCAGCCATCAAATTAATTTTCACTACCAAAAAGATATGTTACATCACATTTTTTTAGATAGGGTACAACATTATGATGAGTCTATTGGGAATCACCAATACGATCTGGATCCAATCCATATATGTAAGGATCCTGACCCACGTTTTGGGCTAACCCTATTTGTTTTGCTTAAGTGTGTTCCTTAACTCCTTGCTCTAATCATCTAAGATGTAATTATGGCATGTTGGAGGTTTGTACTCCTTGTTTGAGCTTGTTGCTTGATGCTAGTGTTTTGTGGAGAGGTTTTGGTGCAACACACAATTCACTTAGAATAGGGGTTGATGTGCAATTTTTCCACCTCTTGAGTGTTTCTTCTCTCTCTTAGCATTATCTAGAGGAGAGAGGAAGTGTTGGGCACCTTTTTTTGTCCTTGGTTGAGTGACGACATCCTTGGTGATGTTTTGGGTACATGTTTGAGGTGTGCTTTTCTCATAAGAGTGTTGTCTCGGGCTTGAGAGCCTTGAGGAGACCTAGTATTGGTTGGTGGTTGCCTTGAGGGGGCTTGATATCAATTGAGAGTGTCTTGAGGTGTAACAAAATCAATTCCATGCACATAGGATAGTCCTCCGTTCTTTCTAGGCCCCTACTCAGATATGATGTTATCCAACCTCCTTCTTCCTTTTCCATGACCCTTTTCATTTAGACACCTCCTAGTACCCATAATTTCCTATTTTAGGGTAGGTTAGACTTTGTTTTGATCTAATATCCCTACTTGAATCATTAGTATCCCAAGGACATGAGACCCTGGGATGTGGTAAACCTAATAATTGAATAATGAGATATTGGTGGATTATAATGATAAGTCCATGGTCTTAGTTACAATTGGATAATGTAATATGACCTGAGGACCTTAGAGTTAGAAATTGGAATTTACTCCAAAATTTACCATATTCAACCATTAGGATGAGATTCAAAACTCCAATTTGATGATGAAGTGTAAACATGGACTAATGTAACATAAATAACCTCAAATTAAAAAAATAGTTACAAATTCGTGTTCCTCATACTCTAATTAGCCAGCATATCAATTTTGGTCTTAATCGGACATCCAATACTCCCTTAATGATGGTTTAATAGGCAAGACATAAGTTTATTTGATTTAATTCATTTTGAAACATATAGATTGTGGATTTCACCTAGGTTCTGGGTTATGTAGTTGTCACACGACTTACACAGACCATTATTCGGGTTGGGTAGATGGAGTGCGGGACTTTGTCTTCCACCCCCGACAACCCTGCGTGAGAGGCCACCTACACAACTCATTCCCATCAACTCTTTCCTCCTCCTGTATCTCCCTCCACACTTCATCATTCACTATGATTTCTTCTCTATCAGATCCGCCATGACCGGACAAGTTTAGTAAACCCTAACTCACCCCCTCTATCATCCCAGGCACAAAACGCCCAAAGCCACCGGCTGCTCCCCTCATCACTGAAATCTCAAGGAGCCTAACCAATGCAGTTACCCACCTTATTTTGGGTCATATGGCTTCGATAGATCCATTAAGATGTTCATCGGCAATCAATTTTTCCTACCACTTTCTGAGATGCTACAACCAACTCGGCCACCATTGTCGACGATCCAAGGACACCACGGTTACTCAGACCGCCGTGGAGCAATTCCTAGTACGGTGACGTTCTCTTACCCTTCATCTTCTTTACCATGTTCTTATATCGCCTCCATTTTCTCTGGTTTTCTCAGACGACTAGCGCCACTGGCCTCCTCTATTCTTGGGTCCCTGTTGCTAAGGGACTTCGTAGGTCCCTAACCCCAAAACCCCATCCAGACCCATCGTGAGTTTTTGGCAGAGTTCCAGGGGAGGTTTCTGATCGAGACTTGTAATGAGATTGTCATTTTAAGCCTTTGACATAGTATTCGTGAAGCTATCTGTCGCCAGCGTCTTCCCCCAGTTAGGCTTGTCTAGTCACCCTCTGACCCAGAAATACGACATACGAGACCGTCAAGTGGAAGGCCCCTCATGTCTTCGTTCCTTTGTCAAACCTTTTCAAGCCGTTCTCAGTTCCCAACTCTTCTAGTCTGCCACCTCCTCGACAGAATAAGTTGTTCCTCACCTCCCTACGACCAAAGGGCATGTACTGAGGCACCCTACTTCCTGTATGTCAAGGAGAAGCTAGTGGATTGGTCGCCCAGCTGCTTGGATTCCTGGCGTAATGGTTTTCTCCCAGCATTGAGCTATTGAAGTTGCCATGGCGCGAGACAACATGGAATTGATCCCTGGGGCAAAAGCCGTGTCTTGCCCATGGATCCTAAGCTCAATCAACTTCACCCAGGAAGGGAAAAATCGTATTTTACCCTATGTTGACCCATGTTTGACCAAGGGATGATCAGAGCCAAAGTTTTAGTGTCACACTCTTGTTTATAATCACCATTCATTCAGGGGTATTATGGTCTTTTCACACTTTATTTTCCCTCTTAAGTAGAAAATGTTTTTAACTTGTGAAAATCATAACTAATTATCAGTTCAGTAGAAAAATACAAATATATACATTTTTGAAATGAAAATGTGATTGATTTACTGGGATAGGTTTCGTGATCAGATTTCCAACTTACAGTAGGGTCATTTCCTAATTAAGGGATTTAGTGCAATTTATATTAATTGAATTCACATATATTGTGACTAGGTTGAGACAACCCTAACCTTGAGCTTAGGAAATGTTACTAAATATATAGGACCGATCATAAGGTATGTACATCCTCTATTTTATTTTGGGCATTATTTGACTAAAACCTAATTCCTTTTAATGAAGCATCTTTTGAACTATAATTCCTTACGAAATCTAAATTCTTGAACATTTATATTTCCTGATGTTGACTCATTATTCATTCTATTTTTTGGACTACCTTGTTTATAAGGGTACTTGTACCCCACTTGCTATGAATCCCTTTTATGAAAAATTGACTGAAATACTAGTCTTGCCTCTCTATTTTATGCATGCTACATGTTTGACTAGAATATATAGAATAGTGGTACTTATGTACAACCATACTTATATGGGGCGTGCATTTCTGCCCGGGGTGTGCATTTCCAGCCTTATTTATTTTTAGGCCATGATCCTATGGTGTTATGGCCCTGCTTTAGGTATATTTAGTCTACATTGTTATGCATGCAAAAGTTTGTTGTTTTAAATTGTGATTAACTGTTATGGCAAGACAACTTTATTATCCATGCTTGTATTTTGAATTTAATATGCCTCATTTCTTTTATTATGTTCTTTTTGAACTTACCAAATTGCAAACAACCCCCTTCTTGTGGGAACATCTCTTTTTGCACTTATAATCATATATAATGCCCAAAGTGTTTATTATATGTACATACTCAGCTCTTTGCTGACCCCTATACCTTGATTTCTATTTCCTGGGTGATGTTCTCTTCCACCCAGGTTTGGGTACATTAGAAGACAAAAATGCTAAAATATTGAATATATGGATTTGGACATTGAGGATAGCTTGGGATAGTTGGTTTCCCTCTGCAACCGGCCTTATGTGTTCTTAGGTGTATACCTTTTATTTTATTTTTCATTCCACCTTATATGGTGAGGAACAATTGTACAAAGAAAATTTTGTAACGGTGTAATAGTTTTGTTTCTGCTGCTTATTCATTATGATGCTCTATAATATGTACCATTTGAGAAATGAATGAAATTCCTCCTTTCCTTCTTACCTTTTTGGTATGTTTGGGATTGGATGGAATTATTCTTCAATTCAGTGAAGAGTGGACCCCCTATCGGGTCTCACTCCTTACAAAATGGTATCAGAGCCAAAAGTAGTCAGTAACTTGACTATTTCAAGTTATCCTACATTGTTCCTTAATTAGGTACTTAGGCGACCTTTTAGAGGTTTTTGAGAGACCTATTTCTTTGTAGTGGGTTACCAATTAGTATTTCAATCCTTTCTAAATTGGGTCAATACGTCTTCATACAACACATCGGTCTTTGTAGCATAGTACTTGACAAGCCTTGACTACCCTACCGTCTCTTTTGGGGGTTTAATGGACACTACATTGGAATTGGCTCTTCTAGTGATACATTCATATCTTCTGACTTATGGGAGGCTATCTAAAGTACATTATGTGTAGGTTGATTAGACACTGGTAGTTAGGTGTAACCCTAGTTATCACATGTGAACCCCTTCATTTGACGTTGTTTTAGCATGCCTAGCATACATTCACTTGGTTACTGAGCATGCACGAATGGAAAATACAAAATCAAGATTACGGTTAAGATTCCTTTGACTGATAAGTGTTATTGTAAACTAGATCAACTGTTTTTATAGCATGCCATGTCCTCAATGTGAGTATCTTAGGATAGTTATGCCCTGATGCCATCCTCTCAAGGGCTAAATTCCACTCTCATTGGGATTGTTATTCTTGTGCATTAGAATTGATTGATGGAGCTATATGTTTTAGTAAACATACTTAAATTATCACCTCTCTCATATCCAATAGTGTACTTGGTTTATGTAGTGTTTGAGATGAGTAGCTTGACTATATGGGTTACCTTATCATGTGAAGGAACTACGGTTGAGAAAACCCTAAATCTCTTCCTATCATGTTGGGTAATCTCATGTTTCCCTTATGACTCGGGATGAGGTAGTGGGAATTCTGATTAAGAATGACATGGGGAATGGTGGATGTCATGGTTTGGTAGGTTTTGACTTATGATTGACTGTGAGTAATATAAACCCTTCTCTCTATCACGCTCACATATTAGAGAATAGTCATATGACCTTTTAGGTGATAGGAGGAGAAGACCCTTTTTTTATAGAAGGACATGGTGATAGGATAGTAGTGTATGTGTCAAGTTGTGGAAGGTATCTGACTTGGTTCTCGGATTGATTTTGGCACCAATTTTGCATCTTCATCGCCAATACTTAATCACTAAAACTTATTTTCATTATTAAAGTATATGTACAAAAGATTTATTTTTCTTTTTATGATCTCATTGATGATTTTCAGAACCAAGTCACCATCACAAGTAAGTTGAGTAGTAGAGGAGATCTTTAGTGAAGAACCCTTGGTTGACATGTTCAACCCTAATACCCTAGGCCTAAGACTGACATAGTTAGTTTTATATATCAGACCTAGTGGATCCACCCTTTTTTTCCCTCTAAGTTATGCACTAAGTTATATTTTGAGCTTTTTAAGGGGTGGAGTTCTGTACAATTCATTCATTTAGGATCAAACTAACTTAATAAATAATCAGGTTAATAATATCTATAATAAATAAAACTTGGATAACTCCTAGTAATAATGTCAAACATATGTAGAGGCTACCAAATCGGGAATTCTAGATAAGCCTTGCTAATCACCATCATAAATGTTACTTTGACAATTAAAATAGATTTTAAAATTTTATATTAAATTATCCTTAAAGTATTTATTTAAGACAGACGAAGGTAAAAGTAAAATTACACATAAATTCTCAAATTAATATCCTATACCCTAAATCTCTAATAATTAAGCGGTAAGGAGGACTTTATAGTAGAGGCTAGGGTGAACATTTTAAGTATGATGGAATTTCTGGACATTTCCAATGTGACCATGATAAATAGGAGTGAAAGGGAATTGACTACACATTAATCAAAACATGTGTAATTTAATGCGTAAGATTAACTCATGAATGAGAAATTGAATAAGTAGCATACAACACATTATAGTGCTCATTTATGAATGAGAAAATTTGTTGGAAAATAAAACCCTAAACTTATACCTCAACCCCAGTATGCCTACTAAAGTATAAGTGTCGTCTTAGTCATGTAACATATCATAATTTGACCCCCTTGATGAAATCTATAAATAAATTCAATTAAATATATAACCCTAATACTGGAAGGAAACTAGACATATATACACGTCATACATAAATTGACGGTGACGTTCTCTGGCCCTTCATCTTCTTTACCATGTTCTTATCTCACCTCCATTTTCTCTGGTTTGCTCCGATGACTAGATCCACCGGCCTCCTCTGTCCTTGGGTCCCTATTGCTAAGGGACTTCGCATGTTCTTAACCCCAGAACCCCATCTAGACCCATCGTGAGTTTTTGGCAGATTTCCTGGGGAGGTTTCTAATCGGGATTTGTAATGAGATTATTGTTTTAAGCCTTTGACATAGTATTCGTGAAGCTATCTGTCGCTAGTATCTTCCCCCAATCAGGCATGTCTAGTCGCCCTCCGACCCAGAAAGATGACATACGAGACCGTCGAGTAGAAGGCCCCTCATGCCTTTGTTCCTTTATCAAACCTTGTTAAGCCATTTTCAGTTCCCAGCTCCTCTAGTCTGCCACCTCCTCAGCAGAACAAGTTGTTCCTTGCCTCCCTACGATCAAAGGACATATACCGAGGCACCCTGCTTCCTGTATGTCACGGCGAAGCCAGTGGATTGGTCGCCCAGCTGCTTGGATGCCTGTCGTAATGGTTTGCTCCCAACACTGAGTTGTTGAAGCTGCCATGGCGTGAAACAATAGGGAATCAATTCCTGGGGCAAAAGCCCTGTCTTGCCTATGGATCCTAGGCTCAATCAACTTCACCTAGGAGGGGCGAAATCATATTTTACCCTATGTTGACCCATGTTTGACCAAGGGATGATCAAAGCCAAAGCTTCAGTGTCATGCTCCTATTTATAATTTCCATTCATTCAAGGGTATTATGGTCTTTTCACACTTTATTTTCCCTCTTAAGAAGAAAATGTTTTTAACTTGTGAAAATCATAACTAATTATCAGTTCAGTAGAAAAATACAAATATATATATTTTTGAAATCTGAAAAATGCGATTGATTCACTAGGATAGGTTTCACAGTCATATTTCCAACTTATAGTAGGTTCATTTCCTAATTAAGGATTTAGTGTAATTTATATTAATTGAATTCACATATATTGTGACTAGGTTGAGACAACCCTAACCTTGAGCTTAGGAAATGTTAATGAATATATAGGACCGATCATAAGGTATGTACATCCTCTATTTTATTTTGAGCATTATTTGACTAAAACCTAATTCCTTTTAATGAGGCATCTTTTGAATTGTAATTCCTTATGAAATCTAAATTCTTGAACATTTATATATCCTGATGTTGACTCATTATTCATTCTAGTTTTTGGACTACCTTGTTTATAAGGGTACTTGTACCCCACTTGCTATGAATGCCTTTTATGAAAAAATGACTAAAATACTAGTCTTTCCTCTCTATTTTATGTATGCTACATGTTTGACTAGAATATCTAGAATAGTGGTACTTATGTACAACCATACTTATATAAGGCGTGCATTTCTGCCCGGGGTGTGCGTTTCCACCCTTATTTAATTTTAGGCCATGATCCTATGGTGTTATGGCCCTATTTTAGGTATATTTAGTCTACGTTGTTATGCATGCAAAAGTTTGTTGTTTCAAATTGTGATTAATTGTTATGGCTAGACAACTTTATTATCCATGCTTGTATTTTAAATTTAATATGCCTCATTTCTTTTGTTATATTCTTTTTGAACTTACCAAATTGCAAACAACCCCCTTCTTGTGGGAACATCTCTTTTGCACTTATAATCCTATATAATGCCCAAAGTGTTTGTTATATGTACATACTCAACTCTTTGCTGACCCCTATACCTTGTTTCCTATTTTCTAGGTGATGTTCCCTTCCACCCAGGTTTAGGTACATTAGAAGACAAAGATACTAAAAGATTGAATATATGGACTTAGACATTGAGGATAGCTTGGGATAGTTGGTTGCCCTCTGCAACCGGCCTTATGTATTCTTAGGCTTATACCTTTTATTTAATTTTTCATTCCACCTTATATTGTGAGGAACAATTGTACAAAGAAAATTTTGTAACTGTGTAATAGTTTTGTTTCTGCTGCTTATTCATTATGACGATCTATAATATGTACCATTTGAGAAATGAATGAAATTCCTCCTTTCCTTCTTACCTTTTTGGTATGTTTGAGATTGGATGGACTTATTCTTCAATTCAGTGAAGAGTGGACACCCTATCGGGTCTCACTCTTTACATGAGGGACATCCTATCGGTTTATTGGTACCTTGAGGATCACCATATCATTTCTTGGTGACTCTAGAGATGTGCCATATCGACTTGTGACATAGGGTTTCATCCCTATCGGTTTGGATGAGTGTGTCGACCTTGACCTTCCTTAGTGACCAAGTGACCGAGACATAGATCCTATCACCTTGTTTCATGGTGGTCTTTCTTCTTGGACATGTGTCTTCTGGGGTTCTAAGGTGGTGACACCTTCTCCTTTCTCTCTCTCTCATCAGCCATGTATATATACCCCTTTCTTATCATACAAGAGAACCCTTTTAGTGATCCTTACTTTCTCTCCTTGGTGGTCGACCTTGAGCTTGAAGAGAACTCTCCCTTGGAGCTTGGTGGGCGAGCGAAAAGGTTGTGGTGCTCTCTTTCATATTCTTCCTTGGTAAGCCATGGTTTTCTTGCTTTCTTTCTCTCCTTCTTTCTTCTTATCGTCCATGGACCTTGGTATCTTCTTTCCTCTCTTTTTGCTTTCTTAACCATGGTCCTATCTTATCTTTTGGAGGTGTTGTGCTTGGAGGATCTTCTTCCTCTACCTTGGGTTCGTGAGCTTTGAGCTTGACCTTGGAGCTTAGAGCTTGGTGGTTGTTCTTGAGGCGGGTTATATAGCTCTAAACCCTCTTTGTTATTATAACCTTTCTACTTGTTACCTTGCTAGTTGTTGTTAGCTCATTATTTCTTGCTAGTTAGTAGTTTTATTTGGTAGCCATGTGTTCTGTTTTGAGAATAGAACTTTGTAAAGTTGCTGCCATAAGTTACACTCCTTTTTCCTTTGCCTTGTTAGTAACGTCATCTTGAGGTAGAAGATAACTAAACCGATATACTATGTAAACTGACATGCTAAACTAATATGCTTTTTTCTAAACCGATATACCTATCATGATGTGGCTTGTTATGACCTAGTGGTGACTAGTGAGGAAGAGTTTTGGATCATGAGGCTTTTAGTTGAGTATGGAAGTCGACATGGATAACCCTAATCTGACACACATGTAATCTGATACACCCTAGCCTGATATATCTAGAGTAGAAGTGAGGAGTACCTTCCCTTGAGGCTTTGTTTGATACCCTAGTTGTTGGTATGGACGATATCCCATGATGGTGAAGGTGGTCAATATCTAAAAAGATACATATGCCGATACCCTTTGAGATAGTATGACTGATACACCCTCTTATGTACCTCTAATCGATATCATTTGTGGTGCTCGATTACTTGGGTAGAAATGATGTGTTCCCAGATATCGCTCATTGTTTGTGATGTCATAAATTGGTTATGGACATTCACTGCCAACGTAACTTGGGACCTATAGGGTCACACACATAGGATGCACCTGAAAAATGAGTTTACTCATGAATATGGTTTAACTTGACTAATAAAGTATTTAGGTATTTAATTTAAACAACATTGGTTGTACATTGGCTGAACTAAAATTTTAATCACTCAGTTTATAAGTGTTGCCCGGTTCAGATGTGAACCACCCGATTTAGTATATGAACCACCCGATTAAAAAATGAACCGACCGTTTCAGAATATTAGTCAACCGATTCAGATTGTGAATTGATCGATTGAGAGATCAATAAAACTGGATCAATGATTGACGGTGACGTCATGTTCCACATTAATCCTCACATTGAAAGACAATATGTTTGTGAATATGTAGTATAGTGAATTGATCGATTCAAGTGTTGAATCGACAACTTCACATGTGAAACAACCGATTCAGAAATGAATCAATATGTTCATGATTCACAACAACCGGAAATTCTTGAAAATCTTTGTCTTCAACTCCCGATTGATCTGGGAACCTTACCCATGACCATCGTAGTCAAGGATTTCAGAAGACACAACCAAAAACTCTGGTAATTTTTATCCTCTCATAGTTGTGCTAACTAGAAAGCATGAGCAAGTCTTACTCGTAAATGGAGAGATGACAAGGGAGAAACAACGATGGAGAGCAAGTCAACGCTAGCACGTTGATGATAGAAGGGACAACTTTACGTTGGCTCTAGAAGCGTGGAGGTTGTTGCCACCAAGCTAGGAGGACAACAACTACCATAATTTGTGGTGTTGTACCAGGAGGTCGTCGCCAGTTGCCCGTGTGCGTCTTGCAAATAGTGCACATCACTATACAAGAGTAGTCGATGGACTTATTCCAAGAACATGTATATCTCTTGCTACCCTTCTTTCCTAGATACGTCGTCGTTGACGTGATCTCTTTGACAAGGAATATTGGAGAAATTTGCATGTTGTTGTATTGTTATATAGTTTATTTATTTTAAGATGGTATCATATTTCCTATCATTAGTTGGACGTTCAACGTTCATTACTTTGATGATTTAAACGGCTAAGGAAGAGGACACGCAAAGAGAGAGGCGAGGTAGGAGGTATTGTGTGTACGGATAGCCACCACGTCATCGCCACCAAACCCCAGCGGCCGCCTCTCAAAACTTTGTATGTCGTTTGCAATGTGGATAGGATTGACATGTGCCTTCCACGGGTGCAGTGAAACCCACGTGGAGCGAAAGAGGACGGCAGACTGCCTTGCCCAACCCGACCCCTCTATTTTCCTTGATCACACATACACAATTCGTTGGCAGGGGGAAGAGGAGGACTGTGGAGATCCGGGCACCGCCTCAATCTCCCTCTCTCTCTCTCTCATCAGTTGGCCCCAGTCCACAGTCCGGTCTACCACCCACACGTTTCGTCGCTTTCCCATCAGACGGCGGCCGTCGCTTGCGTGTTAAATCGAACCTCCGCCTCAACTCGGCGTTTGCTGATGTCGTCTGCCCCATGGGAGAGAAGTTTAAAAAAGAGTAGGGAAAGTAAATGTATTGTGCCGGCGGGTAGGTCGGCAAGTTGGTGGCTGGCAAAGAACGATCGCGTGGATGAATCCAGACTGTGCTCCAAGCAGAAGAATAGTCCCAAGTGGATGATGGATGGGCTGTATTCTCTCTCTGCCGCGAATTCCAACTCGTGTGTTTACCGGGAGTGGTACCGCCGGGAAAGCAAAACAACGACGACAACAACCCCCGGGTTTTAGGTCGGTGGGCGGCGGCGCTGCTGGGTATAACTTACCAGCGGGGGGGACAGCTTGTGGCCGCCGTCGCTTTCCTTTTCCTACTCTTTTCAATTGTGGAATGATGATGGGTGGCGGTTCGCAAGCCTGAAGAAAGCAACATACTGCCGACACCCACACGATTACTTATATTCACATGCAAACAAATTGCTGATATTAGCTCCACTGTACATCTGGGATCAGTTTGGGACACGGTTCCTTCCTACTCCCTCCATTTTTCCTTTGTCCCGCCCGACTACATGCATGCAGTGGCTGTTAGTAGGTGTATAATAACGAAGCTGGTGAATATCAGGTGTGTACGTATACCAGTATATGGTAGCGATCGTGTACCTAGCAGGTAATGACAGGTGTTATAACAGATTCAAAACACAGCGCAATCACCGACTGCATCAGCTGCACGGTTCAAGTGGGCACAGGCACTATATATTTGAATGATCGTGCGACATGTTTCCTAGGCATTTTACATTGTTTGGGATATTTCAGGTGTCTTGGATATTCATTCTTTTAGATCTCGAGATGGTAGGGGAGGAAAAAAAAGAAAGAATCAGCATGGTTAACTTTGATCGGAATACAATAATCCAAAACAAACAAAGAAGCTTAGATCGTCTTTTTTTTTTTCTTCTTAATCAAAATTATCTAGTCCTTTGTGTCATTTTGGATAAAGATCTGAGACATCCCCAGTAAATGTAACCCAAACGGGCATCACTAAACAAGAGCAGCGATTCAAAGTTACAAGTAACATTAACTAAAATTCTTCTAAACAGAAGAGCCGAGTTTACAAACAGGGACGAGAGTGTACCTTTGTATTGGCTCATGTGTTTTTTTATACAATTTTAATTTACAATCACCAAGGTTGGTCAATGCACAACACAACAACACGGTCAATTCGAGTCCCAAACAAATAGTAATTTAGCATCTATCTTTTTGTGCAAAAAGATACGAAACATAAAAGAATATTCCCACGATACACATGCATGTGCTCGAGTCCAGCCCGACCAGTAAGGTACACGTGCATTTGTGTGTACCTGTCACCTATTCTTGAATATTTATCCTAGTTTTACTTCCTATTTTTTGTTCTTCTTCTTATTTTGCGTATATATTTCTCATTCTTCTTTTGAAATGAGCTTGCTTTGTGTTTCTTTAGCTTTATGTTAATTTTTTGGGGTTTAACTATTTTTCACATACTTGTGTTGCAGAATGAAACATGATCTTTACATACCACCACAACATAAGGGGGTCCCATTGTCCTTTATCATGCCGGAGTCAAGGGGAGATTACTTCTTGTGCGGTGTGGGCAGCACCCCAACACAAAATGGATTTTTATTAAGGACACATGGGCAACTCTTCCAATTTTGGGGCCATATCCATGCGCAAGTCCCACGGTGAAACCTATATTTTCATCGATCTGCTCCTCCCTCAGTTTGAACCCATCTGCCTTGTCATCAATTCATTTCATTCAACCTATTCCATCGTCGGATAACATATGAGACATGTAACGAAAAAAATCTAGAATTCTATTCTATTCCATGATTAGAAGGATGGTGAAATCGATTGTTTAGACTTGACCAAACAAGGATAAAATTAAAACACATTTATATAATGACTTAATTATGTACCAACATGTAAATAAAATTATGAAATATGTTACATATATTTCTTTGGCTAATATAATGGCCAAATAAAAATGAATAATATGCTTTGTAGTTACAATTAGTAATATCATGCTCATAAATAATAATAAAGTCCTATAATTTGAATAAATATTAAATTAATGGAATAAATAAATTAAATAAGTAAAATATGATTTTTTATATATAATAATATAATATAACTCTTTTGGAAATGAACTGAAGATAATAGGACTCAAATACGTAATTATTGATGATTAATATATATTATTTTGATAAACATAATGGTAATGTGTCAGGAATCCTAATGGTACTATAACTATAAAAAGGATTCTCAAAATACAAATCTAATGTAAAAGTTGTGCTCCTTGGGTCCCAGCCGCCTCGGGTGCCAAGTTTCACATTATTTGCATAATAATAATTATCTCAATTCTATTTAGAGAAGAAAATATGAGCAAAATCCAAAAGTGTTGAATAAATTACTAAAAGTCTCCAAAAGTGGAAATAAACCCCAAATCTGAATATCAAGATTAGTCTACCTATGAATTTACACATTAATGGAACAATATGTTGGATCCTAGATGGATGATTAGATGCTCTAGAGGGGGGGGGGTGAATAGAGCTGAATGCACTTAAATAAAATTCATTAGACCTTCAAGATATATCACAAGATAAGGTTGCTGAATAGGAAATTTGTGTGCAACTATAACATACATAGCAAGGGAGAGAAAGATTGAGCAAACACAAGTAGACAAGCTATTTAGAGTAGTTCCACACTTCAAACTAGAAGTATGTCAGTCCACTTACCTAGAGAGGTCAACCTCTAGGATTTCCTAACCATTGCATTCTTATATTCATTCATAAGACTTACAATACATGACCAAACAAAGGACTTACCTATCCAATACAAAGAGTCTTCAACCTTACCAAGGACTTACCCACTTTGCAAGGAGTCTTCCGCCTTCTTCCAAGGACTTACCTACTCTTGCACAAGTCTTCAGCCTTGTAGGAATTACCCACTCTTCTTGGATCTTCCGCCTTTGACTTCACCTTCACTCGGAGAAGCTTTCACCAAGGACTTACCCACTTAAGGAAGGAGTCTTCTGCCTTCACCAAGGGCTTACCCACTCTAGCTCCAAGTCTTCATCCTTGATCTTCACCAAGGGATGCCTTCCCTTGTTCTTCTTCACCTCTCTTAGCCAAGAGAGAGAACCTTCATCTTCATGATTGAAATGAGAGATGGGGAGGTGGTGGAAGTGAGAGCCTTACAAGATATACATGTAGGACTAGCTCTCTTACATATTTCCTACTCACTCTAATGGATGTAGCAAGTGATTAAGCTTAGAGAGATAGAGGAGGCTGTAGGAAGCACTCAACTATAGAATAGGAACCTCACATAGAGTTTGCATTGAATGCTCAACCTTGGAATGAAGCCCAAGGGGTCCTATTTATAGATGGGGATGCCTCTTAGCCTTTGGGAACACTTGAGAATGAAAACTAGCCATTTTGTGGTTTGCAACGTATATATTTTCACTTGTTGCAACTCCACAACGGCTAGAAGCACTTTTCTGGACTTTTCCGTACAGTGCAATCGGTCGAGTTTCTATAAGGGTAACTCGACCGATCAAGTAAACGACAAGGTCGATACTCAAATGATCGGTCGAGTTTGTCCTGACAAAACTCGACTGACCATTAGGAATCGAAATGTTCAGTTACTTGATCGGTCGAGTTCTGTGTAAACACAACTCGACCGATGCAATCTCCAGAAAATTGATCAAGGATGATTGGTCGAGTTTTTAGGTTGGGAAACTCGACCGACAAAGTGCCTATAATCAATTTTCAAAGTTGCATCTAAAGTGATCTAACATTCGATCTAAGTGCTCCTAATTTTTTATAAGCTTAATTACAAGTCATACAATCATTACAAGTGATTTACAACATGATTCTAATGGATTTACATCATATTACAGAAATGTGCACATGTATTGACTTTGACTTGTCTTTTATCCAATTTGATATGCGCAAGTTAGGGCAATTGGAGTGTGTCTATACCTAATCTGAAATCACTCAAGTAGAGACATTAGACACCAATATGTGGAATGGTTAGTCATCATCAAAACACGAGTTTAGTCAATTTAGACGTGAGTCAACATTGACCTAATTGACCTTGAGTCAACATTCTCCCCCTTTTTGAAGATGACAAACCATTCCATAAATGTATTGAAAGCTTTTAAGTAAAATCATTCCTTTGGAGAAACCTAGGTGCAAAATTTAGTAATTATTGAGCATGGGTTGGACCCTAATATTGGATTAGGAAGAGAGATATAAATCATTTAAATGGAATACATTTAATATTTCATCTTTCCTAAAGTGTGCGGCTGTAAAGTTGTTTTCCTTCTATTAGTGAAACTCGGTTTTTTATTTGTCCGTCACATGTGCATCTAAGGGTGGAAAAAAACCGTCCCCTACCTTTGTTTCAGCTGGCGCAGTGTGAACAAAAACATAACATCTTATCTGTATCAGTTCCAATCTCTTCTCGTTATTATCTCTCTCCTGATCCCTTCGATCTTTTCTTCTGATTCATTCTCTCAACATCTCCTCTCTTCCTCGTGAATCCATCGACCCTATAAAAGCTAGGGTTTCGTGGCTTCCCTGCCACCTCCATTGTCAACCCCCGATCTCAAACTAACCACTAATCACGAGATTAGGGCGCGACGGAGGGATTATCACATAAACAAATCACTGAGAACTTTTTCTTTTTAAAACCTCGTAATGATATCCGGATTATTGCTGTAAACTAAAACATAATAAACTATTGCAGAAGCATTTCAATTAAACTGGCTAGAGAACATAAACAGAGTTTACAACATGTAACATTGTTTAACAGAAAGTAAAACATAACAGTTAATTTACATCTTTTACTCATTCGCCATACATACTCTCTCTCACCCACACCATGTCCCAAGAACATAGGGGAAAGGATTAAGAGACCTCTAACTAAACTAACTACATATACCTTCTACTGCCAAAAACTAGGATGGAAAGATCCTTCAGATTCTTGGAACTATTGCTGACCTGAAAATGTTTGAGTAGAGGAGTGAGCCTACTCGCTCAGTGAATAGTTTTTCATTTAACTATCACTAAACAACTCGTCAAGTTTATTATTCAGATTAATATATAAGAAATACTACACTGAGCAGTTCTAAAACAATATAATTGAAATAACAAAGAATGTAAATATTGCATCCAAAGAATAACTACTAGAAGACTATGCTCTAGTCTTCCTTAACTCTTTCATTTATAAGGAACTCTGTGAACCTATATGATCATATTTTAGCTTATGCCCTGATCTATGCAGTGTACTCTGCATAGAGACTCGCAGTGCACTACGGCCACACCGTACAAGACTTAGCGACACACCCGGGAAATGCTAAGTTTGACTGCCAGCCCTGTTCTGCTACAGGACCACAGGCTCTCCGGCCTCAATGCACTAACTCCGAGTGCTCTAGACTCCTCCTCTAACCTGAGTACACAGGCGGAGAGTCTCACTGGGTTACCACCGTGACACACGCACAGATTATTGTTGAATAACCCCTATTTTCTATAGTGCCACCGTGACTCCGCACAGATTATTGTTGAACACTGCCTCTCTGTCCTCGTGCCACCGTGACTCCGTACGGTTATTGTTGCAACACGAGTTTCACCCCTAAGAAGCAGACCTCTCAAAGGGGTTCTACGGTGTTCAGGGAACCTAAGTCTAACATTAATATTATAGATACATGTAAAACAGAAATCATAACTCATTTTACATTTCTCACAAGGCTCACACGGCCTGCCATATCATATCATATAAAACATCTTAACTCATGTATTCAACATATATCATGTCTCAGTAACATCCCTTTCTAGGGCATGTCATATCTCATCACCTGCAATTTATGAGATATGTATTGAAAATAAGAAGCCCTGCAGTATGTAGATATCAACTCAGAGAGAACAAGCATATAAAGTTAAATGCACTAGAAACATACAATTCAACAGTTAAGTATCACCACATCTCATATCGAGACCTTTCATATTACCATAACATGATTCATTGAACACCCTATCCTTAGGGTTTCAGTTACCTCATTCACTTATCACATGGAAACACCCTATCCTTATATCATGCATGCAGGCAGATTTAAAATTCATAAATATCCCAAACTCAAGTCAATTTGGCACATGCATATTGAATTCATTCAATTGTACATCTTAGTGCACTGCTAAGAGTAATTTACTTCACATATGAGAATTCATACGTAACATTTGTCAATTCTCTGAAATTCTCGAAAAACGTGCACAATAACCCTAATCCTGGTTTGTGCATCACTTAACTCAATTAAGAGTTAATTACATATCACAATACAATTTAATAACAATACTTGAGAATTTCTGGTAATATTTCAGAGAAATGTGCCATTTCATGTAAATATCAATTTACACATATTAACGTCAAAAGATATATGCAATTAGGGTTTTCATGCATATTTTATTTATTCATATCAACTTTGAAATCGTACATCTGATAATTTATCAGAAATCTTCATTGTCTGGGTTCATACCCAAATCATACCATTTTCAGACATGAATTTCTAATTTCAACATTCAAATGAGCAATTTAGGTTCCAATGAACCATATAAATCTACTGATTCAATCCATACTGTTCAAATGCTAAATTTAATCATATAATAGTGTCTAGAAGCATTTTATGAACTAAAAAGGTCGGGCGACGCCAAACGCTGCCCGACGCCTGATAACGACTGTTATCAGCATAATTCGTGCACAAAACAGAAAATATTCAAACGCCTGAGTTTATTAATGATAAATAAATGAAACCCTACTCACAGTGATTCGGGATGTCCGGATTCGTACGGAAATGCGTCCAGAGACCCGGTTCCGGCGTTTGTTGGATTGTCTTCTACCTTGGAATTTTCCCTGTTCACGAATGCTTTGCACAGAACAAACCAACGTCAATCCAGGTTGGCAGAAAGGCTAGGTTCTTGGCTAGAAACTAAATACCTTTGCTTGGATCTTTGATTCGGAGTCGAAAGCGTTGATTTGGGGTGCTATGTCGCGCCCATAGCTGCTCCCTACTTATGCTTGGCGCAGCTTGCAGCTGCTGCTGCTCTAACAAAATAGGGGGCTGCCCCTACTGCTTCATGGTGCAAGTGGCACAGAAATGGAGGCGGGATTGCTGCAGTTTCCTACCTAGAACTATTGGGCGGAGTCGAGGCGGTCGTTGCTTGGTGCTGGCCGCGCCAAGAGAGCTCCTGATCGGGCACCGTTGCAGCTGCAACAGCTGTTGCTAGCCGTTGGTGCTACTACTTGGTCGAGTTGCTGCTAGGCAAGGAAGAAAGGAGGTGGAAGGAGGAGAAGGATGGCGGACGAGTGGGCGTAGCCAAATCGTGGCTTGGAGCAAGAATCGCCTCACCCTAGTTTACCCCTCCCACGGCTGATCGGGTCTGCTGGTTAGGCGGTGGATCGATTGGGGAAAGAAGATAAGGGAAAAGAGGGGTATTAAGTTATTATTAGAAAATTTGCATTATAAACCCAAGATTCATGAAGATCACGTAACTCTCGCCTCAAATGTCCGATTGAGGTGATTTCTTTCGCAACGTTTCAAGCGCGAGATCCTTTACCTTCTCAAGGCACAAATTTATGCTAATTAGCTTGTCACAACTGGTCAAAGCACTAATTGTATTTGTGTGTACTTAACCCAACTTAATTAACTTATTAATGTTATGATCATCATACTTATTAGTTAACTTTTGTGTGGGTCATAACATCCATAAACTGGTCCTCTCTTCCCATGTTGTATACCTTCTTCTCTTCTCCTCGCCTCTATAGGGAATAGGGCCTTTGGGGATCTCTCTCATTACCTCCTAGTTTTTCTTTTCCCATTGTGGTTTGGCCTCATCAGACTCCTAGTATGACTCTCTTACTCTGTCTGTGTCGCCACACCTCCCTAAACTTGGCGATGTGCTTCTGACCTGGGTAGTGGCTGAAGATGACCCATAAGCCTTTCCAAGCCTGTCGAAGAGCTTCTCGTCCAGTCAATTTGGAACAGAGGCAAGCAACCTAATTTCCCCCCTTTCTTCATGTGCTTGCGTCAAAGATCAATTGCCGAGTTGTCATCTAGATGATCTTATCTTTATTTGGTTTTCACCCTCGGTTGGTTCTTTGTTTCCAAGCCACGTCGAGTTGTGCACCCAGTTGGCTGTATGCCTGGTCCATGTGGCCAAATTTCATTGAGACACCTCACACTGACTTTTGAATGGATAGGGTTTTATATATGTGGCATTACCGAATTTTCTAATTTGTCAATTTTTTTAACAGTCATAATAAAATATTTACAACTCAGAAAAATCAAATAAAAGAATTTTTGGGATAAAAATACCATTTTAATTACCTATTTTTAACACAATAAATATATGATTTTGATGTATTTATCTAATTGGCTAGGATTTTCCAAAAGTCATAATTAATAATCTATAAGTCAGAAAAATAAAAAATATGTCATGAACTTAAAAAAAAATGAACTATAACATCACATACTTTTGATAGCCTAATTCGATAATAATAAAAAGGAAATTTTAAGGTTTATATAATTAATGTGAACCTAACTCTAATTCTATATAATATGTTTAATAGGTCTTGTGAAGACCCTGGCTTGGACTTAGATTATTGACCTTGGATATATGTAGACTTCATGTGAGGTATGATCACATTTCCTATTTTTCTATATTGTACAGTTAACCCAAATTATCTCTCTCTATATAGCCTGCACAATCTGTTATGACCCGACTCAAAGCTAATATGTAAGTATCATGATTAGTGCATAATTAAGTTAATTGAGCTAACTTAAGTGCTCATGTGGTGGTTAGTGCATCATCAAGTTGATAAAGTTGAATTAAGTAGATAAGATCCAATTAGTGCATAATTAAGATGATTAGGATGAGTAAAGTGACTTTTGGATGCAATTGGAATTTTGAACGAGTAAAACAGTATAATTAGCATGTTTTCATGCTTTGAGATTGTAGTGGGCCTCATTCTTGAAAATATGCAAAAGAAATCACATGATTTGGACTTTCGAGTCAATAGTTATGATCTTTTCTGATTCCAGGGTTGAAATTGCAAAATTTCCAAAACTTTTCTTTATAAACCTTCTTTTATTTTCTCTGTTGGTTATCCGCTTCATTTCTATATGTTGGAGGCGGCGCACAAGAGGTGCCGGCCCGCAAAGACGATCGCAGGGGCGATCAGTTTGCCAACTCCCAACAACTCAATTCCGTTTCCTTTCTCCTCTTCTTCTTTTCTTCTTTCTTCTTCCTACCTTTTCTTCCATTCTTCCTATCTTCCTAACCAGCTGCAGAGCAGCTTGGCCAGCGGAAAGCTGCAGCTGCTAGCAGCTGCCATGCGTGGCTTGGAGGAGGAGAATTTGGGGCGGCCAAAGCTCCAGATCTAGGTTTGACCTCGGCTAGGAGGTCTAATCCACAACCCGCAGTCAATTCAGCCTAAACCAGCGCCTAGTAGCGGATCCTGTTGGAGCGTGAAGCTCCTGTTCCGTGAACAGGAACAGTAAAGAGCCAATTCCAAGGAAGAAGATGATCCAAAATCGTCCGGAATCAGGCCTTGGACGCATTTCCGGACAAATCCGGATAGTCCAAATCAATGTGAGTAGGGTTTCATTTATTTATCATTAATAAACTCAGGCGTTTGAATATTTTCTGTTCTGTGCGCGAATTACACTGATAACAGGCGTTATCAGGTGTCGGGCAGCGTTTGGTGTTGCCCGACCTTTTTAGTTCATAAAATGCTTCTAGACACTGTTATATGATTAAATTTAGCATTTGAACAGTATGGATTGAATCAATAGATTTATATGGTTCATTGGAACCTAAATTGCTCATTTGAATGTTGAAGTTAGAAATTCATGTCTGAAAATGGTATAATTTGGGTATGAACCCAGACAATGAAGATTTCTGATAAATTATCAGATGTACGATTTCAAAGTTGATATGAATAAATAAAATATGCATGAAAACCCTAATTGCATATATCTTTTGACGTTAATATGTGTAAATTGATATTTACATGAAATGGCACATTTCTCTGAAATATTACCAGAAATTCTCAAGTATTGTTATTAAATTGTATTGTGATATGTAATTAACTCTTAATTGAGTTAAGTGATGCACAAACCAGGATTTGGGTTAATGTGCACGTTTTTCGAGAATTTTAGAGAATTGATAATTGTTGAGTATGATTCTCATATGTGAAGTAAATTTCTTTAATTTGTGCAATAAGATGTTCAATTGCGTAAATTCGCTATGTATGTGCCAAATTGAAATAAGTTGGGTTATTTATGCATTTCTAATTTGTCTGAATGCATGGTATGAGAATTTCTCAGAAATTACAATGATTTGAAATATATTGCTATGTCGGTTTAGAATGACAGTGTATTGTGATCTGATATGAAATTAGTAAATGTGATATTCCTATTTAATTGTTTATATGTTAATCAGTTAATAGACTTAGGTGCCCTAACACCGTAGAACCCCTTTGAGAGGTCTGCACCAGGGGGTGAAACTCGTGTTGCAACAATAACTATGCGGAGTCACAGTGGCACGAGGATAGAGAGAGGCAGTGTTCAACAATAATCCGTGCGTGTGTCACGGTGGCACTGGAGTAAATAGGGGTTATTCAACTTTAATCCGTGCTTGTGTCACGGTGGTAACCCGGTAAGACTCTCCGCCTGTGTGCTCAGGTTAGAGGAGGAGTCTAGAGTTCACTCTTTTGAGAGTGTAGTGAGGCCTTGTGAGCCTGAGGCCTTGTGAGCCTGAGAGTCCTGCAGCAGACCAGGGCTGGCAGTCAGACTTAGCATTTCCCGGGTGTGTCGCTAAGTCTTGTACGGTGGGATCGTAGTTCGCTACAGATCTTTATATACAGAGTACACTGCATATGATTAGGGCATAAAAATGATATAAATATGTAATCATGTAGGATCACGGAAAGTTTAATATGTTAAGAGATTTGAACTTCTGTGCCTTTTCCCTATAACTGTTTAATTGTTAAAATATCTGATGTTGCATAGAAATGAGATTGTTATCTGTAAATCTGCTATGTCATTAGAAATGCCTGCTTAGTACTGCACTTATCTTTATTTCAATTTTATATATCTGATGAGTTGTTTAGTGATAGCTAAATGAAATGCTATTCACGGAGCGAGTAGGCTCATCCCTCTACTCAAACATTTTCAGGTCAGCGACAGTTCCAGAAATCTGAAAGATCTTACCACCCTAGTCAGTAGAAGGTATATGTAGTTAGTTAGATAGTGGTCTCTTAGTCCTTTCCCCTCGGTCCTTGGGACATGGTGTGGGTGAGAGAAAGTATGTATGGAGAATGTGTAAAGGATGTAAATAAACTGTTATGTTTACTTTCTGTTAAACAATGTTACATGTTGTAAATTTTTTTTATGTTCTCTAGCCAGGTTAATTGAGATGCTTCCGCAATAGTTTATCATGTTTTAGTTTACAGCAATAATCCAGATATCATTACGAGGTTTTAAAAGGAAAAAGTTCTCAGTGATTTGTTTATGTGATAATCCCTCTGTCGCGTCCTAATCTCGTGATTAGTGGTTAGTGTGAGATCGGGGTGTGACACAATCTCTCTCTTCTGAAAATTTATTCCATGTGAAATATTCTGCTTGATTATGATCATATGACCATCCTACTTTTTTGGACTGTCTTTTGACTCTAGATTGTACTTTTATTCTTGACGAAGCCCTAATTTTATGCACTTATGTGATTAATTTTTTTTTCCATGTTTGTGACGACAATCTTATTTATTCTATAAAAGATTAAACTTTATACTTGCCTCTATATTATGCATGACTTGTGATTCAATAGCCCTAGAATAGTGTGATTATATTGATTTTTGGGTTGTGTGCCCATGTCATATTTTTGGAATGGAGTTCGTGTCCCACATATATGGGTTGTGTAACCACTTTTATATAAATTGGGATGTTTGGCAGTATGTCATTCTCTATCAGGTTCAAGTTTGTGAGCCTTGGTTGTCATTGTTATTAATAATATTATAGTGCTATGTTTATCTCACATGCATGCATGTTGATATTCTTGTGATGGGTTTTGTGTCTAAGATTTATATGTACTTGTGTGACACAACTTTTATGTTGGTTTAAAGGCATGCATTCTTCATGTTATCCATTTTTGAAATTCATATTCTTTTATGACCAGTTGGGTAGTTCTTTCCATTTTTATGGGAAGCCTTGTTTATTTGACAACATTTATTTCTTATATTGATCAATCCCAATTTAATGTGCACATACCAGTATTTATGCTGATGCATCTACTTTTCTCCTTTTACTGGGGTATGCTTCCAACCCCAGATGTAGGACTTGGAAGATTGAACTAGATGACAAAGATCTACTAGGTGGATCTTTTGGGGAGATATAATTGACATAGGTAGCTATCCCTCTGCTTAACCATATGATGCGCGTCATTGTACATGCAACAATCACTAGGAAAAGTCCTAGAGTTTAACCTTCTAACCCGGTTGTCAACTTGTTGTGAACAACAAGTGAACTTAGTATAGATAGGTATCGATCCAAGGGACGGCGGAAAAGAAAAGTCGAAATCCAAATCTGATTGCAAGTACAAGAATTAAATCCCGATTTGAGAGAGTTATTAATACTAAGAACAAAAATAAAAGTGCTGAAATAAAGTTTAACTAATAAAAAAATAAAGATCTGGGGTCTGGAAGATCACCACCAAAACCATGTTCTTATTCAACTAATCAAATTCTAAACTCCAAGGATCAAATCAGGACCTTGTGTTTACATGTCCTTACGGACAAACTCACAAGGGTCAGACTTTCCGTGAACCCGTTGGTCCCGGCGTTCACAGATCATTGCCCAACCGTCCAACATGCCATTATCCACGGTCATATCAAAAAGTATGTGAATTCAAACCGACGTTCAAAGCCAAGGCTCAGGTGGTCGTGTCACCAAGGATTATAATAAGAATAAGATTAAATAGACGAAAAGATGATAATCACAATTAAGGGACTATTGTTTCATTCTTACAGAGATCCACGGTCATATCACTCCATAAGAATATATCAGATCATCCAAATAACCACAAAGAAATAGAGAGAAGATATTTGTTCGATGGAGGAATATAATTGATTATATTAAATAGAACCAGGCTAAGGGACTACTTCCATTCCCCAGAGAGATTTACTCAGACATAACAAGACCAGAAGAAATGCAAACTAAAATGAGATCCAACATTATACAAGATGTGGTCTACAACTAAAAATTGGATGAAATAGAATGAAGAATGGAATGCTTTTACAAGTGAAGAGTCCCTCCTTTTATAGGAGGGGAGGGGGTAGTCTGCCCTAAAAAGAGGGGGAAAAAGAGAGAGAGACCAATTTTGAATTTTCTGGATCTGGTCAAATTGAAAGTTGATTGTCTTTAATTATCTTGACCATGTAACTCCCTTTAATGCAGATTCTCGCAGCAGCAATTTTGAACGTATTTATATCCTGTTAAAAGCACAAAAGCGGTCCAAATAATAGGATTTTAGTTTAGGAAAGTAAATTCCCTTTCCAATGAATACTTTTGCACTCAATTTGGAGTTCGAATACAAGAGTTATGTCACTTTTGGTGGAGGATATATATGAATTTCAGGACTGCTGCAAATTGTATAATTTTCCTACAAAACCCAAGAAAATAGAATTAAAACTCCAATTAAAGATAAAAATATAAAATAAAACAATTAATTATGAAACTAAGAGAATAAATAACAAAATAATCCTAAACAAATATAAAATATATATAAATAAAAGGGATAAATATACATTTATCAAAATACCCCAGACTTGAATCTTTGTTTGTCCTCAAACAATTAAAATTACAAATTATTCCAATTTATACTAACAACATGTCTATCCTCACCCTTGTAACATCACTTTATTCCTTACCTACAAATTTGGCCAGGAAACCCAATCTCCTAAAACCACAAAACACAAAATTATATATTCCCTATTAAAAACAAATATCATATCTTGGTTCTAAATCAAGATTTTGTAGAAAAACATGCTTCATCTTACTTTTGCTTTGACAATCTCATTTTTATAAATGTATTTTTTTGTGAGTTGTTGCACAAGAACAAAATGAAATTAGGTGGTGTGAAAACAAAGAAGGAAGTGATGAATTTTTTTATCCCTCCTCTATTCGACTTGGGATTTAAATTTGTGGAGTTGTGGCTACATTGGTCACAATTTTTTTAATGTGCACTTTTGGCATCTTTTGATGGTACGCCCCTTTGTGGGGTATGGAATTTTTTATATGGGAAGCATGCCACCCCGGACTTGATTTTTGTTTGGTGGTGATTCTTTGCTTCTCTTTTTTTAGAAAGAAAATAAGGAGGAAACAAAAGGTGTCCTTGTGCTTATAACTTCATACATTTTTTTTGAAAGTGTCATTACATCAGAAAGAACATTCATGTCAATCACATTATACAAGATTTATATCAAGTTAATCAACAGTTTGAAATAGAGAAAATTTGTATTTGGTTTTGATTGATTCCATACGGCTTGCCAACTTTTCTAAGGAGTGATGCTATTTTGGGATCCTAGGTGACATGGTGGTTTCAGACATGGCAATTTGTAACAATTTTTGCAAAAGATTTACTAAATTCAAAGGGGTACAATGATAAATATTTATTCATATTGGCCGACTAGATAAAGGCCATTTTGCAACAAAATAAATAAAAACATGGCCGACTAGATAATGGCCATGAACAAAGTAACTATATGCAAAACAAAAAAGGTAGAAATAATGCAAGAATAAAAAAAGATAAGGGGGTGGAATAGAAACATACCACCCACCTCCACCCCGAACTTAGATTGTTGCTCGTCCCGAGCAAAATCAAAACCCGAGATGGAGGGAAGAGAAGAGCGAGGATTTCCAGGTGGCCCAGGTAGCTCAAAAAATGTCCAGCTGAAGGGGATGTGTATGAGGGCTGGGACCTTTATCTGAGGAGCTTCATAATGTACCCTATGATAGGGTAATTGTAGAAGCTCAGTGGGGTGCCCATATTTTCTTTCACCTCGCATTCCCTCCAATAATATCCATAGATCTTCCTTCGATAGCAAGGGAAGTGTTGAAGATGGATGTGGATAAGGGGAGGTTGACAGGTACCCAAATAGTAATGCCAGTAGAGCATGATGAACTGAGTCGGGTGGAGGATCTGGTTCAGGTTTTCCACCATCATGATGACCTGCATATGGGAGAATTTATGCTAATACAAAAAATTTAAAATCATTTACAAAAGTGTTTTGTTTCTCCTTAAAATTAATTCCATCAACATTGGGTTTGGTAAGTTTCATTGTTGATGTAACATATGTCTCTAATTTTTTTGTACAAGGGTTCTCCAAGTATATAGGAGGGATGATGATGTCTTCCTTGCAAACAATAGAAGGGGGTGTGTGGGCTTCTTCCAATGGTAGTATCTCCCCTTCTAGATCAGCCATGTGTGGGATGGAAATTGGCTGTGACGGCTCGGGAAGAATCATAAAGGGGGTTAGATTCTCATTATCCAAAATAGACTCAAAAGAAGGGTATTGGTCTATGGTATCATTCAGATTTATGTTGAGGATGGGAGGAGTTGTTGGATCTTCAGAATGACTCTCCTGCTTTGACATTTCATATTCAAGTAATAGAGTCTCTAAAGGAAAGATAGGGATACCAACGTCCTCATCACACACAAAATATGGCTCCATGATTTGTTCTATTTCTTCAGGATTTGACATATATGACAGAAAATAAGGATCATCATCATCATCATTAGGAAGAACCATCTTGGGTTGCTCAAGCTCTATAGGGGGAGTTTGTGATTGATCCTCTAGATAGGTAGCTAACATGGCTTGACCGGATTCAAGTTTTGCTTGTGCTTCTGCTACCATCTTTTCTAGGACCTTAAGTCTCTCTTCCAGTTCAAGATCAATTTGCATTTCACCATAGGATTTATACACCCCAAAATTTTGGTCATCCTCGCCACACTCCCCATAGTGTCCTTGGCCATAGTACTCCTCATATTGTTTTGGGTGGCATTGCTCCTCATAATAATCTCCAGAAGATGGTGGATTGTAATTTCCATTGCGTCCATCTTGGTAGGAAGATTCAATATTATAAGGTGTCACCAATTCATGAGGAAACATATTTGAACAATCTATATTTTGGGTTTGAGCTTCTAGTAAGGTGGCCAATAAGGTTTGGCTAGTTAGGAGTTTTGCTGCCATATTCTCTAGGGACTTAAGTTTCTCTTCTTGTTGAGGATTATATTGGGTATCATATATAGATCCATTTCCCCCAAAGTTTTGTTGGTCGTACCCTCTCTCAGAATATGGATAGCAAGGTTCCCCATATTGGTTCTAAAAAAAATAAGGATTTACATTGTACCCACTAGGATGAAAGGGCTCATAGAGAGGGGTGCTATGGGATTAATTTGGACAGGCAAGAGATGCATGGTGGCAATGACCACGATAATAACATTGTGGGGGATATTGCAATGCCCACTCCATTTGAAAAGAAAATTTCCTGAAAGATAAGTCAATCAACAAATGAGAGAAGAAAGATTGTGAGATAAAAGGTTAGTCAAAAATTACAAAGAGAATTAAAAATTATAAATCTAAATTTTTTTATAAAATAAACTAAAATTACAAAAAAATAACTAGAAAGCAGTACTGCTGGAATGGAAACTCAGCAGAAAGAGGAGATACACTTCCAGAATTGTACTCGGAAGGCAAAAAGAAATTATAAAAATCTAAAAGAAATTATAAAAAAGACTGAAGTTATGAAAGTTAGAGAATATGAACAAGGATTATACAAGATATACAGACAACCAGATCTAAAAAACAATTGTTCCGTCCCCGACAACGGCGCCAAATTGATGTGTGTCGTTGTGTACGCAACAATCACTAGAAAAAGTCCTAGAGTTTAGCCTTCTAACCCGGTTGTCAACTTGTTGTGAACAACAAGTCAACTTAGTATAGATAGGTATCGATCCAAGGGACGGCGGAAAAGAAAAGTCGAAATCCAAATCTGATTGCAAGTACAAGAATTAAATCCCGATTTGAGAGAGGTATTAATACTAAGAACAAAAATAAAAGTGCTGAAATAAAGTTTAACTAATAAAAAAATAAAGATCTGGGGTCCGGAAGATCACCACCAAAATCACGTTCCTATTCAACTAATCAAATTCTAAACTCCAAGGATCAAATCAGGACCTTGTGTTTACATGTCCTTACAGACAAACTCACAAGGGTCAGACTTCCCGTGAACCCGTTGGTCCCGGCGTTCATGGATCATTGCCCAACTGTCCAACATGCCATTATCCACGGTCATATAAAAAATTATGTGAATTCAAACCGGCATTCAAACCCAAGGCTCAGGTGGTCGTGTCACCAAAGATTATAACAAGAATAAGATTAAATAGACGAAAAGATGATAATCGCAATTAAGGGACTATTGTTTCATTCTTACAGAGATCCACGGTCATATCACTCCATAAGAATATATCAAATCATCCAAATAACCATAAAGAAATAGAGAGACGATATTTGTTCAATGGAGGAATATAATTGATTATATTAAATAGAACCGAGCTAAGGGACTACTTCCATTCCCCAGAGATATTTACTCAGACATAAAAAGACCAGAAGAAATGGAGGGGAGGGGGTAGGCTGCCCTCAAAAGAGGGGAAAAAAAGAGAGGGAGACCAATTTTTGAATTTTCTGGATCTGGTCAAATTGAAAGTTGATTGTCTTTAATTGTCTTGACCATGTAACTCCCTTTAATGCAGATTCTCACAGCAGAAATTTCGAACGTATTTCTCTCCCATTAAAAGCACAAAATCTGTCCAAATAATAGGATTTTATTTTAGAAAATTAAATTCCCTTTCCAATGAATACTTGTACACTCAATTTGGAGTTCGAATGCAAGAGTTATGTCACTTTTGGTGGAGAGTATATATGAATTTCAGGACTGCTGCAAATTGTATAATTTTCCTACAAAACCCAAGAAAATAGAATTAAAACTCCAATTAAAGATACAAATCTAAAATAAAACAATTAATTATGAAACGAAGAGAATAAATAACAAAATAATCCTAAACAAATATCAAAAATATATAAATAAAAGGGATAAATATACATTTATCACCATATGGTGCAACTTTCATGTAAACTCTATATGGGGGATAATGATGTACTTATATAAATTTGAATATAGTGATAAAATTTTTCCGCTGCTACTCTGGTTATTATTGCATACCATCATTTAATAAAAAAAATATACACCTATTCCAACATACTTTCATAGTGTGTTTGGAATAGATGGTTTGTTCCTTAAATTTAGTAGGGAGTGGATCCCCTTCTGGCTTCCACTCCTTACAAGATGGCATTAGAGCTCATATTAGTTGGAATCTGACTATTTTAATTTTGTCTCCCTAATTAGGACCTTTACATTACATAGTCATCCTCTAAGTGATATGTTTACCCTAGAATTGAGCTATGTTATTCATGAGAAGATGAAAGGTTGTTTGAAAATCATTTGTGGTACACATAGGAATCAAGGATTGTAAACCCTAATGTGATAAGGAATTAGGTGCTCTTACCCTACAAGGTTGGTCGGTGGTGATATACCCTTTGAATATTAAGATCTAACTTTAGGATGGTGATATGTTATGAGGATGTGGACGTATTAGGATAAGGAGATCTTAAATGGAAGGCTACGACTTGCTTCACACAATTTATTTTGGTACCATTTTCATTTTACATCGCTTGATATCTTATCGTAATATTATTTTCATTATACTATTATCTGTACAAAAGAAATTTTCCTAGATTTTATCGAAGTTTTTCTTGAACTTAGTCACAATGAAGAGATATGTAAAGTCTTAGTAGAGAAACTTTAGAGTTAGTTAGAATATAAATCTTAACCTTAGTTTTGGCCATGAAGTGATGATTAGGAAGATATGGATGGTAATGAAGGTTTATTCGACTTACTCTAGATGCTTATGTGAACCTTTAGGGTTGTTAAATTAGTAACACAAGGACCTAAAGCTCAAACCTAGTTGGATATCACTTCTTAGTTGGATGCATGGTCAATGAAAGACAAAAAAAACCTAAAATATCCTGTCACAAAGAAATGATCTATAAGTAACCATGACATCTATGATAGTTGTCTTATTAGGTTGAACCTTTTAAAGGGGGGAGATTAATTAGATGATAATATATGGATGTTTAGATTTCTAGAATGAAATCCTTTTAAGGGGTGGAGTGTTGTAACAAACCAAAACCTAGAATCCTGCCCTATTCCATGATTAGAAGGATAGTGAAATCAGTTTCCTAGACTTGACCAAACAAGGATAAAATTAAAACACGTTTACATGACGACTTAATTATGTTCCAAAATGTATATAAAATCAAGAAATATGTTACATATATTTTCTTGTCTAATATAATGACTAAATAAAAATGAATAATATGCTTTGGAGTAACAATGGGTAATTCTATGTTCATAAATAATAATAATGCACTATAATTTGAATAAATATTCAATTAATGGAATAAATAGATTAAATAAGTAAAATGTGGAATTTGTGCATAATAATACAATATAACTCTTTTTAAAATGAATTGAATATAATAGGACTCAAATAAGTAATTATTGATGATAAATATATATTATTTTGATAAACATAATGGTAATGTGTAAAAATCCTAATGGTACTATAACTCATAAAAAGAAATCTCAAAATACAAATCTAATGTGAAATTTTGTGTTCCTTGGGTCCCAATCGCCTTGGGAGCCAAGTTTCACATTATTTGCATAATAATAATTATCTTAATTTTGTTTAGAGAAGAAAATATGAGGACAAGCCAAAAATGTTAAATAAATTACTAAAAGTCTTCAAAAGTGGAAATAAACCCCAAATTTGAATATCAAAATTAGAGTACGTGAGAATTTACTCATTAATGGAACAATGTTAATTGAACTGATTTTATTTAGGGGAGAGAATATAACATAAAATCTAAAATATTAAAAAAAGTAGTATATAATTCCAAAAAGGGAAAATGATGGTGAAATTGAAATCTACATGTCAAAATGAGCCTAGTAGCAAAATTTGGTAATTATTGAGAAGGGATTGGACCCTCGAATTGGATTAGTAAGAAAGACATAAATCATTTAAATTAAATACATTTGATATTTCATCTTTCCTAAAGTGTGAGACTGTAATTCTATTTTCCTTTTATTAGTAAAACTCATTTTCTTATGTGTCCGTCGAATGTGGATCTTAGGGTGAAAAAAAACTGTCCCCTACCTTCTACTTTCGACTGGCGTAGTGTGAACAAAAGAGTGACTTCTTCTCTATACCATTTCTGATCTCTTCTTGTCAGTATCTCTCTCCTTCCCACTTCGATATATTCTTCCAATTCATTCTCTCAACATTCCTCTCTTCCTCACAAATCCATTGACCCTATAAAATCTAGGGTTTTGTGACTTCCATGTCACCTCCACAAATCAGTCCTCTCTTACCCTATTCTCTACCTTCTTCTTTCACCTTTGTAGGCAATCAGGCCTTTGGGGATCTCTCTCATCACCTCTACAGAGACTCCTAGTTTTGTTTTCCCACTATGGTTTGGCCTCACCTATAAGGCCCCTGAACTTGCTTAATGAGTTGAATAAGCTTAATTACCATAATTTAATTCTTAGAACCCTAATATAACCTTGTGATATTCTTTGAAATCATAATACAAGCTTAAGTTTCAAATTTTGTCCAATTTAGACACTGTTTGAGCAAGTTATGCAATTTTATGCACATTTTAGACTTTTCTGCAATTTACCCAATTGAGAGGTTTTATTTGCAATTTATCACTTGAATTATGTTCTTTGGATATTATCTCATCATTATTGAGCTTTTTGAGCCATGGGACACCTATTTAATCCTTGGTTTGAAGGTGTTTTCTCTAAGGGTATTTTAGGATTTACCCCTTCACGGATGAGCTACCTTTAGTAGCTATCAACTAATGAATTATGTGATTGGCTGGGAAATTCGACAAAGTAAAGCTAAGAAGGTCTATAAGGATGTTGTGGGAGCTTCTTGTGTGTGTGATTGTATATTCTTAATAGTTTAAGGCCATAGACACATGGGGAAGCTACTTTTACACCTCATGCTTGCTCCCATCCTTATGCATGGGCTATATTCACCTCTTCCTTGACCAAGTACGAAACGTTTCTTGATTTATCTTTCATCTAACCTGGATCAACGACTCCACTCTATTTTTTTATGGAACAAAGTTCTCTAAGGTAGAAGACAACCTCTTTTTGGAGAAGAAGGTCTCCTAGAGCTCCATTTAGCCCTACCTAGGGTTTCCAAGGTCATCTTCTAGGAATTTTGACCAAGGCAAGTTATTTTCTTCCTTTCTTCTCCATTTCTCTTGTCTTCTCCTTCCTTAGACCTTCCTCCAGGTCAAAACCTTGCTGTTCCATGGTATAAATTTCTCTAAAGCTCTAAAACCCTACCTTTCTTGCTCCTTATGCTTAGGGTTTGCTCATTTGATGAAGAAAGGTGCCTGATGGACGAGTTCATAGCTTATGCTTAGATTTTCTACCCTACCTGCTCGAGATTTCTTCTTTTTGGGGTTTCATCTTCTCATTATAGGCAAGTTTTATAACTTGCTCCACGTTTGTTGCTTACCATAAGCTTTCTAGATCATGTTCTTTCTTGAAAATGATGATCCATGCATTAAAAAGCTAAGCTTGACTTGGATTTCGATTTTTATAATGTTCCCTGTTCTGATTTCAGTTCTAGATGAACCTGTGATCATGTTTACATTATTCCTAAGGTATAATATTACTTGAATCAGGTTGGTTTGATAGCCTATGGTGCTAAGCACCTATCAACCAATGGTCAGTTTTAGGGTTTTAAGCTGATTGCTTCTATAAACCCATGACCTGATGATGGTACCATTGCAACAACCCTATGGTGTTGTTTTCATGACAATGGATGGTGGTAACCAAGGGTGTTAAATTACATTCACCCCCTTAGGTTATGTTTTGGCCTACATAGAAGCCTAGTGATTAACAACTAAGTACCCTAATGATGCTATCAATCAATGGTGTTATTAGTTTGACATTTGATGCTGATTAACGAATATAGTGCTGATCTAACAACCTATGGTGACTTAATGGTCACTAATGATGGTGGATAAGGTATCCAAAACATATGGTGAGTTAATTATATAGTTGTATCATCAATTAAGCCTTA
The DNA here is from genome assembly GCA_963693085.1 of Alisma plantago-aquatica. Classification (NCBI taxonomy): domain Eukaryota; kingdom Viridiplantae; phylum Streptophyta; class Magnoliopsida; order Alismatales; family Alismataceae; genus Alisma; species Alisma plantago-aquatica. The sequence goes on from OY856412.1 coordinate 528,855,440, forward strand.
GACCAATGGTTTCTTGGGTAACTTGATGTAATGGTTGGACCTATACTGTAATTGATGGTTTTAATATATGAACTTGACCCAATGGTCAAGATATAATGTTTATTCCTCCAATAAAGTGGAATGATGGCTAATGTAATATTTTGGTCCAAATAATGTGATTTAGATAGTTTACTTTATATGATCAACTTAAGGAGGTTACTTGTTGATAATGGATGGCTTGTTTTAATGAACAGTCGATTGTGGGTTTTACCCTACTTTCAGTGGAACTTTTTGTGTTGTTAATCAAGGGATGTATAGGATTAGATTGTGACTCTTTATAGAGAAAAACTCAAGGACTTCACAGGTGGTTTATCCAAGGTGTTTATTTATGTAAACAACCAATGGTCTTACCTTTTAAACATCTAATGGTTCTGGGTGACATTGTGGTATGGTGATATGGGTTGATGATGGAACAAATGGAGGGTTACCCTTAATAAGGTGGTCTTACCTATTCACTCATATGAATAGAAGGGATGATAATCATATTGTGGGATACAAATCACAAAAACATGACTTACTTAAGCGGAAGCGTTCGTTAGCAGCAGATTACTGAAAATCACTAAAAATTAAAACCTTTTATAAAGAGATCCAACAAAGGGAAAACTCTTTCAAAAAGACCCAAAGTAATTCAATTACATTCTGGTTCACAAGTACATCTCTTGTATCATTTCATGTCAAGATTACAACATCAATTTCTCTGTTAAACTGTACACATGCAGCATAAGAACCTTGAGGCATTAAGCCAAAATCTCAGATCGATTCATTAAAAACCATCTACTGACTCTGAGGACCTGAGAGTATAGAGATGACACATAGGACTCTATGTACAAGACATGACAACCAATGTCTCCACCTGAGAATTCACTATTGTCCCTGCTACTGCTGCTCTTCCACTGCTATAGGGTTTCTGCCTCTTCTTCCACGTCTACCTAAAAAGTTGGATCCCACGGGGGGTGAGACAATTTGAAATTGCCCCAACGAGAGACATAACTCTCTGCCAGAAATATTATTATCGTAGTTTATTTAGAATAAAACTGAGCAGAGGAATCATATATATTCAACATCAGTTAAATAAATGTCTAAACATGTTAGAACAATATTCTTATTCAAGGCATTTCAGCTATAACTTGATAAAACAACATGTTACTTATTCAATAAGGAATATTAAGAACATGTATAACATTTATCCATCTAGGATATGCTAAGCAAGATAACATCAACCAATGATTCTCATATTTCAACCTTAAGAAAATACGCTACATGACTCATTACATTTTACAACCATACTTAATGCCCTGAAGAGATGAAGTATACCGTTCATGCTCCAACCGACCATGATTACGTAAAGTATCGGTACCACACAAGGTCAATGGAAGAGACAGACTCCAAGACCTCAACCTTCTCAGTCAGTATGAGATTATATGGTAGAGATATCACGTGTCAAACTGCAATTAGCTTGCTAGGGTATATTGGCATCTTCGCTATAGAGTTATAGCCTACAACATATACTCTCTCCAGGGTTATGGCCCATAGCCAATGCCTGGTATCATATCATGGAGTCATGGCCCATAGCCATACTCATACTGGGGTATGGTCCGTAACCAATCCCGCACATAGGATATAGCCCGCAACCATTCCTATGGGGCATGAGGATATAATTACCCAATGACCCCCACATATTCAAAAATATGTGCTCCGAGTTTAACTCATTTCACCATTCAACAAATTCTGACGCCGATGGATCTGTGGTCAGGGCAACTACATTATATGATATCACTTGATTAATTAAGTGTATTACCATATTCTTTTAGCATCAAACAAGTTCCCAAACATCTATTATTTTAACAATTGCTACAAAGAATGTGTAATACTTTCATCAAGTATTGTTCAAATATTTAATAAAGCATTGGGATCTCAATCCCTCATCTCATCAGGAGCATTCTCATCCTTTCACAAACTCATCATCATGATTATAGAAAATGGTTATTCAAACCCTCAGTTCATCAAAGAACACTTGTTACCACTTATCAGGTAACTAAAACACCTTCAGGTCATCTGGCCAAGGTAACATGATACTTGTTACACAAGCATCTCACATGGCTCACAAAGCCCATTTCATGTCTTGTTACCTCTCACTAGGCAACAAAGTATATTATGGCTCACAAGGCCCATTAACAATAATAAATGAAACGTCATAGCTCATACCTGACTATGTTCATCATCTCATGATACCTGAATGGTTAGTAATCATGACAATAGCTATATCAATTATTTATCTGCACTATGTAATACAAGGATAACACCACTATTCCCTTATTAGGGTTAGGGTTTCCCAAATCATGTCAATTAGAGATACTCATCCCATTATCCATCATTAGGGCTATGGTTAATCATCTCATTGCCTAAAATTAGGGTTTCATGTACTATAACCAAAAATTAGGGATTCTCCTACCTTTACCCTGTGTTAGGGTTAGGGTTTCAAATTAGGGTTTCATATCACATTACATCACTCTGTATTAGGGTTTTACATATCATTACCCTGAATTAGGGTTTCTTACAACATTTCCCCTAAAATTAGGGTTTCATGTAGTTTTACCCAAAAAGTAGGGTTTTCATGAAGCATTCCCTTAAATTAGGGTTACACCATCACCCTAGATTAGGGTTTCACCAAGCTTTTCCTTGAATTAGGGTTAGAGCTCCTCAACCTTCTCGATTAGGGTTTCATGATCTCATCATCATGGATCAAACCCTAATTACATATTTTATTCATGTAGAAAGTGTTGAGGATTAATCACTACATGATTATCACTCATGTATAAGTTCCTCTCTCTCTTATCCTTTCTAGGATATTAATTACATCAGACTTTATTAGATTAGGTTAACCCTTTATTCAAGTGCATACATTTAGGGTTAACATAGTGTATCAAGGCATTTTCTTTCATAAGCATCAAAGGTTAACCACTCAAAAGGTATTAATCACTTAAGTACCTTGAAGGTACAACCATTGTAATTACCTTTGATAAAAATCATCAACTATCATGGGATGAATTGTATATACATGGTTTGAGTCAAATAGACCTTCAAACGGTCTTGACCAATTGTAAATCGAATCAACTCATTTGGACTTGAAACCGAATCAACTCATTCGGTCTTGAAACCGATTCCATTCATTCGGTCTTGAAACTAAATCATCCATTCGATCTTGAAATTAAATCCATTCGATCTTGAAACCGAATCATCAATTCGGTCTTGAAACTAATTCCTCCATTCGGTCTTGAAACCGAATCATCAACCTTTGAATTGAAACTGAATGGACATCCCAACATTGAAACTGATTGTGTGTTGAAACCGATTGGACAATTCAAAAGGTTTGAGACCATTTTATCTCAAACGGTTTTGAGACCATTTGATTCCAAACCACCTCAAAATCGATTGGACCAATTAAGGTTTCTAATATCAAATCGATTTAGGGTTTGTACTGATTGAGCCATCCATCAATTAAACTATTGAAGGTACATCAGATCGTAGCCCTTGGATCTTCAACCATACACCATAATCAACCATTGACCTCCAAATGGTCTTGAGACCGTTTGGTCTCAAACAGTCTTGAGACCATTTGGTCTCAAACGGTCTTGAGACCATTTGACCTCCAAATGGTCTTGAGACCATTTGGGTCATTCAACCTTGAAATTGATTCCCTCAACTAGGGTTCCAAACAATTCAATCGATTAAGGCTTGCAATCAATGGGCCATCCAATATTGAAACCATCAAATTGAGACCATTGGATCATCATCCAACTTATGACATCACCTGACCTCAAACGGTCTTGAGTCCTCTTGACCTCAAACTGTCTTAAGACCGTTTGCCCTCAAACGGTCTTGAGACCGTTTGATCACCAAAGAGCAAAACTGTTTGCACACGATATTCATTGAGGTGTGTGCTTATGATGATTTCATCATCATCAAGCTTCAATCCTTAAAAATATACTGTCATTCTTATGGAAATTACATCAATTATTCAAAGGAATTTCAAGAAGAACAAAATGATCAACAAATGATGAAGAATTGAATGTAATAATAACATTTAAGGGTTTAAGTTATATAACCCGCCTTCAAAGTTGAAACCAAGCTTCAAGCTTCACGTCTATAATGGTGAATGAAGCTTTCTCAACCTCCCAAGGTCTGTCCTTAAGCTTTTGAGTGAAAAGAAATGGCTAGGGTTGAAGATTGAATGTAGAAAAGAAGAAATCAAGCATTGATTTTCGATTTCCACCATGAAATCAAGGTTGAAGATGATTAAGGAGCTTAACTACAGGTTGGAGTTCGTCCACCTATTTCTCCTAAGCTCCCTTGTGCTCGGCCAAAGCAAGGAGAGAAAGAAAATCCGAAAAAAAGAGTCCTTATGTGGGTGGAAAATGAGGTATATATAAGGGAATTTTCAAGAGAGAGAAAGTCTTATAATAATCCTTCAACTCCCCAAATTCGTGCTACTAAACCCCCTCACTTCCTTGCATATGAAGATATAAACTCCACCTTCGAATTCCTCTGCATTATCCATGAATTAAAGGAAAGCAAATTAAACACCTTAACCATTATAATAATAATATCCAAAATTGAGTGGATATTACTTTTTAGTTAACTAATGTGAGTGGGCTCTCCACTCACTTAGGATATTTTCGGTGCCATAGCAAGGCACAAGGACGTCCACACTTAGCCAAATTCAACCTTCACATATTTGGTTGAAGGGCACTTCAATTAATATATTTATTTTTGCATTAAATTGAATTAGGGTTTCAATTATGCTTAAATCTTGATTATTTTAATATCAACATTCTCTCACCTCCAAAGTGATTCAAATGAGACACCCCTCTCATTTTATTTTCTCTAAAATATGAAAAGAAACATGAGGGACTCTCTAGAGGTGGTATTTTGTATATTGAACCCTATATTTGGGTAAATTACACATTACACCAAAACTAGGTTTTAATGAACAAACATTGCTTAACAAGCTCTGTCTTGGTACTCAGGCTAGTGGCAGTCATACCTCTGCATCATTTTCATTCTTATGATTCTTCAACACTTGAGGAACATTTTATCATATAATATTTTCAAGTTAACCCCTCAACTTGGGTAATTTGCACTTTAGTCCAAAATAAGAAAAACAATACTTCAACATTATTAAAAAAGGACTAAAATTGAAACATGAGTTCCTCTTGGGCCTTAATTACTTTTCAAGAAATAATAGCAAGCATATAATTAACTTTATTAAGCAAAACATCTAGGGTTAAAGTAGAACCCAGGTCAGGGATGTTACAAATTATCCACCCCTAACAGGGATTTCGTCCCCGAAATCAGCAAGAGAAAATAGAAGGGTACTTCCTCCTCATCTCTTCCTCTAGTTCCCACGTAGCTTCTTCAATGCCACGGTGATACCAGAGAACTTTCACAAGACATATGTCTTTATTTTTCAGCTTTTTAATTCTTTTATCAAGGATCATCACTGGTCCTTCAACATATGATATATCATCATTTAATTCTACCTCCACAGGTTGTAAAACTAACTCTGTGTTAGGATGACACTTTCTCAACATGGAGATATGGAACACTGGATGCAACTTATGCAACTCAGGTGGAAACTCCAGCTTATAGGCTACCTTTCCAATCCGTTCAATGATTGGATAAGGCCCCATAAATCTAGGAGCTAACTTTCCCTTCTTCCCAAATATAAGGACACATTTCCAAGGTGAGACCTTGAGGTATACTCTCTCTCCAACTTGGAATTCTAAAGGTCTTCTCCATTTGTCAGTGTATGATTTCTTTCTATCCTGTGTAGTCTTTAACTATTGTTGTATTACTTTAATCTTCTCAGTTGTCTGTTGCACAAGCTTAGGACCCAAAAGTTGATATTCTCCTATTTCATACCAACATAAAGGAGATCTACAACATCTACCATATAATGCTTCATATGGTGCCATATCAATACTGTGCTGATATCTATTATTATAAGCAAATTCTATCAAGCTCAGGTGTAGATCCCAACTTCCTACAAACTGAAGGACACATGCCCTAAGCAAGTCCTCCAAGGTTTGTATGGTCCTCTCAGATTGTCCATCTGTCTGTGGGTGAAAGGCTGTACTAAGCCTTAACTGCGTACCCAAAGCTTTATGTAATCGTTCCCAAAAATGACTCGTGAACTGGGGACCTCTATCAGAAATGATAGTAGCTGGAACCCTGTGCAACCACACTATCTCATAGATATATATATTTGTGCAAGCTTCTCAGCAGTGTAGGTTGTTTTGATAGGAAGGAAATGTGCTGTCTTAGTCAACCTATCAACTATCACCCATATGGAATCATGATCTTTGGTTGTTCTAGGTAATCCACAAAGTCCTTGGTCACATGATCCCATTTCCACTGCGGTATAGGCAAAGGTTGCATTGTTCTTGCGAGTTTCTAATGTTCAACTTTAACCTGCTGACACACCGGACACCGCATAACAAACTCAGCAACATCTTTCTTCAATACGGGCCACCAATACATATCTTTCAAGTTATGATACATTTTGGTGCTCCCTGGATGCATTGCATACATCGAAGTATGAGCTTCCTCCAAAATTAACTTCCTCAAGTCATTGGCATCATGTACCACCATCCTACCATGGTAACAGACTACCTGATCCTCTGACTCATGAAAGCCATCCCATTTCTCACTACCATACTCTGAACTGATCTACTGAACCATAGTATCAACTTGTTGTGCTTCTTTAATCTGCTGTTTCAGAGTAGGTTTCACTTGCATCTTAGCTAACAGCCCAGCTAGCAATGATACCTTAAGCTATATATTGTTTTGCCTCAAGGAGATAAGCATATCTCTTTTAAAGCACACTAAGGAGTTCAACTGTGCTTTATCATAGGGCTTGTGATGATGATTTCCTGCTTAGTGCATCATCCACTACATCAGCCTTCCCTGGATGATAATCAATTATACAATTGTAGTCCTTGATTAACTCCATCTAGCGGCGTTGTCTCATGTTCAACTCATGTTGTGAGAAGATATCTTTTAGATTCTTATGGTCTGTGAAAATCTAGAATGTTTCTCCATAGAGATAATGCCTCCATATCTTCAAAGCATGGACCACATCAGCTAGTTCTAGATCACGTGTCGGATAATTCTCCTTGTGTTTCTTAAGTTGTTGAGAGGCAAAAGAAATCACATGATTATCCTGCATCAACAAACAACCTAAACCATTCTTAGATGCATCACAGAAAACTATATACCCCTTCCCTTGCTCAGGTAACACCAACATAGGTGCACTCGTTAACCTTTCTTTCAACAACTAGAAAGAATGTTGAAACTTGTCATTCTAGACAAAAGGAATCTCCTTCCTAGTCAACTTGGTTAGGGGTAAAGCTATAGAAATAAAGTTCTTAATGAACCTCCTGTAATAGCCTGCCAGTCCTAGGAATCTGTGTATCTCTGTTGGTGTCTTTGGATGTTCCCATTGTAGGATAGATTCTACCTTCATAGGATCAACACGGATACCTGAGGCAGATATTACATGTCCTAGAAAAGAAACTTCTGGTAACCAGAACTCGCATTTGCTAAACTTAGCATACAATTTATGCTCTCTTAGAAAAGTTAAAGCCTGACGGAGGTGCTACTCATGCTGTTGAGCATCTCTACTATATATCAAGATGTCATCTATAAAGACTACTATGAACCGATCAAGAAAAGGTCGAAAGATTCTATTCATGAGTTCCATGAATGCAGCTGGTGCATTAGTTAGTCCAAACGACATAACTATGAACTCATAGTGACCATACCTTATCCTGAAGGCAAACTTAGGTATGTCACTCTCCTTGATATGCAACTGATGATATCCCGACCTCAGATCTGTCTTAGAGAAGATATTTGCACCACAAAACTGATCAAACAGGTCATCTATCCTTGGAAGAGGATATTTATTCTTTATAGTTACTTTATTTAACTATCTATAATCAATGCACAACCGCATCGATCCATCCTTCTTCTTAACAAAGAGAACCAGAACACCCCATGGTGAAGTACTCGGTCGAATAAAACCTTTCTCAAGAAACTCATGCAGCTATTTCTTGAGCTCTTCCCTCTCAGCAGGTGACATTCTATACGGTGTCTGTGCTATTGGCTGTGTGCCCGTGATTAGATTAATCTCAAAATCAATCTCTTGGGGCGGAGGTACACCTGGAAGTTTCTCAGGGAACACATCTTCAAACTCCCTAACTATCGGAACTTCAGAAGGATTAGAGCTCTCCATTATGGTGTCTACCACATGTGCTAAGAATGCAAAGCATCCTCGTCTCATCAGCTTCTCAGCTACCATAGTTGACACAAGACATGTTGGAAGAATCTTTCTATCTCCCTAAAAGATCCATGTGTCACTGTCATCTGTGAACACAGTTTGCTTGGAACTACAATCCAAGACAACCCTATACTTTTCTCGGGTGTCCATTCCAAGAATTATATCAAAACCCTGCATCTCAAGTGGTATAAGATCCACCTGAATGCGATGTTCAGAAAAGGAAAGAGTGCAGGGAGAACACACCTCCCGCATCACTGTAGATCCCAACAAAGGGGTTTCTAACAACATACTATCTTCTCTATGACTGACAACCATGTTGCAGTCAAGGATCACTTCTCTAGTGATGAAGGAATGCATAGCACCCAGATCAATTAAAACATATATGAAGCAGGATGAAGATATATCATAATGAAATAGTTCCATATGACCTGTCACAACTTGTGGGTTAACTACTACTTCGGGTTGATTCATCGCATAGAATCTAGATGTTGCTTGCTGTTGACCCAATGCTTGGTTGTTGGGTGCCGATGAACCAGCTTGGGATGCTTGCCTACGTCCTCGAGTGCCACTTGAAAACTGCCTCCTCTGAGAGCTTTGCTGACTCTACCTCTGGGGTTGAGTCACCATTGTGTTCCTGACAGGACAATCCCTTTCCAGATGTCCCACTTGTCTGCACTGATGACAGATCCTGGTCTCAGGATAGGGTCTATGAGGTCCAATCACCGATGTTGATGCTATGCTGGGGGCTCTATTTGGAACAAAACTACGACCCTACCCCTACTTGACGTCCATTGCGTCTGGGTATTGAATCTTGATGGTGCTGCCGGTGCAGAAAACCTCAACTTCTTAAAGCTCTCGGACCTCTGTCCTTTGAACACAGTGTACACCTTCTTGCCACTGGTTTGTCGTTTCTCGATCACCGACCTTTCTATCCATCTCCCAGACTCCACGAAGGTAGCAAACCTCTTCGTGTTCTCTAGAGAAGATACATGAGTGGTTAATTCAACGTTTAACCCCTTCTCAAAATGCCAAATTCTTTCCTCCTCCGTAGCTGCCATATGCGGACAGAACCGCAGAAGCTCCATGAACTTAGCCTCATACTCGCTAATATTCATCGGTCCTTGTCTTATCCTTTCAAATTGAGATATCTTCTCATCTAGGTAAGTCTTAGGAAAGTATCTAATGACAAATTCTCATCAGAATTCTTCCCGTCCGACCTCAACACTGAAAAACTACTAGAGGGGGGGGGGTGAATAGAGTTTTAAAATAATTTTAACAATTATTTAACTCAAACAACCAACCACGAAAATATTGGACAAGGGGACAAGGATTTAGAGTGGTTCCAACTTTAGCAAATACTAAAGTTGTCAGTCCACTACCTGGTTGCTTACCCAACCAGGATTTGGAAAGAATTTAATTTTATTACCTCGCAAGGACTTTACATAAAATTACAATTCTCTCCCTAAACCCTTCAAGCAGCCTTCACCTAGAAGTAATCACCCAACCTTGAAGCAGCCTTCACCTAGAAGTAATTGCACCACCTTGAAGCAGTCTTCCTCCTGAAGTAGCTTCCCGTTGCAATAGCCTTCTTGAAGTAGCTTCCCGTGCGATAGCCTTCTTGAAGTAGCTTGAAGTCCACCTTCTCCTCCGAGAAGAACCTTCTCCAATGAGCAGCCTCCAACCCTAGGAGTAGCAAGGAGAATACAAAGGATAAAGGAACAAGAAGGAAAATAGAAATTACAACTTATCCTTTGAAGCACAAGGCTTGATTTGCCTATATCAAGCGTATCGATCTCCTAACCAATGAGTGTAGAAGTGTAAGTGCTGTGGTAAGGAGATGCTAGCCTATAGGACACGAAATGGGAGCAATGGAAATGAATAGCCAATGTAAGAATTGCTCTATTGCTCAAAACAGATTGCAAATGTAATTGCTTGCTCAAGTATAGCACAAGTGTAGCTTAGGTGTATTTTGGTGTCCTAAGGCATGTCCTATTTATAGGAATGGCCTATGGATGCTTAAGGACGTTCTAGACAACTTCTAGGGGTTTCTAAGTGCTTAACTAGCCGTTAGGTGCATTAGTAACAGATAGTTACTTTATTCTGCAGTTGCTGTCAGAGACCATCTCGGTCGACAAATTGTCGACCGAGATACCTACTCGGTCGAAGTTTTGTCGACCGACAGGCTCTCTGGATCAACGTTCATTTGCAACTGCCAACTACTTTGTCAGCTGTGTCTAATGGCTACTTGGGTCATTCTCGGTCGAGAAGTTTGTCGACTGAGAGTGTCTCGGTCGAGGAGTTTGGTCGACCGAGATTGACCCTGTTTCAATCTTTCAATTTAGGCACTAAGTAAATGTATGAGTGTGCATATGTGATCCTATTTGAAAGGGATGATCTATCTAAGTGTGGTGATTGGCTAGGGAAGATCTAACGCTTGATTTACATGAGATCTAAGTACTTGTACATTATATATTTGTACAAGTTTACAATTGATTACATTGTATGACTTTTACAATCATTCAAGCGTATAGTTTCCTTAGAGCTTTGTCATCCACTTTATTCCTGCCACACTCAAGTAGCACGTTAGATCAACAAGAATGAAATGTTTGTCATCATCGAAACAAAGGGATTTATTATAATGTCCAATTTATCCAACAATCTCCCCCTTTTTGAAGATGACAAACATTTCCTAAATATGAAATAAGGAAATATAAAGCATGTGAGTTTCATACCTGAAGATTACCTTTTGTAGCCATTCTAGTTTTGCAAGTGAGTGCTGGCCATCAAGATGAAACTCATTTATATTTTAGATTTTATATTCTTTCTCCCCCTTTGTCATTTCAAAAATATATCCAGTTTGAATATTTTATTTTTCTTCTCCCCCTTAATTTTATATTATGCTCCCCCTTAAATAGATATCCTATTAGGAACATGGATTTAATATCATTTTTGTCTAGTTTATCCACAATTTGTTTCTCAATCATTTGCAAAGGATGTTAAGCCTTGAAATGATATGAGATTCCCTTAAGCTTATGATGAATGTATATTGATTTCCCATCTATCAAGGGATATTAAGCCCTAAATTAAATGAGATTCCTTTAATCTTAGAGTACATAAAAATGTCTCCAACCAAATTCAAGGGATGTTAAGCCCTGATTTGTTTAGAGAGTTCCTTTAAGTACAAGATATATCATTTTCATAGATTTCTTCATAAAAAGTACTAAAGTCGTAACAAGCTCCAAATGATGTTTACAGTATTTTTGTAAGCTTCTTAGTCAAATTTGTTTTTATGAGCTCCCCCTTAATCTTACAATTTAAGCAATTTAATGCTTCTAAGGTCACAAATGATTTTAAATTTTGATTTTGACCTTTATCAAAAGTATACGAAGATTAAGTACAATAAAATGATGTCCAAATAAGCATTTTGTCAAAGCTTATTTTAGGTCGCCCTTGACTACGACCATAGCGCCCCTTGGCTAAATTTTGTTTTAACCAAGAGGCAGAAATTGCAGATTTCCAATTAAGCATTCATATTAGATATCAATTTGAGTGATACTACATATGAAAACATCCTCTAAAAAATGAAAGCATGATTAATATCTCAAGCCTTTTAAAGATACTAATTGAGAAATTTTTATAATATTGTGTTCTTTTGCAAGCATTTCTAAAATACATGTCACCAGAGAATCATTTTGCTTGCCTATGTATCATCAAGAGGCATGCATACAATTTTCATTATCTATTTGTGGTAACACAACATCATCTTTATGAGCTGAATGAAGAAATAGTGAAAGCATATCCATGATGTTATGATAGAACAATAAAAGCATATAATGTTTCAACACATGATAGACCAGGAGATGCTTTAAAAATCATGTAAAGCATTATGAGATAGTGATTTCTAAGCATGATTTTCAGTTTTATCTTATTTAGAGGATCAATCGAAATGATATCATTTATATTCAGAAACAGTCATTAACAGCAAATAGATAGCCACTTGATTAATCAAATTATTCAACAATTTTTACTGCAGACTGAAATCAGTGACTTGTTCGGTCGACGATTTCTCGACCGACAGACTGCTCGGTCGAAGATTTCTCGACCGACAAGGTTTCTGTATTATCTTTAGAACTATTGATTCTAAGTATAATATAGACTATATTTAATTCAGTTATGCAATTTAAAATTTAGTGTTAGTTGAGATAAAACAAAGTAACATTTAGATCAAGTCTCAACTAATCATATTCAAATCTTTTTAATCGAGAAATTTTTTAGAAATTTTAGTTACTTGAATCCAATTATTTTGTTATCTCTTTATGTTAAGTTGAGATAGACATAAAGATATGCAATTTAAAGTCTTCGGTCATATCTCAACTTAGTCTAATCAATTCAATTTGGGGGTTTTGGAACCCATACTAACTCAACATTCTTTTTCTTGTATGGGCATGAAAAAGAGTAGTGTCCAAGACGTGAGCAATAATGGCAACATATAGAATCAACCTCAAGTCTTTTTCTATGGTTTTGTTCTAGGTTTTTCTTTGGTACAAATGTAGATTGATGTGCTCGTGTCTTTCTCCAACTAGGTTGTTGATGAGATTTCCCTTTGGGCTTATAACCTAGTCCTCTTCTCCCAATTTGATGATAGGAATCATCCAATATTTTATCAAGGATTCCACTGTTGCTTAACCTACTAACTTCTTGTTGCAACTTAGCGATCTCATCCATTCTTTTCTTAATATCTAGTTTTTCTTGATCTAGATTAGATGATAAAGAATTCCTTTCTTTCACTATATTATCATAATCTAGATGTGTACACAAAATAGGTTGTTTTTGAAGACCATTTAACTTTGAAAGTAATCCAACCTTTTCTTGAGATAGAAGATCATAATTTGTTTCTAGAGTAAAGATCTTCACATTACTATTACTTAGAGATGATTTCAAAGTATGATTTTCAGAAATAATGCTATCTTTTTCAAAACCAAGATAATTCAATTTAGCATATAAATCTTCATTTTCAGATGTAAGAGCAAGAAGTCTAGCATTTAACTCATCGTTTGTTTTATTAGATTTCTTTAATTTCTTCTTGCACTCAATATACTTATTGTGAGTTTCTTCAAGACTAGAAATTAGCTCTTCTTTTGATAAATCAAGAAGGCTTACCTCTTCTTCTTCTTCTTCTTCATTGGTTGTAGCAATAAGACAATTTTTATGGACCTCTTCCTTCTTTTCTCTCCGTGGACAACCAATTGTTGTATGGTTTGTTCCTAAACACCAATTGTAGCTTGTTGAAAGTTGGTCCAAGTTGCTCCTTTGCCTGCGGTTGTAGTCACCTCCACCCTTCATTCTTCAAGACCTGGTTAGGGTTCCTTGAAGCCCGCTCTGATACCAATTGAAAAACTACTAGAGGGGGGGTGAATAGAGTTTTAAAATAATTTTAACAGTTATTTAACTCAAACAACCAACCACGAAAATATTGGACAAGGGGACAAGGATTTAGAGTGGTTCCAACTTTAGCAAATACTAAAGTTGTCAGTCCACTACCTGGTTGCTTACCCAACCGGGATTTGGAAAGAATTTAATTTTATTACCTCGCAAGGACTTTACATAAAATTACAATTCTCTCCCTAAACCCTTCAAGCAGCCTTCACCTAGAAGTAATCGCCCAACCTTGAAGCAGCCTTCACCTAGAAGTAATTGCACCACCTTGAAGCAGTCTTCCTCCTGAAGTAGCTTCCCGTTGCAATAGCCTTCTTGAAGTAGCTTCCCGTGCGATAGCCTTCTTGAAGTAGCTTGAAGTCCACCTTCTCCTCTGAGAAGAACCTTCTCCAATCAGCAGCCTCCAACCCTAGGAGTAGAAAGGAGAATACAAAGGATAAAGGAACAAGAAGGAAAATAGAAATTACAACTTATCCTTTGAAGCACAAGGCTTGATTTGCCTATATCAAGCGTATCGATATCCTAACCAATGAGTGTAGAAGTGTAAGTGCTGTGGTAAGGAGATGCTAGCCTATAGGACACGAAATGGGAGCAATGGAAATGAATAGCCAATGTAAGAATTGCTCTATTGCTCAAAACAGATTGCAAATGTAATTGCTTGCTCAAGTATAGCACAAGTGTAGCTTAGGTGTATTTTGGTGTCCTAAGGCATGTCCTATTTATAGGAATGCCCTATGGATGCTTAAAGACGTTCTAGACAACTTCTAGGGGTTTCTAAGTGCTTAACTAGCCGTTAGGTATAAGTTAGGTGCATTAGTAACGGCTAGTTACTTTATTCTGCAGTTGCTGTCAGAGACCATCTCGGTCGACAAATTGTCGACCGAGATACCTACTCGGTCGAAGTTTTGTCGACCGACAGGCTCTCTGGATCAACGTTCATTTGCAACTGCCAACTACTTTGTCAGCTGTGTCTAACGGATACTTGGGTCATTCTCGGTCGAGACGTTTGTCGACCGAGAGTGTCTCGGTCGAGGAGTTTGGTCGACCGAGATTGACCCTGTTTCAATCTTTCAATTTAGGCACTAAGTAAATGTATGAGTGTGCATATGTGATCCTATTTGAAAGGGATGATCTATCTAAGTGTGGTGATTGGCTAGGGAAGATCTAACGCTTGATTTACATGAGATCTAAGTACTTGTACATTATATATTTGTACAAGTTTACAATTGATTACATTGTATGACTTTTACAATCATTCAAGCGTATAGTTTCCTTAGAGCTTTGTCATCCACTTTATTCCTGCAACACTCAAGTATCACATTAGATCAACAAGAATGAAATGTTTGTCATCATCGAAACAAAGGGATTTATTATAATGTCCAATTTATCCAACAAACACCTGGCCTTTTGCCTTCTTCAATTGTCCACCAGTGACTAGCACTCCCTTTCAGTAGGTACACTGCATGCCTTACCTTTTCGGCTTCAGGAATATTGAGGATTCTGAAAGCCTTCTCTAGTTTAGTCAACCATAAGTCAGCATCTGCTGGGTCAGCTGTACCAGCATACTCTATGGCTCCTACCCGACAAAGCCTCTCAAAGGTCTTTCCAGCTCCCTGTCCCTCATTATGGGTTGGTGCCCTAGGTGTAGGTGGTGGCATCCTATCTGCCATATGCATCATTGTTGCCATGAAATCCCAAATAGAGCATGGAAAGTTGGGTTCTATATCATGGCTGGGTCAAACTGGGGATATTCAGGTGCCAGTTCCTCCCTAGCTTGGTCCCTTACACCTTTTCCTGGTGCAGCAACACTGCTCTTAGCAGCATGTTTTTCGTGTGATCCAGACATCATCAAGTTCTTCTTCTCCTCCTATATGAGAAGAAGTCACTATCAGATAAACTGGAAGACACAAGAACAGACTCAACAACCTTAATCCTATGTCTTTGTAGACTCAGCGAACTGAGAGCTCTGATACCACTAACTTGTGGGATACAAATCACAAAGTCATAACTTACTTAAGAGGAAGCGTTCATTAGCAGCAGATTACTGAAAATCACTAAAAATTAAAACCTTTTATAAAGAGATCCAACAAAGGGAAAACTCTTTCAAAAAGAACCAAAGTAATTCAATTACATTTTGGTTCACAAGTACATCTCTTGTATCATTTCATCTCAAGATTACAACATCAACTACTCTGTTAAATTGTACATAGGCAGCATAAGAACCTTGAGGCATTAAGCCAAAATCTCAGACCGATTCATTAAAAACCATCTACTGACTGTGAGGACCTGAGAGTACAGAGACAACACATAGGACTCTATGTACAAGACATGACAACCAATGTCTCCACCTAAGAATTCACTGTTGTCCCACCTGCTGCTGCTGCTCTTCCCCTGCTGTATGGTTTCTGCCTCTTCCTCCGCGTCTACCTAAAAAGTTGGATCCCACAGGGGTGAGACAATTTGAAATTGCCCCAGCGAGAGATATAACTCTCCACCAGAAATATTATTATCGTAGTTTATTTAGAATAAAACTGAGAAGAGGAATCATATATATTCAACATTAGTTAAATTAATGTCTAAACATGTTAGAACAATATTCTTATTCAAGGCATTTCAGCTATAACTTGATAAAGTAGCATGTTACTTATTCGATAAGGAATATTAAGAACATGTATAACATTTATCCATCTAGGATATGCTAAGCAAGATAACATCAACCAATGATTCTCGTATTTCAACCTTAAGCAAATACGCTACATGGCTCATTACATTTTACAACCATACTTAATGTGCTGAAGAGATGAAGTATACCATTCATGCTCCAACCGACCATGATTACGTAAAGCATCGGTACCACTCAAGGTCAATGGAAGAGCCAGACTCCAAGACCTCAACCTTCTCAGTTAGTACGAGATTATATGGTAGAGACATCATGTGTCAAACTGCAATTAGCTTGCCAGGGTATATTGGCATCTTCGCTATATAGTTATAGCCCGCAACATATACTCTCTTCAGGGTTATGGCCCATAGCCAATGTCTGGTATCATATCATGGAGTCATGGCCCGTAGCCATACTCATACTGGGGTATGGTCTGTAACCAATCCCGCACATAGGATATAGCCCGCAGCCATTCCTATGGGGCATGAGGATATAATTGCCCAATTACCCCCACATATTAAAAAATATGTGCTCTGAGTTTAACTCATTTCACCATTCAGCAAATTCTGACGCTGATGGATCTATGGTCAGAGCAACTAAATTATATGATATCACTTGATTAATTAAGTGTATTACCATATTCTTTTAGCATCAAACAAGTTCCCAAACATCAATTATTTTAACAATTGCTACAAAGAATGTGTAATACTTTCATCAAGTATTGTTCAAATCTTTAATAAAGCATTGGGATCTCAATCCCTCATCTCATCAGGAGCATTCTCATCCTTTCACAAACTCATCATCATGATTATAGAAAATGGTTATTCAAACCCTCAGTTCATCAAAGAACACTTGTTACCACTTATCAGGTAACTAAAACACCTTCAGGTCATCTGACCAAGGTAACATGATACTTATTACACAAGCATCTCACATGGCTCACAAAGCCCATTTCATCTCTTGTTACCTCTCACTAGGCAACAAAGTATATTATGGCTCACAAGGCCCATTAGCAATAATAAATGAAACATCATAGCTCATATGTAACATCCCTGGATTTGAGGCCTCAGATAAAAAGATCTTATAAGGAATGATTGGACTACCCATATCACCAATGTGCACCTTCTTTTCTGGGAGCCCATCAGTAAGAACTTCATAGTTAAGCGTGCTCAGCTTGGTGTAGTACTGGGATGGGTGACCTGTCGGGAAGTGGATCCTGGCATGCGCGTGAGTGAGGACAAAGCACGCAGTTAAGGCTAGTGGTGATCTGTGGGGACAGTCGTCATTCCTGAAACTCTACTAGAGCCTTGGGCAGTGGGCCCAGGCGTTACAAATGGTATCAGAGCCAATTCCCCTCCAGTAGGTGGGGCCCACATGGGTATGGCATGCCAGTCTTGAGCCGTGCGGTCCAGGCATGTAGGAAAGGGTTGTCCATGGTTTACGTAGCCACCCTTGCGCTGGTATTCCGTGATCAGGAGCTGGGTGTCCATGGGCCATTATGGGTCTGTATTGAAATGGGGAAGAGATTATGAGGCCTTATAGTTGATCCTTGATGAGGACGTCAAGAGTCTAAGTGGGGGAGATTGTAACATCCCTGGATTTGAGACCTCAGATAAAAAGATCTTATAAGGAATGATTGGACTACCCATATCACCAATGTGCACTTCCTTTTCCGGGAGCCCATCACTAAGAACTCCATGGTTAAGCGTGCTCATCTTGGAGTAGTACTGGGATGGGTGAGCTGTCGGGAAGTTGATCTTAGCATGCACATGAGTGAGGATAAAGCGCGCAGTTAAGGCTAGTGGTGATCTGTGGGGACAGTCGTCATTCCTGAAACTCTACTAGAGCCTTGGGCAGTGGGCCCAGGCGTTACATCATACTTGGCAATGTTCATCATCTCATGATACCTGCATGGTTAGTAATCATGACAACAACTATATCAATTACTTATTTGCACTATGCAATACAAGGATAACAACACTATTCCCTTATTAGGGTTAGGGTTTCCCAATTCATGTCAATTAGGGATACTCATCCCATTATCCATCATTAGGGCTATGGTTGATCATCTCATTTCCCAAAATTAGGGTTTCATGTACAATAACCCAAAATTAGGGATTCTCCTACCTTTACCCTATGTTAGGGTTAGGGTTTCAAATTAGGGTTTCATATCACATTACATCACTCTGTATTAGGGTTTTACACATCATTACCCTGAATTAGGGTTTCTTACAACATTTCCCCTAAACTTAGGGTTTCATGTAGTTTTACCCAAAAAGTAGGGTTTTCATGAAGCATTCCCTTAAATTAGGGTTACACTATCACCCTAGATTAGGGTTTCACCAAGCTTTTCCTTAAAGTAGGGTTAGAGCTCCTCAACCTTCTCGATTAGGGTTTCATGATCTCATCATCATGGATCAAACCCTAATTACATATTTTATTCATGTAGAAAGTGCTGAGGATTAATCACTACATGATTATCACTCATGTATAAGTTCCTCTCTCTCTTATCCTTTCTAGGTTATTAATTACATCAGACTTGATTAGATTAGGTTAACCCTTTATTCAAGTGCATACATTTAGGGTTAGCATAGTGTATTGAGGCATTTGCTTTCATAAGGATCAAAGGTTAACCACTCAAAAGGTATTAATCAATTAAGTACCTTGAAGGTACAACCATTGTAATTACCTTTGATAAACATCATCAACTATCATGGGATTAATTGTACTTACATGTTTTGAGTCAATCATACCTTCAAATGGTCTTGACCAATTGTAAATCGAATCAACTCATTCGGACTTGAAACCAAATCAACCCATTCGGTCTTGAAACCGATTCCATTCATTTGGTCTTGAAACTGAATCATCCATTCGATCTTGAAATCAAATCCATTCAATCTTGAAACCGAATCATCCATTCGGTCTTGAAACCAATTCCTCCATTCGGTCTTGAAACCAATCCTCCATTCGGTCTTGAAACTGAATCATCAACCTTTGAATTGAAACCGAATGGACATCCCAACATTGAAACCGATTGAGTGTTGAAACAGATGAGACAATTCAAAAGGTTTGAGACCATTTGATCTCAAACGGTTTTGAGATCGTTTAATTCCAAACCACCTCAAAACCGATGGGACCAATTAAGGTTTCCAACATCAAATCGATTTAGGGTTTGTACTCATTGACACATCCATCAATTGAACTATTGAAGGTACATCAGATCATAGACCTTGGATCTTCAACCATACACCATAATCAACCATTGAACTCCAAATGGTCTTGAGATCGTTTGACCTCCAAATGGTCTTGAGACCGTTTGGGTCATTCAACCTTGAAATCGATTCCCTCAACTAGGGTTCCAATTAATTCAATCGATTAAGACTTGAAATCAATGAGCCCTCCAATATTGAAACCATCAAATTGAGACCATTGGATCATCATCCAACTTATGACATCACCTGACCTCAAACGGTCTTGAGTCCTCTTGACCTCAAACAGTCTTAAGACCGTTTTCCCTCAAACGGTCTTGAGACCGTTTGATCACCAAAGAGCAAAACCGTTTGCACAAGATATTCATTGAGGTGTGTGCTTATGATGATGCCATCATCATCAAGCTTCGATCCTTCAAAATCTACTGCCATTCTTATGGAAATTTCATCAATTATTCAAAGGAATATCAAGAAGAACAAAATGATCAACAAATGATGAAGAATTGGATGTAATAATAACATTTAAGGGTTTGAGTTATATAACCCACCTTCAAAGTTGAAACCAAGCTTCAAGCTTCACGTATCTAATGGTGAATGAAGCTTTCTCAACCTCCCAAGGTCCGTCCTCAAGCTTTTGAGTGAAAAGAAATGGCTAGGATTGAAGATTGAATGGAGAAAAGAAGAAATCAAGCATTGATTTTCAATTTCCACCATGAAATCAAGGTTGAAGATGATTAAGGAGCTTACCTACAAGTCATATTTCGTCCTCCTGTTTCTCCTAAGATCCCTTGTGCTCAGCCAAAGCAAGGAGAGAAAGAAAATTCGAAAAAAGAGAGTCCTTATGTGGGTGGAAAATGAGGTATATATAAGGGAATTTTCAAGAGAGAGAAAGTCTTACAATAATCCTTCAACTCCCCAAATTGGTGCTACTAAACCCCCTCACTTCCTTGCATAGGAAGATATCAACTCCACCTTCGAATTCCTATTCATTATACATGAATTAAAGGAAAGCAAATTAAGCACCTTAACCATTATAATAATAATATCTAAAATTGAGTGGATATTACTTTTTAGTTAACTAATGTGAGTGGGCTCTCCACTCACTTAGGATATTTTCAGTGCCATAGAAAGGCACAAGGACGTACAAACTTATCCAAATTCAACCTTCACATATTTGGTTGAAGGGCACTTCAATTAATATATTTATTTTTGCATTAAATTGAATTAGGGTTACAATTATGCTTAAATCTTGATTATTTTAATATCAAGATTCTCTCTCCTCCAAAGTGATTCAAATGAGACACCCCTCTCATTTTATTTTCTCTACAAGATGAAAAGAAACATGAGGGACTCTCTAGAGGTGGTATTTTGCATATTGAACCCCATGTTTTGGGTAAATTACACATTACACCAAAACTAGGTTTTAATGCACAAACATTGCTTAACAAGCTCTATCTTGGTACTCAGGCTAGTGGCAGCTACACCTCTGCATCATTTTCATTCTTATGATGCTTCAACACTTGAGGAACATTTTATCATGTAACATTTCCAAGTTAACCACTCAACTTGGGTAATTTGCACTTTAGTCCAAAATAAGCAAAATAGTACTTCAACATTATTCAAAAAGGACTAAAATTGAAACATGAGTTCCTCTTGGGCCTTAATTACTTTTCAAGAAATAAGAGAAAGCATATAATTAACTTTATTAAGCAAAACATCTAGGGTTAAAGCATAACCCAGGTCAGGGATGTTACACATATTGTGTTGATATGTAACCCTAATGAGGTATAGCTTGTTATACCTAGCTTTAATATAACTAAATGATGGTAATTGGGTATGAATAGTCCTTGAATGACTAATACAATCATGAAGTCACTACTACAGAAATGGCTTGTAACGTCACATTTACATGAGTCAGTTGTATACAAGAAATCGACGCCTAACGCATACATCGTCGGTTGACTACACAAACCGACATCTATCTATGAAGAGTGGCTAGACATGGGTATCACTTTTCATGTAGCATCAGTTCATCAATAAGAAACCAATGCCTAAAATCGACCGCCAAATATAAATTTTCCATGGAAAGAAATTACCTCCAAAATTTAACATACGACGTTGGTTGTTAACAAATCAACCGACGACAAAAGGTTTTTCGCGAGACAAAAATTGGGCCCATTTTGATCGTCAGTTTTCTTGAAATAACCGACGCCAATGTGTTTTTGCACGATGTACCCACAAAAATTTTCACCCCCCTGTGGCATCGGTTCATCTACGGAAACCAACGATAATGGTCATTAATCGAGAACATTTTTTTTATCGGCATATGTAGGTATACGTCGGTTTTTCCAATTGGAACCGACGACTATCATTGAACATAGGTGTCGATGTTTGGGTGATAACCGACACCTGTTGGTTTAAGCGTCATCTTTTTTCAATAACTGACGCCTATTGTTAACTTAACCCACATGAGCCAGACTCTTCCCCTTTCTCTGTTTCATTGTCGATCGATTACTCTTCCGCCTGTTAGGTCTCTGGCAATTTCTCTCTGCTGCCATTCTCTCCTCTACCATTGCACCTGCCCTGCCACCGCTGCGCTACCGTTCTCTCCACACCTGCCCTACCGTCATTCTCCTCTGCCGCCGCACCTGCTCCTCCCCTGCTCGCACCTGCTCCTCGCCTGCTCTGCACATGCTGGTCACCGCCGCCACTCTCTGGAGCTCCTCACCTACTCGCTGCTCACTGCTCACACCTGCTGGTCACCGCCACCGCTCGAGGTACCCTCTTCCTCCTCTTCTTCCTCATCTTCTCCCTACACTAGAGGTAGCTGGTCAGGACCTAGGGGAGAGGCCGACTGTAGGATGTGGTGGGGAGCATCTTTGCTGCCTTTGTCACTGTTGTTGCTACTGTTTCTTCTTATTGTGATGTTGATGGTGGTAGGGTGTGACCAAAAAATGTATTAAGTCAATCCTTAAACCACAGTAGATCAGATATGTATATGAGTGTGCTCATCAAAATAGTAGGATTTTTTAAAGGGAGTGTTTTTTTAGATTAAATGACTGCAGAAGACATAATATTAACTCCAGCATAATCTCATGCGTAGGTGATAGTAATCTTTGAGATATTAATTTTTGCTCAGACCTAGGTGATATTTTGTTTGATTTAAACACGATTGGAGGTATGTACTCCTCTCTATTATTATAATTGGGCATTATTATGACTAATTTTTCCCATAATGAGGCAATTTTTACAATACTTGCTCTAATTCAAATTGTTGGACAATTCATATACTCTCAATTGGGAAAATTATTACTCTTCTAAAATTATTCTTATCATGTTGAATCGGGTCAATGACCATACCTGCTATTGTGCCTGAATTATGCCATGTATGTTTGTAAAAAGTGAATCTTGTCGCTCTAATTGTGAATTATTGAATGTTTGAAACTATTCTTGATTTATTATTTAATAATTCTCTAATTGTGAGTGATGCAATGTAAGTGAGCAAATACATGTAGTGGATATGTACTCATTAGCCTAGAAACCCGTCCAAGATTTACTCATTAGGAGTAAATCTTGGATAGCCCCCGATTTGAGATTGTTCTTGAACACCTAATCTCACTTAGGATGTAAGTGTATAATGTATATTGGGTTTTCAAGAAAATTTCAGTAGCATTTCCCCGTTTGTTCTCTAAGTACATATGTACTGGGAGAACAGTGGGGAAATGCTACCGAAATTTTCTTGAAAACCCAATACACATTATACACTTACTATAGTGAGATTAGGTGTTCAAGAATGGGATAGGTGTACACATTTATTATATATAAGAATGAAATCACATGTATTTGTTGGCCTAGAAAACCATCCAAGATTTACAATGTGAATGTGAACTTTACAATGTGAATTACTTTATAATGTGAATTTGTACTTTACAATGTGAACTTTACAATTAGTGTTACTTTACAATGTGAAATTTATAATTTGAATGTGAACTTTCAGATGGCTAAGCATTCCCATGATGACCGTTCTGATGATCACCGTGAGGGTGAGTAAATGCTTGCACCACCTGACAATGTAAGTTTTAAGAATATATCCCTGAGGTTTCTATCTATATGTTCATTTATAATTATATCATGTAAGTGTGTTTTTTTTAATCAAATTTTAGGTTGTTGATGTACCCCCTGAAGAAATTACAACACTTGATGAGCAGCAAAAGTAAATTGAGAAAGTGAGGGGCATCACAATGATGAACAAGTTAATACAACAAAGGGGCAATGAACCCAAATTGGATGTGGATTTTGATCATGCAGGAAATCCATATGGAGTGAACCACAACTCATTTGTTTCATATCTTGGGGTTCTTACTCGCAGCCATTGCAGTCCTATCCTAGAATCCTAGCATAAAGTTCCTAAGGGGAAGAAAGACCACATATGGAAGGAACTATGCATGAGTTATTATTATTTGTAATTCTATTTGTGTAGATTACTAATTTTTAGGATACTAGTTAATAGGAATTTTATTTAATTTGCAGAGCATATTTGATCTGGATGAAAAGCTACATCGTAAATGTGTGATGCAACGTTGTGGGAGGGTCCTAAGGAACTGTAGGACCAATCTCACCCGAGATTACATATGCGATGTTGATAAGAGGTTCTTGATTGATTTCCAATTCTAGACATTGATCAATATTTCACTAACTCTACACTAATAATTTTTGTTTGTATTCTCTTTAAAAAATAAATTTAGGCAGAAGGAAGCCACACAACAATGGAACTACCTGGACCCCAAAGACTGGGAGGCGTTTGTTACCCAAAGAAAATAGATGAATTCAAGGTATTAAGCGCCACTCCCAATTTAATTAATATACGATTTCACTAGTACATAACCGACCTTTAGTGTCGGTTATTTAAGGCCTTTAGTGTCGGTTTCTAAGCGACACCTATGTGGGCGACGCTAAAAGCCCAACCGTTACGCGTCGGTTAAAAAACCGACGCCAAAACCCTTCACGCGCCACCGAAAACGCGCCAGGAGGAGACTATAGGTGTCGGTTATTAGATAAGAAACCGACGCCATATACCTTCGCGCCACAGAAAGGGCGCCATCTGGGGCACTATCAGCGTCGGTTTATTAGTGATAACCGATGCCATCTCACCCACTGCCACAGTCGTGCTAGCCAGCACGGCCGTGTTGTCTAGCCCATTGCCACGGTCGTGCTGGCCAGCACGGATGTGGTGTTAAGGAAATAGATGTCGGTTACGAGTAGGGAAACCGACACTATAACTATGTGGCGTCGGTTTTATACAAATAACCGACGCCTATTGTTTTTTTTTTCTGCATTCTGCAGACCTGCTGTGGCTGGTCGCAGGATGAGAAACATGTAGTTCAGTTATGAACTGTAGGTTTTACGACATCCATTGATATCAGCCAACAACAGGCCACAAACATGCAAAATTAACAACAAAAATATTCACACATTTAGCAACCTGCAGTTCCATTTGATTTTCACACATTTATAAACATTCATGTAGTTAGCAATCTATAGTTCCATTCATTTTCACATGCACACATGTAGAAACATTCATATAGCAACCAACAATTTCATTCATTTTCACTCAGACACATGTAGAAACATTCACACATATATTATAATTCAGAAATTCATTTACAAAATATCATTCTTTAGTCATTATTCTCTATCAACATCCCAATTATATGTTAAAACCCCCACTACTTGTATGGTTGTTGCCCATTCTTCTCTTCATTTAATTCTCCCGTCGTATAGGGAGCATGTACATCTGGTAAGGCCTTTCCTATAGTGTGGTCAGTTTTAAACACATGCAAAGAGAATGATGTATATATATAATTAATGAGCTATAAATAAGATTGATGTATTTCATATTATCTAATGAGACTATATAATACCTCAGGAATAGTATCGATGTCCACTGCGGCATATTTGATAATCATGTACATAAGTCGCATCACATAGTATGCACATGCCCATCCGTTGTCTTGTGTAGCACACTATAAATTGAAACATACAAAATATTAAAAAATACAACTAATTAAGCACTATTCACATAAATAATATATACATTGCAGTCGGGAACTTACTTCCACATTCTTCCAAGTTATTTGCTGGTTCTTTTTCTTGGGGACCTTTCCTCCCACCTTTTTAAACTCATCTAAACCCCTACATGTTAATGTAACACAATACATTGCATAATTAAATAGTAATGTAATAACATATGTTAACGGATATGAAAATGAAATATTTCTCACCGGAATAATGCCATTTTCATTTTGTGTCCATATTTTGAATTCAATTTACTCCCCTTAGGATCTAGATAATAGACAGTGAACGTCTCGGGGACAATAACTAGTAACTCCCAATGCATACAACTAGAGGTAAAAAAAGTTAAAAATTAATAACTCAAAATTCACAATAAAAATGTAATTTTCTTAAGTCCAAATTATAATAAGCAAAGTGAACTTACTCGACATTGAATGGAGCTATTATCACCGTCTTCTTATTTTGAGCAAAATTTGTAAAAGCCTCACAGCAGTATTGTTGAACTGACAGAGGGTCTTTAGCTACTAGACTAATCAAAGATGGAATAAAAAATCCTACATGTTCGAATGCAAAATCTGCACATATATTGTCTAAGTAGCTGCAAAACATGTGTTAATTACACATGCATTAATAAATAAGAAACCAGATCACGAGATCCTACACAAGGTATATGGATGTATAAAGAAGATCTCACCT
This sequence comes from Alisma plantago-aquatica, assembly GCA_963693085.1. Classification (NCBI taxonomy): domain Eukaryota; kingdom Viridiplantae; phylum Streptophyta; class Magnoliopsida; order Alismatales; family Alismataceae; genus Alisma; species Alisma plantago-aquatica. Next base: position 528,881,889 of record OY856412.1, read on the forward strand.
TATCGATAACTCTATCACATATGTATTTAGCCAATCATATCGAAACAACTCCAAAATAGCTTGTATAAATAGGTTGCTTTGGTATGATTGACCTACAACATCTGAATCTATAGAAACAGTTATAGGGAAATTTATATCATGTTCGCCTAACCATATTGCCATACCCCTACAGTTAGGACCTAACAGGACAAGTAGGTCCTGTGGAACCCAACTGGGTAATGTAGGAGGTGGAGGTGGAGGCCTAGATACTGTGGGTGTCTTCTTTTTAACCTGTATATATATATAATTTCAGATCAACTGACATCATATACACACACTAACAATTTAACGTAATGTAAATTTACCATACAGTTTCTGTAAAGAGGACATCCGCTTTTAGCCACAATATCACTCCGCCTTCTGCCTCACCAAGCGTTTCACAATCTGGGTGGGCATATGGCAATGGAAGATTCATCCACTTGGAAAATATATGTACCTGGCTCACACAAAACCAACCAACTGGTAATGGAGACCCGTGAAACATTTCCCCTGATAGGGATGGGTAAGCTGACGCCTCTGCAACGACATATTCTTTACTTTTTAGACGACATGGCTTCAACCCCTACAAATTTTTGTGTAAAGAATGTTATATACATATATACATATCATCTTTTTTTGAAACGACTACAATTTCATATATACATATCATCTTGAAAACATATCATCTTGAATTAAAAAACTAGTTACTATGTCATAAAAATACTTACAGCGGATGTGCTAGGTGGTGGGTCTACATGATTACTCCCAACCTCTACAGTAGGAGTAGAGCGAGACACCATAGGTACTGTTTGGTAAGTGGCAGTCTGAGATGCCTGCCACTTTTTCAGTGCTTCTTTGAGTTTCCTATCAACTAGCTTATCTACCTATACATGGATAAAAGAAACGTTAGCTTCTAATTATTGAATTCTCTTTTACAGTAACATTATAAAGAAAGAATATGTTACCTCTTCTTGTGAAAGTCCCACTTTTGGGACATGTTTGTGCTGGGATGGCCCAAAAAAAGCTTTGATGCCCACACCAACGCATGCAGCCCTAACACGTCCAGGATGCTCTGGGTTACCCAGAGCAACTGTCAATTCATCCCTTGTGCCCTCAGGGATGAACTTGCCTTGTTTCCTCAGCTCGTGCAACTCCCACTAATCGCCAAAACAAAAATTTGTAATTAAGTAAACACCACAAATAATCAATATTCGAACAATTGTTGTAAGAGTTGTATTTTACCATTTTTGCAGTCGCCTCAGCAGTTGCAGGCTTCCTTATTTCTCCCTTCTTATTTTGCCTCCCAGCTATCCAGACATCATGGTGAAGAAGAGGTGTGCTACCTATAGTAGAGGACTCCTGAGTAGCAGCAAACTGAGCAGTAGCCTCAGATTGTAGTCTTTGGCGAATGCCTGCATACCCCTTTGGACCCATTGTGTGGTCATGCACATTCAGTGCACGCCTTGATTTTGTGCCTCACTGCGGGCCTAGTTAGTATGCACATTAATGATTTGGTTAGTAACACTAAATGTTAATCTTGAATAGGTGAATACAACATATATTAATGAGATTGGGACTGACGCCTAATACCTTGAATTCATCAGTTTGTCTTGAAACAACAAACGTGTCCCATTCTTCTTGGTCCAGGAAGTTCCACTATTCAGTGGCTGTCTTCTTCCTCTTGTCACCTTATTTTATGTATTCTCGGGTGATATTTGTCCTATAGTTCCTTAGGACTCTCCCACAGCATTGCATCACGTATTTACAATGCAGCTTTTCATCCAATTCAAATATACTCTGCAAAATAGAATTGCTATTAACTAGTATCCAAAAAATTAGTAATCTACAAAATAGAATTGCAAATTAATAATAACTCACACATAAATCCTTCCATATTACGTCTTTCTTCTCCTTAGGAACTTTATGCCAAGAATCTATCTTACAACTGCAATGGCTACGAGTAACATACCCAAGATATGAAACAAACGAATTGCGATTCACACCAGGTGCATTTCCTGCATTATCAAAATCGACAACAAGTTTGGGTCCATTGCCCTTTTGCACTATTAACTTCTTTATCATAGTGATGCCCCTTCTCTTGTCAACTTTTTGGTGCTGCTGATCAAGTGCCTCAAGTGCTTCAGATGGTACATGTGCATCATCAACCTAAAATTTGACAAAATAAACACATTTACAAGATATAACTATAAATGGACATATAGATATAAATATATGATATATTTTTAAAACTTACATTGTGAGGCGGCGCATTGATGTCCTCACCCTCATGGTAATCATCAGCACGGTCATTAGGAGAATGCTCAGCCATCTGAAAATTCACATTCACATTGTAAAGTAATTCAAATTGTAAAGCTCACATTGTAAAGTTCACATTCACATTGTAAAGTAATTCACATTGTAAAGTTCACATTCACATTGTAAAGTAATTCACATTGTAAAGTTCACATTCAGAAAAATAAAACATATAAAAAAATATAAACATGCCTCTAATATTGTGATTTTTTATCAATTAACAATCGTTCATTGTGATCTCCGCGCACATACAAGTCATTATTAGCTTCAATATTTGCTGGTGTTGGCAACCCAACTGAGAATGGACTAGAGTCATCATACTTATCATAGTACTATTCTTCATCTATAGGATCTTCAATGAACTGTCTTTTACCATGAAGAACAACCGACCATTTATCATTTGCAGGATCATCGATATAAAATACTTGTTTCACCTGTGATGCCAATATGAATGGTTCACCCTTCTCACCGATCTTTTCAAAGTTCACTAAAGTGAAACCCAATTCATCCACTATAACTCCTTTGGTGTTATCAACCAAATTACATTTGAAGAGCGGAATTCTGAAATCTATGTAGTCAAACTCCCATATGTCTTCAATGACACCGTAATATGACATTTTAGCTTCACGTGGACTCTTATCCTTTGCACTTGCAAAAAACATAGTCGATGCTTGAAGGGTGACCCCACTATTTTGGATGACACTCTTATCATCTTGGCACTTTGTGTAATATGTGAATCCATTAATGTCATACCCTTCATAAGACATAACAGTCAATTTTGGTTTAAAGGCGAGGAATTTTAAAGTTTCAGTAATATCATCTGGTGTTTGAGATAGTTGATGTAAGACTTTATCTTCAAACCACTTAATAAATGTCTTGTTATGCTCTATAGCAAGCCACATTGTATTGGATCGAGGATATTGTCTCTTGATGAAATTGGTATGTTCCTCGATATAAACATTCACTTCGTCCATGTTGTGTAAAATATACAAGTGACCTTGTTCCAACTGCTCACGACTGATTACTTTCACACGTGATCCCAAAATTCCTTTGCCAAATTTCTCGTCAATATTCTTGTCATTATCAGGAGTGTCATTACCACTGAGAAAGTCATTGCAAAAATCCATAACCTCTCTCGCCACATAACCCTCGATAATACTCCCTTCAGGCCGATAACGGTTTCGAACATCACTTTTAAAAATGCTCATGTATCGTTCAAAGGGATACATCCAATGCAAGAAAACTGGTCCCAACATTTTCACTTCCCTAGTCCAGTGGACAACAAGATGTACCATGATATCAAAGAACAACAGAGGAAAATACATCTCAAGCTGACATAGGGTAACAACCACTTCTCTTTGCAATTTATCGAGAGTATCAGGGTCAATAACTTTGCTGCACAAACTGTTGAAAAAGAAACAAAGTCTGGTGATTGTAAACCTTACATGCTTCGGCAATATAGATCTAATTGCCACAGGCAATATTTGTTGCATTAGAGTGTGACAATCATGATATTTAAGACCTATCAACTTCAGATCTTTCATTGATACCAATCTACGGATGCTGGATGAGTAACCCTGTGGCACCTTAACATTTACCAAACATTCACAAAAGATTTCTTCTCCTTTATAGACAATGTGTAACAAGCGGGATGTAAGTATGTTCTCCGATTTTCCATTTCACGAAATTTTGTTAATTCTGACCTTATTCCCATTTCACGTAGGTCCAGTCTGGATTTTATCCCATCTTTAGTCTTACCTGGTATATTCAACAAAGTACCAATGACACTATCACAGACATTTTTCTCAACGTGCATGACATCGATACAATGCCTGACTGTCAAAGAACTCCAATAAGGAAGATCCCAAAATATTGACTTTTTCTTGAATAAAGATTTGTCACTCCGTGTGGCCATAGTACATTGTGATCTCTTACCAAATTCATTGACAAAGTCTTTTACTCTTTCATAAACAACCTCCCCTGGTATAGGTTTAGGTGCACTCCGTTCCTCATTCAATCCATTGAATGCTTTGCGCTTCCTACGATACAGATGAAATTTTGTAAGAAACCTTCGATGACCGAGATATACAGTCTTACCGCCATGTTTTAGTCTTGTTGAATCAGTGTTCTCTTCACATATAGGACACGCTTTATCTCCTTTGACACTATATCCAGACAAATTCCCATATGCTGGAAAGTCATTAATAGTGCAAAACAACATAGCATGCAAACAAAATGTCTCTCTTTGTGAAGCATCATAGGTCATCACACCTTCACCCCAGAGTTTCTTTAAGTCATCAATCAGAGGTTCAAGATAAACATCGATGTCATTTCTAGGTTGTTTAGGGCCCAATATCAACAACGACAACATTACGTACTTATTTTTCATACACAACCAGGGAGGAAGATTGTATATAACAAGCATGACTGGCCAAGTGCTATGTTGGCTGCTCAATGTCCCATACGGATTCATCCCATCTGTACAAATCCCAAGTCTTAGATTCCTGACTTCTTCACCAAATTTAGGGTACAATAGATCAATCTTCTTCCACTATGGGGAATCAGACGCATGTCGTAGGATCCCATCATTATTTTTCTTAACATCTACATGCCACCTCAAATTCTTCGCATCTATCGGATTGGAAAACAAGCGTTGAAACCATGATATTATAGGTAGATACCACATCACCTTAGCAGGAGAACTAGTTTTGGACTCCCCCGAAGTCGTCAATTTATACCGTGACGCACCACATTTTGGACAATCTTTCAAATCCACATAGTCCTTTTGAAATAATACACAATCATTCGGGCATGCATGTATCTTCTTGGCATCCATTCCCATTGGGCACAACAATTTCTTTACCTGGTATGTTGAGATTGGCAGCTCGTTTCCTTTAGGAAGCATTTCTTTTAACAAAGACAACAATTACGTGAAGCTTTTGTCGCTCCATCTATTGTTAGCTTTCAGCTTATACAATCTCAACACAACACTAATCTTCATAAACTTAGTACAACCTGTGTATAACGACATCTCAACATCATGCACAATGTTTCTAAAAATGGGAGGTGGATCGGTGTGCTCTACCCCACAACTATCCAGCATCGCATCAACGATGTCTACTGGAACTGGTTCATTCACATCTACGTCATCATAGGCAATTTCTTCTTCCACACAAGCATTGCTATCGACATCCACTGGTTTCGGGTTTGAAATCTCTCCATGCCAGTGCCATTCTGTATAGCCTTGTATAATCCCGTTGCACATGACATGACTTTTGATTTCGTCACCAGTGCTAACTTTCAAGTTGTTACCGCAATGCCTACATGGACAGTAGAACCTATCTCCAGGTTGTTTCCTATGTTCCTCAGCAAATCTAATAAACTGGTCAAGACTAGAAATAAACTCTGGGGTGCAGCGATTGCGAATGGACATCCATGATCTATCCATTCTATGATCAAAGAGAAAACAAGTATATATTACAACAAGATTAGTGTCTAGGGTTAACAGATTAGAGTTTTTGCATGGTTAAAACTTTAGGCCAACAAATACATGTTTTGTCATTCTTATATATAATAAATGTGTACCACCTATCCCATTCTTGAACACCTAATCTCACTAGTAAGTGTATAATGTACTTAGAGAACACATGGGGAAATGCTACCAAAATTTTCTCGAAAACCCAATACACATTATACACTTACATCCTAAGTGAGATTAGGTGTTCAAGAACAGTCCCAAATCGGGGACTATCCAAGATTTACTCCTAATGAGTAAATCTTGGACGGGTTTCTAGGCCAACAAATACATGTGTTGTCATTCTTATACCTACAATCCTAGTTTCATCATTCATATCCTAATTCTTCAAGTTAGGTGATTAACATTGTCAATATACTAAAAAAGGAAACAAGTTACCAATTTCATAGTTAGGACGGTAGAGATACCCTAAGATCTAAATCTAATGGTTCATAATGAGCCTGTGATAAAGTTACATCACTAGATGATTATATAATTTCAAAAGCAGTACACAAATAAATTCAAATTAGTAGATAACTAAATAAAAAATAGTAGACAAAAAAATACAAATAATTATATGAATAAATCATTAAAAAATCAGTACATAAATAAACACAATCAGTAAATAACTTAAAAAAATTCCACTAGCTTGGTGAAATCAGTACATAAATAAACACAATCAGAATATTTTTCAATGGCTTTTGGGGTGACTTGGTGAAATCAAAATGGAGGAGGATGTCGAGAAACCTTAGAGAAGATAGGGGAGTAGTTATTTGATAGCGAGAAGAACAAGAATGGTGCTTGTAATCTTAATGTGGGAAAATGATAGTGCATGTTTTGGGCATCCTTTGTATAGGTTGATCTAGGGTTCAATCTAGGGATCAAAAGGTTCATGATCATCTCTTGAATCCAAACCCCAACAGCAGCCTAGGCGTGCCCTGGTGCCGCTCAAGCATCCGCCCAGAGGCCTAACTAGGTAGGGCACCTGGGCATGGGACCCTAGGTGAATGCCTGGGCTGCTTAGGCGCCACGTGGGTGAGGTCCAGGTCGGTGGCGGCAGAAGAGGAAAGCCAGCGGCGGAGGAGAAAAGGCGGACGAAGGGTATACCTTGCTTTAGTTGTTCAGCGGTAGCAGAGCAAAGAACAGTAGCCGACAGCGGAGCAGCAGTGGTGGCGGAGCAGCAGCAGTGGCGGAGGAGCGGCAGACCAATGGCAGAGCAGCAGCAGTGGCAGAGCAATGGCGGAGCAGCAACAACGGGGAAGCGGAATCGCCAGAGCATGAGAATGAAAAATCGGGAATGAAATAGAGAGAAAGGGGAACAGTCAGGCTCGTAGGGGTTAAGTTATCAATCATCGTCGGTTATACAAAACAATCGATGCTATTTACTAATCGTGTCAGTTCTCATGTAAAACTGAAAACTATGTTCAATAATAGTCATCAGTTTCCACAATAAAAACTGATGCCTATAAACATAAGCCGATAAAAAAAATGTTCTCGAACTCATCCAATAGTCGTCGGTGACCTTATAAAAACTGACGCTAAAGGTGGTCGATATTTTCGCGGGGACAACGCGCGTAAAATCATCCACGTCAGTTACTTATGCGAAACTGACAATTAAATTGGGCCCAATTTCTGTCTCACAAAAATACTTTAGTTGTCGGTTTTTAAGTTAAAAACCGACGCCATATGTTAAATTTTGGAGGTAAATTTTTCCCCATGGAAAATTTGGTTTTGGCGGTCAATCTTAGGCGTCAGTTGTTTATATAGAACCGACGCTAAAGAAAAAGTGATACCCGTGTCTATCCACTCTTCACAGATAGATGTTGGTTTTATGAAATAACTGACGTTGTATGTTTAAGGCATCGATTATTTGTATACAACCGACGACAGTGAATGTGACGTTATAAGCCATTTCTGTAGTAGTGTTTTATGTATTCACCTATTCAAGATTAACCTTTAGTGTTACTAACCAAATCAATGTGCTAACTAACTAGGCCCTCAGTGAGGCACAAAGAGCAAGGCGTGCACTAAATGTGTATGACCACACAATGGGTCCAAGAGGATATGCAGGCATTCGCCAAAGACTACAGGCTGAGTCTGCTCAGCCTACTGCTACTCAGGAGACTGCAGAGTCCTCTACTACTACTTCCGCACCTCTGCCTCGGCATTCTATGTGCATAGCTGGGAGGCAAAACAAGAAGGGAGACATACTGAAGCCTGCAAATGCTGAGGCGGCTGCAAAAATGGTAAAAATCAACTCTTAGAGCAATCGATTGATATTGATTATTTTTATGTTTACTTACTAATTTTTATTGATAGTGATTAATGGGAGCTACACGAGCAAAGGAAGGAAGGCAAGTTCATCCCTTAGGGAATAAGGGATGAACTGACAGTTGCTCTGGGTAACCCAGAGCATCCTGGACGTGTTCAGGGTGCTGGCACTGGTGTGGGCATCAAAGCGTTCTTTGGGCCATCCCAGTGCAAGCCTGTCCCAAAAGTAGGACTTTCATAAGATGAGGTAACCTATTCTTATTTTAGAATGTTATTGCAAAAGGGAATTCAATAATCAGAAGCTAGCATTTCTTTTATCCATGTATAGGTAGATTCGTTAATTGAGAAGAGAATCCAATAAGCAATGGTGAAGTGGCAGGCGTCTCAGCCTGCCACTCAGACAATACCTGTGGCGGGCTGCTCTTCTCCTACTTTAGAAGTGGTTGGGAGTAATTTTGTAGACCCACCACCTAGCACGTCCTCTGTAAGTATTTTTATGACATAATAGCTAGTATGTTCAAGATGATATGTTTGTGTATACATGCATATAAAATTCTTTTTCGTAAATTTGTAGGGGTTGAAGCCAAGCCGACTAAAAAGTCAAGAATATATCGTTGCAGAGGCGTCAGCTTACCCACCCCTTAAAGGGTGCATGTTTCATGGGTATCCAATACCAGATGGTGTGGTACGTGTGAGCCCGATACATGTATTCCCCGACTGGACGGATCTTGCACTGCCTCATTCACACCCAGATGCTAAAATACTTGGTGAGGTAGTAGGTGGAGTGATACTATGGCCTAAAGAGGATGTCCTCTATACTGATATTGTATGATAAATTTCCATTACTTTAATTTGTTAGTGTGTGTATATGAGTCAATTGATCTAAAATTATATATAGGTAAAAAAGACGAGACTCGCTACATCTCGACCTCCACCTCCTCAACTACCAAGTTGGCTTCCAAGGGACCTACACGCCTCGATAGGTCCTAATTGTAGGGGTGTAGCAGTATGGATCAACGAACATGATACAAATTGCCCTATAATTATTACTATTCTGGAGGATGCTGCAGGTAAATCATACGATAACAATCTATTTATACAAGTTTATAATATGTATTAATGCATACGTAATACAAGTTCTGCATATGTACGTATTAATGGATAGGTATTGATGCATATCAATTATATGAAAATAAGATATTTATACAAGATATTTTGGAGTTGTTTAGTTATGAATGGTTGAACACATCTATGATAGAGTTGTGGATATGGTGAGATCTTGTTTATACATCCATATACCTTGTTTTATATATGATGATCTGGTTTCTTATATATTAATGCATATGTAATACATGTTTTGCAGCCACTTACACAAGATATGTACAGATTTTGGGTTTTCCCATGTGGGATTTTTGGTTCTATCTTTGATTAGTCTTGTAGATACAGACCCTTCTTCAGTTACTTCATACTACTGTGATGTTTTTGAATATTTTGGTAAAAATAAGAAGACGGTGATAATAGCTCCATTCAATGTCGAGTAAGTTTACTTTGCTTATAATTTGGACTTAAGAAAATTACATTTTTATTGTGGATTTTGAGTTATTAATTTTTAACTTACTTACCTATAGTGGTAGGCATTGGGAGTTACTAGTTATTGTCCCCAACACGTTCACTATCTATTATCTAGATCTTGCGTGGAATGATTTGGATACATTATATGGACATGCAATTAAAAGGCCATTATTCTCGTGAGAAATATTTCATGTTTTTATATCTGTTAACATATGTTACTGCATTACTATTTAATTATGAAATTTAATGGGTTACATTAACATATGTAGGGCTTTACAAGAGTACAAAAAAGTTGGAGGAAAGGTCCCCAGGAAAAGGATCTGTCATAATTTGGGAGAATGTGAAAGTAATTTCCTGACTCCAATGTATATATTATTTATGTGAACTGTGCTTATTTGTATTTTTGAATATTTTGTATGTTTCAATTTATAGTGTGCTACACAAGACAACAACTGGGCATGTGCCTACTATGTGATGCTATTTATAGACCTAATCATCAAACATGCCGTAATGGAAATCGATAAGATACAACAGGTATTATACATAGTCTCATTAGATAATATGAAATATATCAATCTTATTATATATTATTAATTATATATATACGTCATTCTCTTTGTAGGTCTTTAAAACTGCTGACTTCAGCACATGTGGAAAGCATTTCGATGTACATGCTCCCTATACGAGAGATGAATTAGATGCTGTAAGAGAAGAATGGGCAAAAGCCCTACAAAGAGTGGGAATTTTTAGATATAATTTTATTGACAATGATGACAATGATGACAATGATGAATAAAGAATAACTTTGTTCTCATAATTATTTTTGTGTGAATGTGAATGAATTTTTATGAATTGTCATATGTGTGTGAAGATGATCAATACATAAATGTTTCTACATGTGTCTGAATGTGAAAAGCGATGAAATGAATGGAACTGCAGGTTGCTATTGGTTTCTACATGTGTGTGATGAAAAAATAATATGAATTAAATGTGCTTATACATGTGTGTGAATCATATATATATAATATTGTCCATCTTGTTAATTTTGCAGGTTTGTGGCCTATTGTTGGCTGATATCAATGGATGTCGTTAACCTGCAGTTCAGAATTGAACTGTAGGTTCTCATCCTACTGACCAGCCATACAACAGGCCTGCAAACTGATAAAAAAAATCTTAACATAGGCATTGGTTATTTGAACAAAACCGACACCAAAGACATACGACGGTGGTTTTTGATAAAAAAAAATGACGTATGTGTGGCCAGGAACCACGGCCGTGATGGGAAGCACGGCCGTGGTGGCAGGCAGGGGATATGACGTCAGTTATTTGCACAAAACTGACGTCAGTTCAGTTGATATGGCTAGGAACCATGGCCGTGCAGGGAAGCATGGCCATGGTGGCAGGGGATATGGCATCGGTTATTTGCACAAAACCGATGTCGGTTCAGCTAATATGGCCAGGAACCACGGCCATGCTGGGAAGCACGACCGTGGTGGCAGGGAAGATGGCGTCGTTTATCTTACAAATCGACACCTATAGGCCCTTTGCTGTCACTTTTTCGGTGGCGGGAAGCGTTGTGACGTCGGTTCTTTTAATAACCGACATATGTAACCATTCTATAGTGTTAGTTTTGTTAAAATACTGATGCCTATAGTCCCTTTGCTGGCACGTTTTCGGTGGCGGGAAGCTTTTTTGCGTCGGTGGGGAACCGACGCCGAAGGGGTCCACCTTTAGCGGCGCCCACTTGGGTGTCGCTTGGAAACTGACACTAAAGCCCTTAATTAACTGATGCTAAAGGCCTGTTCTATAGTAGTGAGTACTATGTTAATGTTGTTGAAACCCTAGTATGCTATAACCCAATGGTTACACCTTGATTTATGTGTGGGTTCATACTTGAGAATAGTATGGAATGTGATGGTGATGCTTCACCTTATGCATCTATGATCCAATGGGGATGTCGCTAGTTAGGGTTTGGGTATAAGTGCTGATTAGTAACATTAGTATAATTTATCTTGTTGATCCTAACTCTAATGCAAATAGATAAAGATGAGTATTCATGTTTAACATTCTTATATGATGGCATGATGGTGAAATAACCTCCTTAACATGATCATAACCTTAATGTGGTTGTCATAGCCACATGGTTGATACTTGCTTATGCAAAACATGTGCATTATGAATATGATGAGGGTTAATAATATCTAGATTCCTTGCATGTTGATGTAATAAAGTAATGTTCTTAATGTTAATATAGCCCTGGTATGATTGTTTATGAATATCTCCTAGCTTATTAATGCAATATTGTGCAGATCTGGTTTATTATATGTAAGTGATGTTGTTGAGCCTTGTTATAAGGCATGCAAAGATAATGATGATCTTGTAGGGAATAGTATGATGGTCTTAATGACCTTTGGGCATGGTTGAGCCCTAAATGAGGTGTAATCCTCTTATGTTGATAAGGGTTGATACCCTGTGATATTTTGAAAAGGGATTTCTATCTTATGATAGTATGATGACTAGTGTGGTCTCATGAATGGTAAGTGAATAGTACCATATGATGATGAGATGAGAAATTATGTTTCACTCATTTTATATCTTTTCAAAGTTGTGATATATTTATGCTTGCTAGAAGTGAATTAGGGTTTGTATGTCCACTTGTTTGATGCAGCCTTAATTCACCCAATTGGCATAACTAATCAAGTACAACTCTAATCATGTAGTGCCCTGTGCTGTAGAACCATCTTCAGTGTCAGAACTGGCTGGACGGTGAAACAAGTATTCCTAAGGGAAACTCGGAGCGCATATTGTTGAGTATGTGGGGGTGGCAGGTTGAGGATATATCCTTGTCATCCACAATGCATATTGTGGAGGTTGGCTATGGCATGCCTCATACATCTGATGTGATTGAGAATGGCTGCGGTCGTGTCTCAGTGATTATAACATGATGTGATTAGACGACAACTGCGGTTGTACCTTAGTGATTGAGTTTGTATACCCTAGTTTCTAGTATCGTGACCTATACCAAGGGCAGACTAGTGGTGAGCATCTTGACTATATGTCGTTGTGGTGGCAACTTTGACTGATATGTCACTGCCTTTTTACTCGTACTGACCTAGGGGAAGAGATCTTAGGATACCAACACTCCTAGATCTTGTACGGAACTGAATAGCCCTTCATAGGGGTCAGTTGGACTTTGAATGGTACAATTCAAATTTTGTAGGGCATAATAAAAGATGTAATACATGTGTATAGCATATCTATTTAGGGTTATACACGACGCTTCACATTGGATGATAACCCTTATTTGTTCTCTTTACATAAAGATGATGCTTAGTGCAATTAAGAGATAGTAATTATACTTATGTTGTGGATATACATAAGATTGTAAATGTATACATATAGTAGTCATGCTTATGTTGATATCTATACTTCTACTACTAATTATAATTAGGATGATAGCTATATCATGTTGTTAGTTATGTTTAGCATGCTAGCCATGCCTCTATAATTAGAAATGCATATACTACTAATCATGCTTATGCAAATATTCATGCTTATGTTGATAGATCTGCTTATGATATTGATCTATTCAAAGTATTAGATATGCTAATGTTGTTAGATATGTTTATGATGCTAGACTTATTCATGTTAATAGAGATAATATGCTACTAGACTTGCTTATGCTAGTTATGCATATGCTATTGAATCTCTTATATGGTTAATAAGGAAAATGATGATAGTCAGCTTGATGATGATAATTGTTATCAGTTCCTTTATGTATTTTGTTAATCATCAGTGTTGCTGGGCCTATTTGTTGTATATGATTAAACTTCTTAAATTGTCTCATTACCTAAAATGTTGTAATCAATAAGCATTGTTGGAGGTTATATCTCTTGTTAGGACATGGGTCTCACCCTTGTGGTTCGCCACATTTTTTTAGGTAATCGGAAGTGACGAAAAAAAACATGTGGTGTCAAAGAGGAGCTATAGTAATGAATCTTTGAGAAAGTTGATTAGATGTCTAGTGTGTCCTAGAGTCGTCTCTGTACTCTCAAGTTCGGGCAGGAAAAGTTTGTATATGGTGTTTCAAACAAATCAGACTTTTGTTAGCATATTAATGCTTGTTTGTGTGGCATATATGAATATTGTTCTCCTGTGTATATATGTTGTGGCTAAAGTGATAGAACAATTTGTATCAAATTCTTAGCATAGTATGGATATAAGAAAGATGTTGGGCTCTTATGTAAATGTTTCTGAGCTGGTACTGGCATTGAAATCGGTTTTAAATTACCCATATTTTTGGGTATGTGATTAATTAGTGATCGATTATGCTTTATGTTTTGAGTAATCTCATTTAGTGTAATGAGTTCTCACATCACCAGACTCCTAGTACAGATCCCCTACTCTGTCTGTGTCACCACACCTTCCCAAACTCGACGGTGTGATTTTGACTTGGGGAGTGTCTGAAGATGACCCAGAAGCCTTTCCAAGCCTGCCGAAGAGCTTCTCATCCAGTCATTTTGGAACAGAGGCAACCAACCTACTTTTCCCCCTTTCTTCATGTGTTTGCGTCAAAGATCAATTATCGAGTTGTCATCTAGATGATCTTATCTTTATTTAGTTTTAACCCTCGGCTGGTTCTATGTTTCTAAGCCACACTGAGTTGTGCACCCAGTTGGCTATATGCCTGGGCCATGTGGCCAAATTTCATTGAGACATCTGACTCAGCCCTATTTTAGGGCTTAGTCTTGTATCTTTTTGCTCTTCAATCACATATATACCTTTTAGATTTCATGTCATTCCTCCCAATATGCTTATTTCTATAAAATGCACTTATGTACATTATTTTCATGTTTTTCAGGCATTTGGACCACACTTGATGGAAGAGAGAGAGAAGGAGTGATTCTAGGTTCCTCTTCCCTTGGAGAGACCCAAAGTGAAGTTTGAGGCTCCCTCAACCTACCCCTAGTGGCCAAAGATCATTTGAATCAAAGATGTCCAAGAAAATCCAAAGAATAGAGTCAAAGTACTGATCCAGAACCCAGCATGACCGTGGTACCACAAAATGGCCGTGCTAGGTCACTTACAAATCAACAACCTCCAAGTCAAGTAGAGAGCAGTACGGCCGTGCAGAACAGAATGATCACGCCAGTGACAGCCACCACAGCCGTGCACCATAAAATGGTCGTGCTACTGCAGACCAGAATGGCCATGCAACATCACCTTGGCCGTGGCGCCCTGACACCACCACGACCGTGGCCATTTCAGCCCAAAATCGACCAAAACCCTATTAACTTTGATGGAATAAACTGACGACTATGACCATCCACCACGGCCATGTTCTACCCTACCCACAATGGCCGTGGTGAACTACCGTGACCGTGCTACTCACAAAACCTACCCATTTTCCACTACTTTCCCCATTTTACCCCTAACTTAACCCTAGACCCCCTAGATCCCTATATAAGCCCTAATGGCAGATGGGGGTCGGGGGTTGGCTTCTTAGAATCCCATTTTCACTCCCTTGTCACCTCCACTCCATTCCACTTCACCTCCACCTCAAATCCACTCCATTTCACCATTTCCACCACATAACCCCCATATCTAAGCCTTCCATCCACTTCCCACCATCATCCCACTCCATTCCATCCAAGGAGAAGAAGGAGGACGTCCTTGTAGCAGCTGGAGGGAGGAGATTCCTCATCTACATCGAGCTCCATGGCTACTTATTCCTCTATTTCCTTTCTTTTTGTATTTTGATTTGTTATGAGTAGCTAGGCCCCTTGGGTGGGCTGTTTGGGGGAAATTATGTTACTTTGATACCATGTTGGGGGAAAATGATATGTAAATGTTGTAATTCCATTTGTTAATGATTATATTCTATTTTCATCTCATTCTCCATGAATTGCTTGTTGGTTTGTGTGTGAAATCACCTAGGAATTTAGGCAAATTGCTTATATGTGTGAATTTTGGGATTTGCCCCTAGGTCCAATTCTTGGATCCCTAGGCTGCCTCCCATCCTCCTACATCCTAATCAACATCCCTAAACATAAGTGAGAGATCTAAGTAGCTAGATTAGATGATTCTAGTGCAATTAGCATGGAGTCTTCTCAAGGCTAGAATGTGGGGGAATTGGGGTCAAAAGCCTAATTTCACCTCCCCATTACTACCCTCAGCCCCTAATTTCCCTAGGAATGTCTAATCTAGAAACCTAGACTTGATTAGCCTCTACTTGAATTTAACCTAATCCCTAACCCAATTGAGCCTCGTAAGGGTAGTAGGGGGTGTTAGGGACTAGTTCCCCTATACACAACCTAGCATATCCATGGCCAGTTAGTAGATTACATTAATTCATCAGACTCTAACTTGTTGTTTAGTTTGGATAATCTAAATGGAATCAAAAATTTCATATGTCACCCCCAACTTAAGTGATAAGTTCATACCCCTAAACAACCCATATCTATCTTTACTGATTGAAACCATAGTTTTGTGCTTGCTTAGCTTAATTAGTTCTTTCCTTGATTAGTTAGCTTCTTGCTTTGCTCTTGTCTTGTTCATGCTAGTGTATCTCTTTAATTGCTCTTTTACTTCTCTCTTGCTTGCCTTAGTGTAATTTGCCCTTTCATACCTAGCTTAGTCCTTTCTTTCCTGCTTAGTCTTAATCTAGTCTAGGGTTAACATAGATTTCATTCTTGTCTTTAATTCCTCATTTGTTCATAGTAGTTTAACAATCAAATCACATTTAAACCCTTAACCCTAGTCTCCATAGTAGGAACCTAGCCAAACTAACCTAGCTCTAGTGCCCCCTCTTTTCCCTATGGATCAACCCTGTACTTGCCACCTTCCTATACTATGACACGACCCCGTGCACTTGCGGGTGTAGTGTTTTAGTGTGAGTAGGTGTTAAGTTAGGTTTAGAAATTTTGAAAGCAATTTCCCATCACGTGTGTTCCGACCTCGTGGGGCGCATCTAGTCAGGTCAAATCGGCTAGTGTGTTGCACCTCTAGCGGAATCACACCAAGCTTTCTGGCACTGTTGCCGAGGATTAGAGGCACTCGGCCTAGCTAATTAGTTTTGCTTTGACTTTTCCTACTGCCCTCATCATTGTTATTCTTTATTCATTTTTCTTTGCATTCTTTGTGTATATTGGTTTAATAACTTGCTTTCCTTTGTTTGGTTTTGCTTTGTGCATGTGACAAGCCATTCGGGAGGAAACGAGATGGAAGACCAAAATGCACCTTGCAAGTCCTTGCAAGATTACTTCATGCCGAGCAACTACCAGTCACCTATTGCATCTAGAGTCACCCAAATGCAAGGGGAGCAATTTTCTATTCCTCCAGGTCTTCTTGGGATCCTGCCCACCTTCTATGGCTCGGAGAGTGAAAACCCCTACAAGCATGTGGATGCCTTCCTAGAGATTTGTGCCACCTTCAGAATGTCAACGGAAAGTGATGACTCAATTCGGCTCACATTGTTCCCCTTTTCACTCAAGGATAGGGCCAAGGAATGGTATGATTCAAGGAGAGACATCATGAGTTGGGGTGAGATGAAGATGGCATTCTTGAGGAAGTTCTACTCTATTGCAAGGATGGCACAAATGCGATGGTCAATAGTGAGTTTCAACCAAATGGATAATGAAAAGTTCCATGATGCTTGGGATAGGTTGCAAAAGCTATTGAGAGAGTGCCCACATCATGAGATACCTTTGTGGCAGATTGTTCAAGCGTTCTACTCCAGTTTGTCGTCAAGGGATCAAGCCACAGTGGATTCTTCTTGTGGAGGTGTTTTCATGACAAAGCCACTGGAGGAGTCATGGCCGTTGTTTGAGCAATTGGCGGAAAATTCAAGGAATCAAACTTCTAGCATGATTTGTGATGGGAGTCGGGTCTTTAGTGAGACTTCTGTTTCTAATGATCCCAATGTACAAGTGATGAATGCTATGGAAGAAATGATGAAACTCATGAAAAGTCAAGGAGGAAATGGTCCTTGTCATACGGTCAACTACATTGGTTCTTTTGAGGGAGAAGTGAAGACATCTTACCCCCATAGCTACTCGGAACCGCAAAGTCCAAGCTACAACTCAAGGTTTGAGGAAGAGGTTCTCTCTAGATTGAAGATATTTGATGATGTCCAAAAAGATGTTGCAAGGCTTAAAGAAAAGATAGAGCAACTCTCTTCTACACTTGCTCTTCAAGAAGAAAAGTTAGACTCAAGATCCATCTTGAGTCACTATGAACCAAGTGCACCTATGCCTTCTTCCCATGTTTTCTACAATTCACCTCCCATGCAAGTGCAGCCCATCTACCATTTTCAAGGCTATACTAAGCCTTACACTCCCCCACCGCCTTCACCACCTCAATTTTCCCAAAACATCACTTTCCAACCCCAATTCTCTCCTCCCCCTCAATTCTCCTCTCCACCTCAATTCCAACCCCAAGTGTCACCTCCACCTCCTCCACAGCCACAACATGTTCTCCCTCTCCACCATGAGCAAGTTAGTGCTGTGACAATTCTAAGGAGTGGGAAAACGCTTGAGCAGCCCACAAGTCAAAAAAAAGTTGATAAAGCAAAGAAAAAGCAGCCAAGTGGTGATATTGTGATTGATATTGTTGAAGATGATGTTGTGATACCGCATGTTGAGTTTGGGATTCCATGTGATCCACCACATATCCATTTTGCAGGTCCTACCATCCCTAGTGCTCCACCTCATGCCACACCACAGGAAGATCATGCTGAATCAAGTAGGCCAATAGCTAGTGAGCCACCATTTTCCGAAGCACTAGGTGAGCCCCCGACTGTGAAAAGAAGATAAAAGCACAATATGGACATTCTTGAGGTATTGTGACAAGTAAAGGTCAACATTCCTCTCTTGGATGCAATCAAACAAATTCCATCATATGCTAAGTGTTTCAAAGACCTATGCATTGTGAAAAGGTCAACAGGGAGGATTCCAAAGAGGGTGAGATTGACTGAACAAGTGAGCTCCATCATACAACATGCCCTTCTCATAAAGAGAAAATACCTAGGAGCCCCACTCATACCTAGTTACATAGGGGGACATCGCATAGACATGTCCTTACTTGATTTGGGATCTAGTGTAAATTTGATGCCATACCATGTCTATGCTGAGCTGGGCTTAGGCAAGTTGAAGCTGACACATTGCACTCTCCAGTTGGCAGATAGAACCATAAAAGTGCCCAGGGGTAGAGTGGATGATGCCTTGGTGATGATAGATAAAGAAAAAGGCACGGTGTTCTCGGCAGATTTCATTATACTTGATATGGAGCCGGAGGATAGGAAGATTCACATCATCTTGGGAAGACCGTTCTTATCTACAGCTGATGCCGACATTCATGTGCGCAGTGGCACTATGATAGTCTCATTCATGGACATGAAGATCAACATCAACATGTACAAGACCCCAACCCGGTGAGTCCGAGATAGGGATATTGGACATGATCACTTCACAAGTCCAAATGGGCATTTGAGAGGACACCAAGGTGAAGAAATTGGTGACGATTATTGTGATGAAAGGGATGAGGAAAATATATTGAGTGCAAATGAAGGATGCATATTTTGTAAGAATGAGCACATGAATATTCCAAATGGGTGAATTTTGAAGAATCACCAAGAAGCCTAGTTGAAGGCAAGAAACTCAGCGCTTGTGGGAGGCAACCCACCTAGGTTTGGGAATTTTTGACCCAATCTACATTTTTGATACTTTTGCTTTGTTTTTACATTTTTCCAAGAAAACACACACACACACTTGTATTTGATAGTTTTTGTGTAGTTTTGAGATGTGTAGGTGAGAACAGAGTGAAATGAAGAAGGAATAGATGAAATTTTGACAAAGAATCAATAGAATATCAACTTGAGATCAAACTTTTGATGTTTGAACAAGATTTGAGTGTTATAATATTGTTACAGTACCCACCATGGCCGTGGTACAACAGAGCGGCTGTGGTGGTACATTCACATTCAATAGGGAAATCAACACAAATTGGGAAAATCAACTATGGAACCAGAGCAGAACGGCAATGCAAGGCAGCACGGCCATGGTAAATGAAGACACCACGACCGTGCCGCGCAGAACGGCTGTGCCGCAGCACGATTCCAGCAACTTAAACTCAAAATTTACAAAATTTCTTTTCACTTGTTCATTTCTCCAAAGAATAGAACGGCCGTGCTGCGCACCCTAGCTCCCGTGCAGCACTCCACCCACCATCTCCAGCCCTCAAATCCTCACCAAAGCACTCCCAAATCATCCCAAATCAATCCCCTACCATTTCTACTACCTCAATCTCCAGATTCCACAAATTTTCATCCACAAACGCACCACTTTCTCTCCATTCTGCCCCAACAACCCAATTCTTCGGAGAAATCCAAAATTTTCTAATTTCACTTCCATTTTCGAGCAAGAATGAAGAAGTTTGCAAGGAAAGAAGTAGAGAAAACTAGGGGTGTCATCCCCTACCAAAGGAAAGCAAGAAACAGCCACCCCCGGTTGACGGATGCCGATTTGGATGCCATGGTGGATCCTATCATTGAAGAAGCCTCTGAACAGCCACAGCGGTGGACATCATCGTCATCGCAGCCACCTCTGTCCACTTCCCTGCCTTCCGTCTCAGCTGCCTATCTGTCTGTCTCCTCTGCAGCACAGCCACAGCCCGAGCTGCAACCACGACCACGTCGACGACTCGTGCTAGATGATGAAGATGATACTGATATGCCCGAAGTTGAGCAGCGCGAGATACCACCAAAGTGCCCCCTTCCACAGCCCGAGGTCACTACAGGCAGGGAAAAGGAGCCTAAGCACCCAGAGTGCTTGAAATGCAGAGTTTTAGCAACTCGATATGCATGCCAAGCAACAATGGAGGCGATGGGTTTCTATGCCTACTTTCAGAGATTGATGGAGAAAATGGGGTTATTTGAGGTATTGACACTACAACAGGAGTCATACATAGAGATGACCTAGCAGTTCTTCGCCACGCTAGAGAAAGCAACTGATGATGGCGAGAATGCAATCAAGGTGGTGATTGGGGATGAGAGGTGGAAGATAACCTCGCAGATGCTAAATCAAAATTTTTCCCCAAGTGGGGAGTGACAGCCCTCCTAGACGGAGGAAGGACAAAAAATGATTCTTGTTCCACATATCCAACTATGTGGAAATGCTTCACCGGCCAAAGTACATTTGTATGGGGAAGTCCAAGACAAGTGCCATCCACAGCCCGTTTCTCCACTATGTTCAGAAGGTGTTAGCAAACACCATCTTTGCCAGGTATGAAAACCAAGGCAGCTGCACAAGGAAAGATCTTTTTGTTCTTGGTTGGATGAAAAAAGAGAGGCATGTGAATCTGGGGGCATTACTTATAGATCATATGAGAACAATCCCGTCTAAGAGCACAAATTCATTGGTAATGGGAGGAATTGTGACATCCATAGCCACTGCTTTAGGACATGACATGATAGGCTATACAAAGGAAGATGGTGGCAAGTTGGTTGGTTTGTACTACTTAGCTCGGTCGTCCATGATTACAGTTATAGATCACATGATCATTTACCAAATCAACCCACCTTACCCAGGAGTGACTGGAAGAAAGGGTTGCAGTAAGATTTTTGGAGTGTTTTTACACACTCATCTTTTCTTTATTTGAATGCTCTTAAATAGGAACATCCTTTTATTTTATTTTTTCATTTTTGTTTCTTTGCCCTTGGGGTAGGTAGGGCATATGGTGATGGGAGTGAAGCAGTGAGATGTAGATGTGGCCACCCCAAACTTTTGGAGGTGGCAACGACTAATATGTTCACTTTGGCATCCTTTCATGAGGCAGAGGGGTAAGAAGATGGTGAGTGAAAAGTCAGGTCAAAGAGGGGTCATAGGTATGATTCTCCACATAAGACATCCTACATGAAAATTAATCCAATACTTCATCCTAGATATCACACCACATGAATGAATAAGATGAAATTGATATATCAAACAAGTGATTCCACAAGCACTAAGCATTCAAAGCTTGCTCAACTTCACAATTTAGTCAAATCAATCACAATCATAAGAGAGGTGATGCACATGTAAAAAGTCAAACATTGATACCACTTAGCAATAATTCGTGACATTTCACTTGCATTTATCAAAGGTCGTCATTTTTACTCAAAACAGTAGAGATTGGGTCAAAACACACTTTTAGACAAGAAATCTCAAATTTGGGAAAAATTGGCCAAAATGGTGCCAAGTTGCCTCCAATCACATCTAAACCTATATTATTGAACTTAAAACAGAAAACAAGCAAATCCTAGCTAAAACATGCAAAAATTACCAAAAATCTACATGATATGCAATGCATGGAAAAAAGAGCAAAATTTTGAAAATTATGCAAAAATGACAAGAAAGTAAACTACATGGCATGTAGGTATGCAAAGTAGTAAACTTATAAACTAGATAGCAAAACAAGAAAAAAAATGTGAAAATCAACAAACAAAGAGTAAATAGCAGGTGAGATACAAAAATGAGTGAAAGCAGAATGAGGGCATACCGCCCTACCACCCCAAACTTTTGAATCATGTTGTCCTTAACATGAACTAAAGTCTAGGATGATAGGGTAGACGATCAATGTGGTGGTAGTGGAGGTGCTCCTCCCTGTCTGTAATAGGCACCCGAGTAGTCTGACTATGGAGGCGGATAGCTGTCCTGAAAAACTGATAAAGAACTCGACCAGTCTTCACCCCACTATGGGTTCCTCTGGGCGTGGGCATTCTGAAACTGGTAAAGATGGTTGACCTGGTAATGCATATGATGGTGGTCCAACCACATGGTATCCTATGTCCTCTGAAAGCCCTCCTGTGCACATAGTATCCTCTCCTACGTCGCCTAAATGCTCTCCATCTGTGCATGAATGGTACCCATATCATATGCATTCACTGAAGTTTGTTGTGGCTCTGACGCTCCCATCCTTTCTTCTCTTTGCCTCACCTGTCATGCCGCTCTTTCCTCTGCTATCTGCCTCTGCTCAGCCGCCTGTGAAGGCTCTCCTAGACCCCCAACAAAAATCACCTCAGGGACTGCCTCTCCTCTCGGGTTCTCCGCCTCATACCTCCTCAATTTTTCCAAAGAATTTGGCGTCGGTCCATATTGTGCCATGAGGGGTGGAGTATGGTAAGGTAGCTCCAATATTGAAATGATAGAATTCTCTCACAAATTTGGGAAAGTATCTAGAACCTTCCTCCTATCTAACTAAGAAATCTCACACATGCAAGGCGGTCACCTCACTCACCCAAATAGACATCTGATGACCCGAGCCGAACTGATTAGTTCGTCAAAATGAATTGGTCAGTTCACACCTCAGTTTGGGAAGAAATTAGCCAATTCAATTTCTGATTAGTTTGACGACCAAAACGGCCATCTCAACACTTGAGACGAACATCTGGTGCACCAAATGTCCATGTCACCCTGTGAGAAGGTCAAATGGGGTGTAGTCAGCTGATCTATTGTGTGAATTGAGTACCTAAACACTTTAGTAATCAATCCAACCATTATTCAAGATTAAACTCCTCTCCAATGAGTTCCTATGTGAGTTACCCTATAGGTGCAATATCACGTTGGTAGTGAATGTCCATAACTAACTTATGACATCACAACTACAGAGTGGTTCCTAGTCGCACATCAGTTCTACCCAAGTGAATGGAAAGTTGGAGAACAACTTCAACCTACAATCTATGTAAGGTGTTGTGATTATATAATTCCTTTATTTCTGATATCTAGAGTGAACTCGAGGCATGGAGTGGTCATCCTCTCAACATTCAACTGATGTTCCTTGAACCAAGAGCAGACTGTCAGAGATAATGTGACCTCAATATCATATATTGACACATGTGCATGCACATACATTTCTCAGTCTCGCTTATCAAGTAGCCAAGATATCAATCTCCAATAGGGGGGACAAATCCTATCTCTATTACTCACAGTCATTCCCCATGTGTCAAAGTCACCCAATCATCTCCAATATAACAACCCATGTTTTAGGACTGTGTTTGATGATGTCAAAGTGTACCCAACGACATGTGATGAGTGCAGTGATTTAGGTCTAAGAATCACAATCACCACCTTCACTATGAGAGATTGCTATAACCACTAATGATGGTTTCCATGTGTCACTCTCAAGGTGGGTCTATACGATACATTGTTCCCTAATACATATCTGTGTGTTTGGTTTGATAATTGTCATATCATGACTAATGAGATTCATTCATCAACCAACCACACTCTAGTCTTATGTGTCTGGTGTCTGTCTACCTTCCACAGTAATAACTGACTAGGGACATAATAAGAATGTACATACTCTTAACATTTGTATGATCTCATTCTCCAAGTTACGTACTTGAATACATATGTAATTGAGTATTATCATTATTTAGACATTCACAATGTTTCCTCATTATCTCATAACTAAATGAAACATAATAAATTGGAAGCTTGTCTTTTCATACCCATTGAGCTATGAAGCATCAAACTTAGCTCACTTTGCCTTTTTCCGCAGCCACGTGGGTCATTTGGTATGATTTGAAATATAAGACTGAATGCATGAATGTGAAACAACACTCCTAGTCATCCTTGATTAACACCATCATGAAACGGTTTACCCGGAACTTTATGGAAGAAGTATGGATAACTTGTGTATTCTATGCGCTATACTTGAAGTTCATATGATTTGTGCTCTTTTCATGGTTGGATTGTGAAACTAGGAGAGGAGAGAGGGGAAATGCATGCACTTTGTCATCTTTTATCCCATTCAGCAACAATCATCTTTTATATTGCATTTGTAATTTCTCGATTGTGGAAAATTCGTAGAGAGATTGAGTTAGAGCATACTTGAGGACAAGTATGTTTTAAGTTTGGGGTGGTGATTCAACCCTATTTTAGGGCTTAATCTTGTATCTTTTTTCTCTTCAATCACATATATACCTGTTAGATTGCAGGTCATTCCTCCCAATATGCTTATTTCTATACAATGCACTTATGGACATTATTTGCATGTTTTCAGGCATTTGGACCACACTTGATGGAAGAGAGAGAGAAGGAGTGATCCTAGGGTTCCTCTGGCCTTGGAGAGACCCAAAGTGAAGTCTGAGGCTCCCGCAACCTACCTCTAGTGGCCAAAGATCATTTGAAGCAAAGATGTCCAAGAAAATCCAAAGAACAGAGTCAAAGTGCTGATCCAGGACCCAGCACGACCGTGGTACCACAAAACGGCCGTGCTCGGTCACTTACAAATCAACAACCTCCAAGTCAAGCAGAGAGCAGCACGGCCATGTAGAACAGAATGGCCATGCCAGTGACAGCCACCACGGCCGTGCACTACAAAACGGCTGTGCTACAACATACCAGAATGGTCGTGCAGCATCACCACGACCGTGGCGCCCTGACACCACCACGACCGTGCTGACCACCACGACCGTGGCCATTTCAGCCCAAAATTGAACAAAACCCTGTTAACTTTGATGGAATAAACCCACGACTATGTCCATCCACCACGGACATGGTCTACCCTACCCACAACGTCCGTGGTGACCTACCATGGCCGTGCTACTCACAAAACCTACCCATTTTCCCACTACTTTCCTCATTTTACCCCTAACTTAACCCTAGACCCCCTAGATCCCTATATAATCCCTAGTGGCGGTTGGGGGTTGGGAGTTGGCTTCTTAGAATCCCATTTTTTCTCCCTTGTCACATCCACTCCATTCCACTTCACCTCCACCTCCACCTCAAATCCACTCCATTTCACCATTTCCACCACATAACCCCCCATATCTAAGCCTTCCATCCACTTCCCACCATCATCCCACTCCATTTCATCCAAGGAGAAGAAGGAGGATGTCCTTGCAGCAGTTGGAGGGAGGAGATTCCTCATCTACACTGAGATCCATGGCTACTTCTTCCTCTATCTCCTTTCTTTTTGTATTTTTCTTTGTTTTGAGTAGCTAGGCCCCTTGGGTGGGCTGTTTGGGGGAAATTATGTTACTTTGATACCATGTTGGGGGAAAATGACATGTAAATGTTGTAATTCCATTTGTTAATGATTATATTATATTTGCATCTCATTCTCCATGAATTGCTTGTTGGTTTGTGTGTGAAATCACCTAGGAATTTAGGCAAATTGCTTATATGTGTGAATTTTGGGATTTGCCCCTTGGTCCAATTCTTAGATCCCTAGGCTGCCTCCCATCTTCCTACATCCTAATCAATATCCCTAAACCTAAGTGAGAGATCTAAGTAGCTAGATTAGATGATTCTAGTGCAATTATCATGGAGCCTTCTCAAGACTAGAATGTGGAGGAATTGGGGTCAAAAGCCCTAATTTCATCTCCCCATTACTACCCTCGACCCCTAATTGCCCTAGGAATGTCTAATCTAGAAACATAGACTTGATTAGACTCTACTTGAATTGAACCTAATCCCTAACCCAATTGAGCCTCGTAAGGGTAGTAGGGGGTGTTAGGGACTAGTTCCCCTACACACAACCTAACATATCCATGGCTAGTTAGTAGCTTAGGTTAATTCATTAGACTCTAACTTGTTGTTTGGTTTGGATAATCTAAATATAATCATAATTTTCATATGTCACGCCCAACTTAAGTGATAAGTTCATACCCCTAAACAACCCATATCTCTCTTTACTGCTTGAAACCCTAGTTTTGTGCTTGCTTAGCTTAATTAGTTCTTTCCTTGCTTAGTTAGCTTCTTGCTTTGCTCTTGTCTTGTTCATGCTAGTGTATCTCTTTAATTTCTCTTTTACTTCTCTCTTGCTTGCTTTAGTGTAATTTGCCTTTTCATACCTAGCTTAGTCCTTTCTTTCCTGCTTAGTCTTAATCTAGTCTAGGGTTAACATAGATTTCATTCTTGTCTTTAATTCCTCATTTGTTCATAGTAGTTTAACAATCAAATCACCTTTAAAACCTTAACCCTAGTCTCTGCAGTAGGATCCTAGCCAAACTAACCTAGCTCTAGCGCCCCCTCTTTTCCCTGTGGATTGACGCTGTACTTGCCACCTTCCTATACTACGACACGACCCCGTGCACTTGCGGGTGTAGTGTTTTAGAGTGAGTAGGTGTTAAGTTAGGTTTATAAATGTTGAAAGCAAATTCCGATCACGTGTGTTTCGACCTCGTGGGACGCATCTAGTCAGGTCAAATTGGCTAGTGTGTTGCACCTCTAGCGGAATCACACCAACATCTCATACTAGATTTTGAATGGATATTGTTTTATATCTATGGCATTACCAGATTTTCTAACTTGTCATTTTTTCTAAAATTCATAATAAAATATTTACCGCTAAGAAAAATCAAATAAAACAATTTTTGGAATAAAAAATACCGGTTTCATTGCCTAATTCTAACACAATAAATATATGATTTTTATGAATTTATCTAATTGTCTAGGATTTTCTAAAATGAATAACTAATTATCTATAAGTCAGAAAAATAAAAAGAATGTCATGAACTTAGAAAAATATGAACTATAACATCACATGGTTTTGATAACCTAAATTGATAATAATAATAAAAAGGCAATTTTAGGGTTTATATAATTAATTGAACCTAACTCTAATTCTATATAATATGTTTAATAGGTTTTGTGAAGACCCTAGCTTAGACTTAGTGGTTTGACCTTGTATATATGTAGACTTCATGTGAGGTATGATTGAATTCTCTATTTTTCTATATTGAGCAGCTAACCCAAATTATCTCTCTCTTGATAGCCTAAACAACCTCTCTCTTTTGAAAATTTGTTCCATGTGAAATATTCTACTTGATTCTGATCTTATGATCATCCTACTTTGTTGGAGTGTCTTTTGACTCTAGATTGTACTTTTATTCTTGATGAAGCCCTAATTTTATTCACTTATGTGGTTGATGTTTATTTTGTTCATTTTTGTGATGACAATCTTATTTATTCTATAAAAGACTAAACTTTATACTTTCCTCCACATTATACATGTCTTGTGATTCAATAGCCTACAGTAGTGTAATTACATTAGTTTTTGGATTGTGTGCCATGTTATATTTTTGGGATGGAGGTTGTGTGTCCCATACCCAGGTTGTGTGCTCACTTTTATATATATCGGGGAGTTTGGCAGTACGTCATTCTCTATCAGGTTTCAAGGTTGTAAGACTTCGCCATCATTGTTATTTATACTATCTAGTGCTATGTTTATCTCACATGCATGCAAGTTGATGTTCTTGTGATGGGTTTTGTGGCCAAGATTTATATGTGCTTGTGTGGCACAACTTTTATGTTAATTTAATGGCAAGTATTCTTCATGTTATCCATTTGTGAAATTCATATTCTTTTATGACCAGTTGGGTAGTCCTTTACATTTGTATGGGAAGCCTTATTTATTTGACAACATTTATTTCTTATATTGCTCAATCCTGATTTAATATGCACATACCAACGTTTATGTTGATGCATCTACTCTTCTCCTTTTATGGGGGTATGCTTCCAACCCCATGTGTAGGACTTGGAAGACTGTACTTGGTGACATGGATCTACTTGTTGGAGCTTCTGGGGAGATAGAGTTGAGATAGCTGGATATCCCTCTGCTTATAAACATATGTTGTAACTTTCATGTAAACTCTATATGGGAGATAATGATGTAGTTTTATAAAATTGAATATAGTGATGAAATATTTTCCACTGCTACTCTGGTTATTTTTGCATACCATCATTTGAGGAAAAAAATATATACACCTATTCCAGCATACTTTCATAGTGTGTTTGGAATAGATGGTTTGTTCCTCAAATTTAGTAGGGAGTGGATCCCCATCCAAGTCCCACTCCTTACAAGACGGTATAGAGCCCAAAGTAGTTAGAATTTGACTATTTCAATTTTGTCTCCCTAATTGGAACCTTTACCTTACATATTCATCCTCTGAATGATATGTTTACCCTATAATTGTCCTATTATATTCATGAGAATATGAAAGACTATTTAAGAATAATTTGTGGTACATATAGGAATCAAGGATTGTAATCCCTAATGTGATAAGGAATTAGGTGCTCTTACCCTACAATGTAGGTCAGTGGTGATATACTCTTTAAATGTTAAGATCTAACTTTAGGATGGTGATATGTTATGAGGATGTGGAAGGAGATCTTAAATGGAAAGTTGTGACTTGCTTCATGCAACTGATTTTCGTACCATTTTTGTATTACGTCTCTTGATATCTTATCGTAAAATCATTTTGATTATACTATATCCGTACAAAAGGAATTTTCCTAGATTTTATCGAAGCTTTTATTTAACTTAGTCACAAGGAAGAGATATGTGAAGTATTAGTGGAGAAACCTTAGAGTTAGTTAGAATAGAAACCTCAACCCTAGTTTTGGCCATGAAGTGATGACTAGGAAGATATGGATGGTAACAAAGGTTTAACCAACTTACCGTTTTGCACCCTATGACTTAGTAGATGCTTATGTGAACATTTAGGGTTATTAAGTTAGTAACACAAGGACCTAAAGATGAAGCCTACATGGATATCACTTCTTAGTTTTATACATGGTCAATGAATGACAAAAAAAACATAAAATATCACTTCACAAAGAAATGATCCATAAGTAACCATGATATCTATGATAGTTGTCTTAGTAGGTTAAAACTTTTAAGAGGTGGTGAGTAATTAGATGATGATATATGGATGTTTAGATTTTGAGCATGAAATCCATTTAAGGGGTGGAGTGTTGTGACGAACCATAACATAGAATCCTTCCCTATTCCATAATTAGAAGGACAGTGAAATCAGTTTCCTAGACTTGACCAAATAAAGATAAAATTAAAACATATTTACATAATGACTTAATTATGTGCCAACATGTATATAAAATCATGAAATATGTTACATATATTTTCTTGGCTAATATAATGGCTAAATAAAAATAAATAATATGATTTGGAGAAGCAATTAGTGATTCCATGTTCATAAATAATAATAATATTACCCTATAATTTGAATAAATATTGAATTAATGGACTTAATAGATTACATAAATTAAATGTGAAACTTTGTGTATTGTACTATAATATAACTCTTTTGGAAACAAATTGAAAATAATAGGACTCAAATAAGTAATTATTGATGATAAATATATATTTTTTTGATAAACACAATGGTAATGTGTCAAAAATCCTAATGGTATTATAAATCATAAACATAAATCTCAAATACAAATATGATGTGAAATTTCATGTTCCTTGGGTCCCAATCACCTTAGGTACCAAGTTTCACATTATTTACATAATAATAATTATCTTAATTCTATTTAGAGAAGAAAATATGAGGAAAAGCCAAAACTGTTAAATAAAT
Organism: Alisma plantago-aquatica; assembly: GCA_963693085.1. Taxonomy (NCBI): domain Eukaryota; kingdom Viridiplantae; phylum Streptophyta; class Magnoliopsida; order Alismatales; family Alismataceae; genus Alisma; species Alisma plantago-aquatica. The sequence continues at coordinate 528,911,939 of OY856412.1, forward strand.
GACTAAAAGTCTTCAAAAGTGGAAATAAACCCCAAATTCAAATATCAAAATCAGTCTACATGTAAATTTACTCATTATGGAACAATCTCAATTTTACTGGTTTTATTTAGGAGAGAGAATATAACTTAAAACTCGAAATATTAAATAAAGTAGAATATAATTCTAAAAAGGAAAACTGATGGCGATATTGGAATCTATATGTCAAAATGGGCCTAGGTGCAAAATTTGGTAATTATTAACCAGGGGTTGGACCCTCAAATTGGATTAGGAAGAAAGATATAAATTAATTAAATGAAATACATTTAATGTTTCATCTTTCCTAAAGTGTGCGGCCGTAACACTATTTTCCTTCTATTAGTAAAACTCAGTTTCTTATGTGTCTATGGATGTGGATCTAATGGTGAAAACAAACCGTCCCCTACCTTCCACTTTCAGTTGGCGCAGTGTGAACAAAAGAGCGACTTCTTCTCTATATTGATTTCGATTTCTTATCATCAGTATCTCTCTCCTTCCCCCTTGGATCTTTTCTTCTGATTCATTCTATCAATGCTTCTTCCCTTCCTCACGGATCCATCAACCCTATTAAATTCATGGATTCTCTGCCACCTCTATAAAGCGGTCCTCTCTTCCCCTGTTCTTCTCATGTTCTCTACCTTCTTCTCTTCTCATCACCTTTGTAGGTAATCGGGCCTTTGGGGATCTCTCTCATCACCTCCATGGAGACTCCTAGTTTTGTTTTCCTGATGTGGATTGACCTCACTGAACTATGAGTATGGATCTCCTACTCCATCTGTGTCACCAAACCTCCTTGAGCTCGGTGGTGTGCTTCTGACCTGGGGAGTGTCTGAAGATGACCCAGAAGCCTTCCCAAGCCCGCTAAAGAGCTTCTCATCCAGTCAATTTGTAACAGAGGCAAGCAACCTACTTGTCCCCCTTTCTTCATGTGTTTGCATCAAAGATAGATTATCGAGCTGCCGTCTATATGATCTTGTCTTTATTTGGTTTTCACCCTCGAATGGACCTCACCAACTCGTCCAATGTCTCTTCCACACTTACTTTTCTCTATCTGGTCAGATTCCTAAGAATCCCTTCTATTGGCCATGTCTTAAACCTCCTCCAGTACTTTCTGCTATGCCCAGTACTTGTTCTTGAGATCAACAAGTTTGGTGATCGATTAGGAATAGAAAGGGATTGGTTGTGGATTTTGCTTCTCGAAGAAACCTAGCTTTTGATTTCATACCATCAAGTCTTGTTGAAGCTCGCAGACGATTTTGAGTCATCAAAGAAATGAAGAACAATGTTGTTGATGTTTTCCCTTGTATACATTTCCTCACTTTTTCATTAGCTTTTAGCATGAGGACTTTATCCTCATTGCGCCTAGTTCTTCGTTTCTTAGACATGCTGAGTTGTGCACCCAATTGGCTGTATGCCCGTGCCATGCGGCCAAATTTCATTGAGCCATCTCACACTGGCTTTTGAACGAAGAGTGCTTTACATATGTGGCATTATCGAATTTTCCAATTGTTCAATTTTTCTGAAATTCAAAATAAAATATTTATAGCTTATAAAAATCAAAAGAAATAAGTTTTGGAATTAGAAAAATATAATCTATCCAGTAGTACCAGTTTTATTTCCTAATTCTAACACAATACATATATGATTTTTATGGATTTATCTAATGGGATAGGATTTTCCAAAATTCATAACCAATAATCATAAGTCAGAAAAATAAAATAAAACATGTCATGAACTTAGAAAAATATGAACTATAAAATCACATGGTTTTGATAACCTATGTCGATAATAATAAAAAGGCAATTTTTAGGGTTTATATAATTAATGTGAACCTAACCCTTATTTTATATAATATGTTAATAGGTTTTGTGAAGATCCTGGCTTGGACTTAGGGTTTTGACCTTGGACATATGTAGACTTCATGTGAGGTATAACTGCATTCCTATTTTTCTATATTGAGTAGTTAACCCAAATTATCTCTCTCTTTTAAAATTTGTTCCATGTGAAATATTATACTTGATTCTGATGTATTGGAATTTCTTTTGACTCTATATTGTGCTTTTATTCTTGATGAAGCCCTAATTTTATCCACTTATATGGTTGATGTTTATTTTGTTCATTTTTATGATGGCAATCTTATTTGTTCCATAAAAGACTAAACTTTGTCCTTGCCTCTAAATTATGCATGACTTGTGATTTAGTATCCCTAGAATAATGTAATTACATTGGTTTTTGGGTTGTGTGCCCCTGTTATATTTTTGGGATGGAGGTTGTGTTCCCCATACCCAGATTGTGTGCCCACTTTTATATATGTTGAGGAGTTTGAAAGTACGTAATTCTTTATCACATTTCAAGGTTGTGAGCCTTATCCGCCATTGTTATTTATAATATCCTAGTTCTATGCTTATCTCACATGCATGCAGGTTGATATTCTTGTGATGGGTTTGTGTACAAGATTTATATGTGCTTGTGTGGCACAACTTTTACGTGGGTTTAATCGAAAGTATTTTTCATGTTATCCATTTTTGAAATTTACATTCTTTTATGACCAGTTGGGTACTCCTTTCCATTTGTATGGGAAGCCTTATTTGTTTGACAACATTTATTCCTTATATTGCTCAATCCTGATTTAATGTGCAAATACCAGCTTTTATGCTGATGGATTTATTCCTTATATTGCTCAATCCTGATTTAATATGCACGTACCAGCTTTTATGCTGATGCATCTACTTTTCTCCTTTGCTGGGGTATGATTCCAACCATTGGTGTAGGTGAAGAGCATAAGAGGATTTCAATGCTTTTATCCTGATTTAATATCCTAGTATTATATATATATATATATATAGAATACTCATGTAACTTACTAATTATCGTTCTTACAATGCATGGATGGGGACGAGATGTCTGTAGGTGAAGAGCATAAGAGGATCAGGACATCAAGATGAGAAAATGGAGGACCTACTGAAAGACTAGGAGTCCCTAGTGGGGTGCCATTATCCACACCATATTTATATCATGTATCAGACTAGTTGTTTATGTTCATGTTTTAGACAATGTCACTAGTTTTTATAAGTCTCTTTCATGTAAAATTTTAATAATGAGAATGAAAAGTATGTTCTATATTGATTGTGTTTCAATTGTTCTTGATGCATGATATTCAATGTATGTGACACCCAATCAATGTTGTGAGTTAGAAATTGATGCTTCCGCTCATGTCCCTGTGTGCAAAAAATTGGGGTGTTACAATTATTATAGAATTTAATAGTGAGAAGGCTATAGGGTATGTGGGTTCAACCTATATTGCCATAAAGTTTATCTATACATAATTGGACTGGATGTCATTAAAGCTTTCAAGAACTTTTTCTCCAACCGTAGGTTACTCAAAGAGGCTAGTATCATCTTCCTAACCCAAATTCATAAAAGCAAGAAAGTTGAACTATCTAAAGAAGGGGGACTACTTTCTCTTTGCAACGTTCTGTGTAATATTATCTCAAAAATCTATGCTTAATAAATCACAAGGCATTCTTGCCTCCCTTATAAATCTTCCCAAAGATATTTTATTAAAGCAAGGCCAACCAATGATTCTACTCTTTTGGTGAATGAGATGGTTAATAACATCACTTTAAAGTTCTTCCCTAGAGATATGTCCCAAAACTTGATCTCATGAAAGCCTATGTTTAGTTAAATAGAAAAATGTTATTGTGGTTCTTCACAAAATGAAATTCATGTTGTTTTATGAATGGGATAAATGACATACTCAATATTGTCATTAATGGATTTTATTAAATGTAGTTCCACACAAATTTTTTATGCACAATAAAGGGATAAGGCAAGGGAACCCCGTTATCCATTATCTATTTTTTTATAGATATTAGGGCCCATCATAATTTCTTGAATATGAAATAAAAAATAGAGATATTTCTCATGTTAAGCCTCCTCACAACTTGATAGCATCTTGTTATTTGTTTTCTAATGATGTGGTTCTTACTTCTGAAGGGATTGATGTATCTATTCTCAATATCTACATAATAAAGGTTTTGGTTAAATTTTGGATATGAGCATGTGTTCTGAGGAATATATATCATCTATAAATAAACTATTGATGTTAGTGCCTTAACTTTGCCTTGAAACATACATATTGGTTCCCACCCATGAAATACTTTGGGATCCTTCTTTTCAAAGGTAAACTCATGGGAAGTCAATGATACTCGATTATTGAAAAATTAGTGGTAAATTTGGTTGGAAGTCGCGCCATCTCTCTTTTGTTGGATGAGTGAAATTGATTATTTCTACCCTTGCTTTGTTTCATAACCGTTCGATCTCTTTTTTTTTTCCTTTTTCAGCTAGTACTGATTGTTGACATTGATAGAGTATGATGATATCTTATTTGAGAGGAGATCATCATGAAAATAAATTCATATGGTAACTTGGGACGAAATTTGTAACCCCAAGAAAGAGATGTTTGTGCATTGAACTCTCCTCTAATTTTTTTGTAACTTGCACAGTTAAAATATTTGTAATATATCTCTAAATAAGATTCTATATGGGTCATATGGATAAACAAAAAATACTTCAAAGGATATTCCATCTGGAGGATTAGTTTCAACCCTTATTCCTCCTATATGTGGAAGCAACTAGTTATTTTCAGAGATCATTCCTTATGTGTCCATTAAAATTTGGAACATGTCTTCCTCTCTAAACTAGAGTGATCCCTAGTTTTCTAGAGGTTATTTTCTTGATGATATTATTGCATAAGAAATATCTTAAAGCTTGTGAAAGGTAGTTTGCTGAGATTTCATGTTTGATTACTAACAAAAAATAGATTAGCTCTAGACCAAGACATATTATGAGAAATATTGATCAAATCACTCACAATTGTAAACCTGATTCAAACTACAATCATTGTTTCTTTCTAAATGTTAGTAAATCTATTAGGCTCAAAGAGTTCTAAAGTTGTATTAGTATTAAAGGACATGACGTTTCCTGGCACCTTTGTGTTTGGAAATTGACTGCTGTTAACAAGTGTAAATTCATTGGATGAAGGATCCTCTTAAAACAAGGTCCTTACTTAAGATCAACTACTAGAAAAGGATTTATCTTTCCTTTAATGACCCCATACCCATGTTATACCCAATTAAGGAGGACCAAGGGAAAGGTCCATTATCATAATTCCATGATCAAGGATTATAAATTAACCAATACTAATTATAAATTTCATTGATGGAAAAGAATTTGCTAACAATATGAAGATAAATTCTCCTCTAGGGATCTACATGGAAAGGGAAAACTAGGGTTTGCAACATGAAGTAAATCTAACTATCTAAATCCTTCGATAGACTTCAATCATCTTTTCTTTTGGTGTCATCTTCTATGGAAGCCCATTTCTTCAGATAATTGTTGTTTTACCTAAAATGGAGTGAAACTAAAATGTGTTCAGTATATAGAAATATACTGTGTACGTGGAGGAAGCAAAGTATTCACATCTAGGTGTAACAAAATAAACAACCATAGCAGAAAATATTATTACAAAATCAAACTTGCAAATTGCTGTTATAGCTTCTCAACCCACACTTATTTAATGTCTGTGTATACTCACTCTCTGGAGGTATTTATAATGTCATACTCACATGCAGGGAGTATTTCAATTTCCAACCCAATCGCTAGGAGTAATTTCTATAACTTCCATGCATGCATTTATTCATAGATAAAATTTTGGGTTTGGGCAAGTTGTGTTTATATAAAGTGTTATCTATGGGCATTATAGATTGTAGGAAATAAACAAACAACCAAGTAGTTTAATTGCAATCCATCCATAGAACTTTATAAAACCACAAAAGTCGATAAGACGAGTATTCATAGGTGTAACCACATACCTTTTCTTAGAGATGGCATAGCTTCCAATAAATCATGAGCAAACACAACCAATCATGCAATCACCCTGTAATTAATGTATAACACCCAAGTATTACTATTGTGTTAAAAAATATCCTTTAAAAATGACTTGGGCTCTAAGTTAGGGTTTTGGGGTCAAATTAGGGTTCATTAGGCTTAGGCTTCCCAAACCCTAATTGTCATATTTTAAAGCTTTTTATTTTAGGAAACCCTAATTTTGGCAACATATGAATTCTTTAACTTAAATTAGATCCAAAGTGTCCCTTTTATCCACTTAAATCAGACTTTATCCACTAAGATTAATTAATCAAGTTATACTCATCAATTCCATTAATCTTATGAAATAAGGGTTTATATGTATTAAAGATTGCATCTTTATGAAATTTTGGCATTTGAGTGGGAATCATACTAAGAAACTAGCTTTATTGAATTCTGTATATTTTTCTGATGAAAATTATATTTACTTGTTCTATAATTGGACCTTCCTACAATTTTCTAGAATTTTTAAAAACTATTTCCTTTTGGGCCAATAGGAGCTTGCCACCTAGGTGGCTGATGAGGCTGGTGCATGTGCCATGGGGCCACAACCAATCCAATTAGCTTGTGCCATGTTGGTGGCCCATGCTCGCATGGCTAAGTGAGATAATGTAACGTCCGGGCCCACTGCCCTAGGCTCTAGTAGAGTTTCAAGAATGATGACTGGCCCCACAGATCACCACTAGCCTTAACTGCATGCTTTTCCCACACTCATGCACAAGCCAGGGTCAATTTCCCGACTGGTCACCCATCCTAATACTACTCCAAGCTGAGCATGCTTAACTATGGAGTTCTTTAGTGATGGGCTCCCGGAAAAGGAGGTGCACCTTGGTGATATGGGTAGTCTAATCATTCCTTTTAAGATCATCTTATCCAAGGCCTCAAATCCTAGGATGCTACAATCTCCCCCACTTAGACTCTTGACGTCCTCGTCAATGCTCAACTATATGGCCTCATAATCATTCCCCATTTCAGTGCTGACCCAAATGACCCATGTACACTTAGCTCCCGATCACGGCTGCCAACGCAAGGGCGGCTCCATCAACTCGGATAGCCCTTTCCAACATGCATGGACCACACGGTTCAAAGACTGGCATGCCACAGGCCCATGTGGGCCCCACCTACTGGAGGGGAATTGGCTCTGATACCATTTGTAACGTCCGGGCCCACTGTCCTAGGCTCTAGTAGAGTTTCAAGAATGATGACTGGCCCCACAGATCACCACTAGCCTTAACTGCGTGCTTTTCCCACACTCATGCACAAGCTGGGGTCAACTTCCCGACTGGTCACCCATCCTAATACTACTCCAAGCTGAGCACGCTTAACTATGGAGTTCTTTAGTGATGGGCTCCTGGAAAAGGAGGTGCACCTTGGTGATATGGGTAGTCTAATCATTCCTTTTAAGATCATCTTATCCAAGGCCTCAAATCCTAGGATGCTACAGATAAGATGGGGGAAAGGTCAGGTGTACCCTTACCTCATAGCAATAGACGCAGGGGCAAAGAGGACCTTTCAGCTGGGGCTATATTCTACCTCTATCTCATTCTCCTTCACGAGCAGTGTTCTTGGGTGAGTCAACTCACTAGTTGACTTTGAGCTTTTGTGGTCTTGGGCGGCAAGCAAGGGTGCTCCCCCTCATCTTGCTTTGTCGGACTTGAGGGTGGTCGTGTATTGATCAGAGAGGATCCACACAAGGAGAAAGGGAAGGAGGTTCCTTGACAGGGTATAGAGTATAAAACAAGATGAAGATAGAGGGTTGGATAGAAATTGGAGGCAGGGGGTGAACATCAAGTGATGTAGAGTCTTACTAAGAGGGTTGGGATCTCACAGAGGAATTTCTACCCTCTTATACATCTACGTCTATGGGGGTTGGGCATCGTTGCATTCTGAGATTGCAGAAAGCTTAATTGCTTCTCGAAGGGTGTCAAACTAGGGACTACTCGACTCAGAATCATCTCCTGATTGCAATGGAACCGTTTTTAAGTGGTCACATTGATTAGGGTGAAAAGAAAGTGTGAGAGGAGTAGAAGGAAACATTGTGCTTGTTTCCTATTCTAACTCGAGGTAGATGATGACCCGTGAGTCATTAGATCGTTATCCAACGACTAGTAGGCCACATGAATATAATTGGGTTGAGACTAAGTTTCAAAATTTGATTAAAACGTGACATTCGATATATTGATCAATAATCCTTTTCACTTTAGAAAAACAAATTTAATACATTTCTCTCTCCTCATTTATCTAGATGATCCCAAATCTTAAAGGAAGGCTTTAAATAATTAAAACTAGGTTTGGACATGATTTGGTGATAAAAAAGGATGATATAAGTACTTTTCTTTATCTTTAAGTATTCCCTTTATTTGAATTACTTAAAGCATCAAATAACTCTTTCGTTCACCCAAATTTGGCAAGAATTCTTATTTGAATATATTTTCTCATTAAGTACAAATTTTATTCCGAAAAACTTATTAGTTGCCTTCAACATATCCTTTATAGAAATTTTCACATAATTCATTATTCAATTACCAATTGTCCATTACTTTTAGGAATTCCTTTATTATTGAATTTCCCACTCTTTATTTAGCCAATAATTATTAATGGGTTACTGAGGATAGTAAAACCATGAAATTCCTTTCATATGAATAATTTGCATTCTCAACTAAAAATTTCAAACAAGACATAGAAAATACCAACCTTTCTAATGTGTCCTTAACAATTCATTATTTGCATTCAAATATATGTATAAATAACGCAAAACCTAGGTTATAACATAATTTCCCTCTTATAAGAATTTTGTCCTCAAAATGTGACTAGTCATCCAAAAAGTTGAGGGTGAAACTTTTCCATGACCATCTTCAATTCCCATGTGGCTTCATCGTCACCATGATGCTTCCAAAGAACCTTTACCATCTCAATCTTTTTATTTTAGAGCTCTTTCACCTTAGAATCCAAGATCCTCACAGGTCACTCGGGGCATGACAACCTTCCTTGGAGCTCTATAGGTTTGATATTCAACACATGGGTAGGATCTTTAACATAGCGCTTCAGAATGGACTCATGGAACACATCATGCATCATGCCATATTGTGGCAGTAAATCTTGACAATAAGTGGTAACTCCAATCCGTTCTAGAACCTCGAACAGACTCACAAATTAGGGACTCAATTTTCTTCTCTTTTAGCTATAGCTTAGAGTGGTAATATTTTTAGAAACACTTGATCACCTACTGTAAAGTGCAAATCTATCCGCTTTGCATCAACATACGACTTCTATCGATCCCAAGCTCTCTTTATCCTCTTAATGATCAAAGTCACTTTATCATTATATAACTGTAGTTCCTCTAACCTGAACAAGGTCCTCACACCGATGTCATCCCAGTGAAGCGGTGACTGTCACAACCTCCCATAAAGAGCTTCATATGGAGGCACTCAATACTGGCATGTAATTGTTCTTGTAAGCAAACTCTGTTAAGGGTAGGTATTGTTCTCATGTTCCACCTCAATCCAGCACATGCTCGCAGTAGATCTTCTAGGGCCCGTATCATGCTTTTTGGATGACCATCAGTCTAGGGATGATAGTTGTGCTAAACTTCCGCCTCATATCGAGCTCCTCTTGGACTTATTTCCAAAACTTGGAGGTGAACTTAGGGTCACAGCCAAAAATAATTGAACTTGAAACACAATGCATACAAACTACCTCTCTAATGTAAAGCTCAGTTGGGTCAGACACCTTGGTAGTGGTCTTCAAAATAAGGAAGTGTGCCAGCTTGATTAGGTGGTCCACTACGACGCATATAACATAATGTCCTTTTCTTATCTTGGGAAGACCCACCACAAAATCCACGGTGATCAGATCGCATTTCCACTTAGGAATATCAATCGATTGTATTAATCCACCAGGTTGCTGGTGCTCAACTTCCATAAACTGGCACACAAAACAACTAGCCACACACGAGGCTATGTCTCTCTTCATTCTTGGCAACCGGAGGTGTAACATACTAGATCTTGGACCCTACCCTAAAACTTTGACCTTTAGGTCTTAGCCAAAAAAGGTTGAAGGTTAGACCTAAATATATGTTTAGTATGTTCCTAATGAGCTAATATATGAATGTATCACCCTAATGTAGCCTAATGTTTTCACATTAGTCTTAGGTTAATAATGGATACACGTCACTCATTTTGGTGGTAATATGAAGATAAGGAACTTAATTGGATGAATAATTTAGATAATGGGCCGTTAATGGTCCATATGACATATCTCATGAAAATAAGTCTTAAAAGTGGAAAAAATTACAAATTCGTAATCTACATATCAAAATTAGCCTACATGTCAAATTTCATCTAATTTGGACAACCTTGAAATATTAGAATAGGTTTAGGATTGAGAAAATGAGTAATAAGAATAAGTAATGAATTATGTGATTATATAATTTCAAAATATGTAAATAATGGAAAATTTGTATTGAACACATCAAATATAACTTGTGGATGAAGTTTCACCAAATTTGGATGTTGTTTGTGAAAGTCATGCAATTTTAGATACATTTTGGACTTTTCTACAATTTACCCAATTGGGAGGTTTTATTTGCAAATTGTCACATTCGTTATAATCCTTATATATTCCCTTACCATTCTCAAGTTTTTGAACCATGGGGAACCTAGTTGCACCTTTGTTTGAAGGTGTTTCTCTCCAAGGGCATTTTAGGGATTACCCTCTTTATAAATGAGCTTATCTTTAGAAGCTATCAACCAATGGGGTTATTTATTTTATTGGAGGTCAGTGGGGATGGCCTATAAGTCTCCATGAACTAACATTTGGTATTCAAGAAGCCTCTATGATCTGTCCTCTTGCATGGCCATGAAACCCTAGGCTAAGGACACATGGAAAGCTCCATGGACACCTCATGCTTGACTTCTTCCTTATCCATAAAGGTTTGCATGTCCATGGGCATCCTTAGCCATGAACACATTGAAAGTAAGTTGACACCTCATGCTTGAATTCTTCATTATCCATAAAGTCTTGCATGACCATGGGCACCCTTATACATGGACACATGGAAAGTCCCATAGACACCTCATGCTTGACCCCTTTCTTTATAAAGCCATATCTACCCCTTCCAATCTCCCAATTTGAAAACTCTTACTCTCCTTTTCTTTCCTCCATCTTAGAGCTTCGTTCCTACTCTATTTATCCATGAAGGTGCTAGCCCAAAAGAGGGTGCCTAACTTGGTGAAGAAGGCTCCTAGGGTTCCAAATTTTCTCTATTTAGGGTTTCTAAAGCTCCTCCTTGGTGATTTCGACCAAAAATAGTAAGTTTCCTCCTTTCCTTCCCTATTTTCATGTAGTTCGCCTTCATTCCACCTTCTTACAGGTAAAAACCATGGCCTTCCATGGTGAAACCCCACCTAGAGCCCCTAAACACCCCATCTCCATGTTCTTTTGTTAGGATTTTTCACCTCTAAAGTAGAGAAGGTGCTACTTGCTCAAGATAGGAGGTTTGTTGGAGAAGCCAGCCTCTCTAGATAGGGAACCTTTCTACTTGGACCTATCCACCTTCCCTAGAGGTTCTTTGGAGACCTAAACTTGGATCTAGAAGTGACCTTGGACTGTTAGACTCTGGAGTTAAGGTATGATTACATACTCGATTATTCATATTGATCAATTTCTCTCACTTATTGTATGTATGCATCTCCTATTATTTGTATTGTGAAATTTCTCTCTCTTATTGTATGTTTGCATCCCCTATTACTCCTTTTGACCAATAACCTACTTTCTTCTTTCTCTTGGTCTTATGGACATTAGCCTACACAATATCTTGTTCTTTTGGAAAATATGCTTCATGCATAGTATCTTATTTGTTACTGATCTTGTGATCATGTTTGGACATTCTCTTGCTTCTTTATTATGCTTTGTTCATGTTGGAACTCTATATGATGACATGTGATGTATTTTGGCTCACTTATGAGGTGGAAGTATATGTTGGTCACTTTTGTGGTGACTACTTTGGAAAATCTGACTACACTTTTACTTGCCTCTCTATTTAGCATGTTATGTGACTCAGTAGCCCTAGAGTAGTTTTATTGCATTGGTTTTTGGGTAGTATGTGCCTTTTATTATTGGGATGGAGGTGGTGGTGCCCCATACCCAGGTTTCAAGTTTGTGAGTCTTGACCCATGATATATATTTGGGAGTTTGGCAGTACGCCATTCTTTATCAGGTTTCAAGTTTGGGAGACTTGTCTACCTTTGTCATTATGTTGTTCTAGTGCTATTTTTATCTCACAGACATGCAAGTTGTTATGGGTTTTGTGCCTAAAGAATTATGAGTTCTTTTGTGGCACCACTTTCATTATTATTTTATGGCAAGTATCTCTTTTGTTATTGCAAATCATGTATCTTGATACCCACTTGGGTTTTCCTTATCTTTTTTATGGGAAGTCTTTATACTTTGATGTCCTTTATTTCATATATTGCTCAATTTCCTATTTAGTATGCACATACCAACCTTTGTTGATGTCATCTATTTTTTCTTCTTACTGGGGTAGACTCCCAACCCTAGGTGAAGGACTTGGATGATAAGGCATGCAGTTTTGGACTAGCTTAAGGAGTTAATGCTTAGAGACCAAGTTGTTATGGTTTATATTTCCCTCTACTTAGATCCTTATGTTGTATCTTACATGTAAACCCTTACGGGATATTATGATGTATTTTTATAATCTTTTGTGAAAATTGAATATAGTCATTTGTTTAATTCCATTCCTACACTTTGTTGTTTCGAATACCATTTATTAAAGTTTGAAACTTTTGTACCTATTCAAGCATACCTTTGAGTGTGTTTGGAATGGATGTTTTATTCTTCAAATTCAAATTTTTACTAGGGAGGTGATCCCCTCTTGGGTCTTGCCCCCTTACAAGAGGAAACATTGTAGGTCTTTGAAGATCTTAGTGATGCCATGATGATCAATGTACTTTGATCTATGAGTCTCTTATAGGATGTGAGCCTTCAGAGGTGAATCCTTAGCAAACTAGATATGAAGCTTATATCGAGTTCCACCACCTACACCCACCAAGAGGTGTCTTTGATGCTTTGCCATCAAACTCTTCATCTTCTCTAGATTTGGGCTAACTAACAGGGCTGCTATAAGCTCGGTCAACAAGTCAGGCTTGATCTGGATGCTGGCCTGACAGATTCTATCTGCGAATGGCTATGGATTCCATCTAGCAAAGTCTTCTAGTCTCCTCCATTGGGTGACCAAACAAACCACACAACTGAGAATTTTTTACTAAGGGCATCGACTACCACACTGGCCTTACCAGAATGGTAGTATATGGTGAAATTGAAATCCTTTAGATATTCCATCCAACACCATTGTTGCAAGTTTAGGTGCTTCTGAGTCAATAGGTACTTCAGTCTCTTTTGGTTGATGAAGATGTCAATGGCAACCTCGTATAGATAATGACACCAAATATTTGAAGTATATATAATTGCCACAAGTTCTAGATCAGGGGTCAGATAATTCAACTCATTGGGCTTGAGTTGTCTAGAGGCAAAGGCAAGAACATGCTTGCTCTACTCTAACACACATCCTAAGCCCATCTTTGATGCATCAGTGAAGATGACAAAACCATCATTACCAGAGGGCATGGTCAAAACAAGGGCTAAGGTAAGCTTCTCCTTCAACTCCTGAAATCATGCTTCACACAGGTTGGACCAAATGAACTTTTCATCCTTTTAGGTGAGATTGGTCAGTAAAAAAGTAGTATTTGAGAAATCCTTGATGAATCATTGATAATACCCGACCAATCCTAGGAAACTGCAAATCTCAAATAGGTTTTTCGGTGCTGACCATTCTTGAACGACCGCTACTTAGGTTGGGTCCACCGAAATGGTGCCTCCATAATTAATGTGCCCTAGGAACATAACTTGGTCTATCTAAAACTCAGATTTTGAGAATTTACTGTAGAACTTCTTCTTGCTCATGATATCAAGGATCTTAGATAGGTGCTCATTGTTGTTCTAGGTCATCAGAGTAGACCAAGATGTCATCTATGAACATTATGACAAAGGTCTGGAGGAAGGGATATAACACACTATTCATGAGTTTCATGAACACACCTGGAGCATTGGACAACCCAAAAGGCATAACCTAAAACTCATGGCTTCCATAGCGGGTTCATAAAGCAATTTTGGAGATATCTTCACTCTTAACTCACAACTGGTGATATCTGGTTCTCAGGTCAATCTTTGGAAGAAAAAAACTCTAGTAGTTTTGAGCTGGTCAAACAAGTCATCTTTGCAGGTAGGGGATACTTATTCTTAATGGTAGCCTGGCTTATCATTTTGTAGTCTATGCACATGAAAAGTGATCCATCCTTCTTCTTCATGAAGAGGATTGGTGTTCCCCACGGGGACGTGCTCGGTCAGATGAAGCTCTTGTCTAGGAGAACATGCAGTTGCTTCTTCAACTCAAGTAACTTGGTGGGAGCCATCCTGTAAGGTGTCTTGGAAATTGGGTTTGTCCCAGGAGCTAGCTCTATTGATAAGTCCACTTATCTCTCTGGAGGTATGCCTAGAAAATTGTTTTGGAACACATGATAATAGTCAGACTACCTCTATTTTCTCTAAGGGCCTCACCTTATGCTCTGGCTTAGTTACTATAGCTAGGAAGGCTAAACAATCTTTAGCTACCATCTATTACACCTTCACGACTGACACATACAAACTGGTGGTGGCATCTTTCCAACCTCTATTGGTAAAGGGTGGATGACCTAGCTTCTCTATACTTATTTTGTTTTCCCTATAGTTTGTCTTTCCATTATAGTTATAAAGACATCAAAATCATTCATATCACGAAGGATAAAGCTGGTATGGAGTTCATTATTCATATACTTCATAGAATTGACTGGGGTTTTCAGAAGGGACGAGAAGATACGACCACTAGGGGTAGTGACTTCCAAGACATATCCTAAGTCCTTGAAATACAAACACAGTTGCAAGATTTCACAAAATGAAAGTATTAGTAGAACCGGAGTTGAATAAAGCTTTAATAGTATGTCCCATGATATCAAGGAGGCGTACATCATATTTATGGAGTCAAAACTATTAAGAATTTCATGGTAAGGGATAGAAAATAGAGTTCTTGGTATGGTTACCTTCTATGAGTCGGTTGGCATTGAATTGAGCTTCCTCGATATCAATGGTGAAAACTCGAGCTTGCCAACACTCTCCTATATCTAGGGATGCCCCAGGTTGTGCTACAACTACTAGTTGGCCCACCTTTGGGCCTAGACCTTGAGGGTCAGGGAGAGGAAAGTTGTCTATGAAGTGTCCCTCTTGTTGATAGTGAAACACACTCGCTTCTCATAGTGCAATTTGTTAGGGTGCCTTTACTTGTAGGTGCAACATTCAGGGTGATGATTCTCCTAACGGGGTTTTACCTTCCCTCCATTTCTACACTTTCCATAGTTACGACCTTGTGCCTTTCTTTTATCATTTGTTGGGGAAGAAGTGCCTTCTGTGAAACCCAAGTATCCCTTGGGTGGGTTCTGAGCAGGCATGATGGTCCTTTCCATATCTAAGGTGAACTTGAGGGCCTTAGTGAAGTTAAGGGGTTAAGCCATCACATGAGGTTTCAACTGGGGGTGCAGGCACTCAAAAAAGTGCTCCACTCACTGTTCCTCAATTAACATGTTGCCAAAGCACTCTAGGAGATGTAATTTCCAAGAATAATCCACCATTAACATGGTTCCCTAATAGAGGAGCATGAAATACATCTCCCTTTCCTTCTTGGCAGAGCTGGATTGAATCTTACAGAGAAGATGGTGTGGAAATCTACATAGGCCATCGGTTCCTCAGTCAACTATTGGTTGGTAATGTAGTTTTCCCACCATAGCTTCATTGCTCCTTCAATAAGGTGAGTGGCGAAGAGGAGCTTCTTGGGTGGGTTGCACCTCCAGGATTTAGAAGCCATTCTCCATAACTAGGAGCCCGACATCCGCCTTGTTGACGACTTCTATCTTGTTTCCCCCTAGAACTTCTCTATGTTCAGCTTGAAGAAGTCGAGGATGGTGTCTCTAAGATGAAGGTGGATAGGTAGGGGTTCACCATTTTTGTCTCTAGTGACGTCCTTGAGGGCAAGGGCACTAATTGCCCTAGTGATATTTTTTGTTGTTCTCATCATAGCATCTCAGGGGTCTGGATCACCACCTACCCAACAGAGACAAGGCCACTAACACTAGGGTTACCTTCATCCTTGGGTTCATCTTCTGTCATGGGTTCACCTTTAGGGTCAGGGTTGTCTTCTGGGTTTAGGATCATAAAGGGGATGGCCTCATGCTCAGGACCTCTCTTGGCAGAGGCCTCATTTGACCTCCTTTTCTTCTTAGAAGACTCACCTTCTATGGATCTCCTCTTCTTCTCTGAAGACATCCTCTTCTTGTGGAAGGTTTTCCCCTCTGGGTGGTCTCGACCTGTGTCATTACGGATACCGGTGGTCTGGCTGCAGGGCATGTTGTTTCAAATAACAATATTAATCTAAGTTTTTAGGGTATTTAAAGCATTGTAAAATTTGTCCATGACATTTTTATTACATGCATTAATTTAATTTAGTGGAGAATTTCATAACCCTAATTCTCATAGCCCTAATTTATTAAAAAGGGAGAAGGAAACAATCATTGGGTCCCTAGGTTCTGTGAGGGAAGTAAGGGTAAAGAAGGGATGGATAGTAAGATGAGAAGAAACCTAGAGGTATATTTCAGGCAAAATCTTACGACTTTGGCCATACATGATGGATAGGGTCCCGTAAGCCTACTAGCAGTGCAGAGGAAAGTTTTTCCAACCCCTAGGGTTGTGGTCCCTTCTAGACACCATCGTCTTAATAAATTACCCTAATAATTCCCTTGGGCTCTACATGATTCTTTAAAATTTACTAAGTATTAAAGGTTAAATGGTAACATGAGATTTGATACCAAATGTAACAACCCCCTCCCCCTATTATCCCCTATTAAGGAAGACTACAGAGAAATGGCCATTATCATAATTCTAGGATCAAGGTTTAATTAACCAATAATAATTATAAATTTCATTGAATGAAAAAAAGTTTGCTGAATATATTAAGATAAATTCTCCTCTAGGGATTTACATGGTAAGGGAAAACTACGGTTTGAAACATGAAATAAATCTAACAATCTAAATCCTCTATTAAACTTTAATTATCTTTTCTTTTGGTTACATCTTCTCTAGAACTCCATTTCTTCAGATAATTGTAGTTTAACCTAAAATGGAGTGAAAAAAAAATGTGGTTATCATATCGAATATACTAAGTATGTGGGGGAAACAAAGTATTCACATCTAGGTGTAACAACATAAACAACCATAAAAGAAAATATTATTACATAATCGAACTTGTAAATTGATGTTATAGCTTCTCAACCCGCGCTTATTCAATCTTTGTGTATACCCACTCACTGGAGGTATTTATAATATCATACCCACTCGTTGGGGGTTAATATCTACTCTTACCAACTCACTGGGAGTGTTCATAATATAATATTCGCTCTCTAGGAGTATTTCAATGGCCAACCCACTCACTGGCAGTAATTTCTATAACTTCCATGCATGCATTTAGTTAGAGATAACCTGGGTTTAGCAAGTTATGTTTATATAAAGTGATACTCATATGGGTATTATAGATTTTAGTAAGTAAATGAACAACCAATAAGTTTAATCTCAATCCATCGCAAAAGCATAAAAAACCACAAAAATCTATAAAATGAGTATTCATAGGCGTGACCACATACCTTTCCTCATAGATGACTTAACTTCCAAGAAATCAATAGCAGATGCAATCAATCAAGCAATCATCCTATAATTAATGTGCAACACCCAAGTATTACTATTTTGTTCACAAAATATCCATTAAAATTGACTTGGGATCTAAGTTAGGGTTTTGGAGTCAAATTAGGGTTGGCTTCCCTAACCCCAATTGTCATATTTTAAAGTTTTTTTCATTTTAGGAACCCTAATTTTGGCAACATATGAATTTTTTTAAATTAAATTAGATCCAAAAGTGTCCTTTTTATCCAATTACTCAAACTTTATCCATTAAGATCAACTAAACAAGTTAACTCATCAATTTCATTAATCTTATGAAATTAAGGTTTATATGTATTAAAGATTGCATCTTTATGCACTTTTCGAATTCGAGCAGGAATCAAACCATGAGACTAGTTTTTGTGAACTCCTTATATTTTTCTTATAAAAATATATATACTTTTGTTATATTTGTATCTTATTATGATTTTCTAGAATTTTTACAAAATAATTCCTTTTGGCCAATAGGAGCCTACCACCTAGGAAGCTGAATAGGCCAGGGCGTGCATGTAGGGCCACGACTGAGCCAATTGGCTTGTAACCTTTTGGCAGCCTGTGTTTGCATGTCTAAGATAGATAAGGTGGGAGGAAGTCCAGATGTGCGCTTACCTCATAGTAGTAGACGCAGGGGCAAAGAGGACATTTCTCCCAAGTTTACCTTCTACATATGCCAACTTCTCCTTCACGAGTAATGTTCTTGGGTGATTCAGCTCACTAGTTGACTTTGAGCTTTTACTGTCTTGGGCAGAAAGCAAGGGTGTTCACCCCTTCATCTTTGCTACGTTGGACTCGAGGATGGCCTGGAATTGATCAGAGAGGGTCTGTGCAGGGAAAATGGGAGTATAGAGTAGAAAACGAGGGGAAGAGCAGAGGGTTGGATAGAAATTGAAGGCAGGGATTTGAGTCACATGGAGTCTTGGTGAGAGGGTTGGGGTCTCATAGAGTGATTTCGACCCTCTTATATAGCTACAGCTATGGAGGGTTGGGCATCGTCTCATCTTGAGATTGAGGGAAGTTGTAATTTCTTTCCAAATGGGGGTGAAAATAGGGATTGGTCGACTTGGAATCGTCTCCTGGTTACATTGGAAAAGTTTTCAAGAATTCACATTGACCAGGGTGAGAGAAAAGAATTAGAGGAGAAGGAAACATAGTGCCTATTTCCTATTCTAATTTAGGGTAGATGATGACCCACAAGTCATCAAATTTTGATCCAACAGGTAATAGGGTGCACGAATATTAATCCGCTTAGCCCATTTTTCTAAATATGATTAAAGCATGGCATTTAATATATTGATCAATAATTCCTTTCACTTTAGGAAAACTCATTTAACACATAACTCTCTCCTCATTTATATCAATGATCCCAAATTTTAAAAGAAGGCTTTAAATAATTAAAACTCTATTTGGATAGGAGTTAGTGATAAAAAAGGATATTGTATGTACTTTTTTTATGTCTAAGTAATCCCTTTATTTGAATTATTTAAAGCATGAAATAACTCCTTTTTTCACCCAAACTTGGAAAAGATTCTTATTTGAATGTATTTTCTCATTAAGTACAATTTTTAGGCCAAAAAAATTATTAGATGGCTTCAACATATGCTTTTCTAAAAATTTCCAACAATTTCTTATTTAGTTACCATTGTCCATTACTTTTAGAAAGTCCTTTATATTGAAATTCCCACTCTTTCTTTAGCTAATAATTAATAATGGGTTATTGAAAACAATAAAACTACAAAATTCCTTCTATATGAAGAATTTGCATTCCTAACCCAAGAATTTCAAACAAAATGTAGAAAATACCAAGATTTCTAATATGTCCTTAACAATTCATTATTTGTATTCAAATATGTGTATACATACATGCAAAAATCCAGGTTATAACATTTTCTCTCTAGATGTGTGTTGTGTAAGGAAAACTCTAAAGACCATGAACATTTTATCTGTGAATGCTCTTCTATTAAAGAATTCAGGCAAAAAGCTGATAAAGATATATTTATATCTAACCTATGTCTAATATGGTCTTTACTTTCTTCAAATAGGCAAAGTCATGCATTATTTCTTTGGGGGTGTTCTATGAGGTGTAGAAGGAGTGTAATCAAAGAAAATCAATAAGGAAGACAAAGATAGATGCTCCCATTTCATGGAAAGGATCAATGTAATTACAAATAATTTAGTAATTGTATAGTATTTTTTGTTTCCCCTCCTTCACCCTCTCTTTGATTCTTTCTAGTAGTAGATCAATCTATATAGCTTTATCCTTTTTCTTTAGAACTATTGTACTTTTTTTTCTTATAAAAAATGTAGAAACATGATTTTGAGAGGAAAATTAGAATACAAACTAAATACATAATGATTAAGATATGTTTATATTTTGTACAACATCCACCCCCATAATGTAACATTTTTTCTAGAACAAACAATAATATTTTCTATCAGTAGTAGTAGCACAGAAACCATGGTGATTTATTAACATTTTCTAGAACTATAATCTATCAGTTTTATGAGTAACCTTCTAGAATTTTTTTGTTGTTTACTATGCCTTTTTGTATATCCATCTACCGAAGAGAAAAACTAGTAGTAGCAACAAGCAAAAAAACACTACCATGGCAAATACATCACATGAAAACATTGTACATTTCTCAATACTCTATATAGGTCTATGTCTATAGATCACTAGATTTTTGAATTTCTACAACAAACTCAATAGACGTGAACATATTTATAGGTTAAGAAACTTAATAAAAAAACATAATCTATGAGAGCAGGGTCTACCAAAAAGTGTTCACCCAAAATAATATTTTTTCAACTCAAACTGATTTCCATACCTAGTAGAATATAAAGATTTCCCTCTAATCTACCAAAGAAACATCCCAAATTAATTACTCATACCTGATCCAAAAAAATAGGAATTAATAAAAATGTCGACCAATTAAAGACTCAATTTGTGCAAGTCTTAGAGAATGTAGATTATGCATAATCATATACTATTTTTGTTATCCTCATTGTATTGCCTTTTGTGTAATAACATGTATTTTGAGCATTTGGTTCCTCTCTAGTTGGAGATGCAATTCAAATTCAGAGCTTATAAGTTAAGACAAATTGTTTCTTATAAAGAAACCCTATTATTACATGTTTCCAATAATTGTTTTTAACAAACTCTAGCTATTAACTATTGAGATATGATCAGAGACCCCCTTTTCCATTGGTCCATTTCTTAAAGGAATATTCATTTCATGATTAAATATCAATTAGTTTGCATAGTGACGTGATTTTGTTTAATATAGTTTAGGTCTATAAACATTTTGTTTGCATGCTAAAACAACAAATACATAGATAAAATTCTCAAGCATAATACCACTAAACAAAGAGAAAATCAACATGCATAAAACATATATGGGACTCTAATTTTTCATGCATCAGGTAGGTTTGTGGGACTCTTTACATGCATTTCGGATGAGCTAAGTAAATTGTTTTCTAGTTTTCATTGAGTTATCATTTGGGAGATATTATAATTCACATCAATTGAATAATTGTATGTCTAAAAAGTTTGTTGATATGCGCTTGAAACAAAGACATTCATCTTAACATCATAAAAATTGTTGACAAATTTATTTTATAATATATAAAGGATGAAATTTTAGGAAGAATGTTTTTAACTAATGCATTAATTATTTTATGATTACCAATAGTAATTAATGTTTGTATAATAATTAATTATTTTAGGAGTAAAGGAGAGACAAGCTATGAAGACACTGTATATTTTATCTATGAATTTTCTTTCATTAAAGAAACTAGGCAAGAAGCTTTTGAAGATATATTTATATTTAAAACCTCCTATGTGTATGATGGCCTTGACTTCCTTCAAACAAAAATAGTCAGACATTTGCTCTTTGGTGGTTCTCTATGAGGTGTGGAAGGAGCGTTCAAAGAAACTTTTAAGGAAGATAGAGAGAGATGCTTCCATTTGTAGGGAAGCATCAAAGTTTCTATGAATAATTTACTAATTGAATAGTTTTTTTTCACCCTCCTTCATCCCCTCGTTAGTTCTTTATAATAGTATATCTATATGTATATCTTTAGTTTATCAATATTCTTTATGAGTTTTGTACCTTTTTCTTATAAAAAATGAGGAACATGCTTCTGAGAGTCTAAAAAAATTCAATTCAGAAATGAAATGATAGATCTATTTTTTTAGTGTGTAAAGGTTCCCCCCATACATAATGTAATATTTTCCCTAGATCAATAATATTTTCAATTAAAATTAGTAGCAAAAAAAGTCACGATGGTTTATTAGTATTTGATAGAATTATAATCCAGTTGTTTTATGAGAACAATTACATAATTCAGTTGTTGTTTGTTATGTTTTTAGACAAACATTCATGAAATATCAAAACCACTACTAGCAGAAACAAAATAAATACTACATTGACAAAACCATCAAGTGAAAATATTACACATTTCTTGATAATATTTATAAGTCTACATTTACTATCTTTCAAGTCTACTGATCATGTTGATGCACTAGTGTACCTATAACTATACCAACCACAACCACTTTGTTAATGACCCATAAATCTCCTTGTACGAGATCAGAACTACAAACAATCACAAAAAAAATTGTACAATCTTCATGTTAATTTTTAGTTTGGAAAAATGACACACTAATACTAACAAAGGTGGCGGGTAAGCAAACTAGCTAGCAAGCAATCATCATACACGGAGAAAACAATACACTTCCACCACCACTGCCACCACCACTCCCTAGCACATCATAACACTACGATGTCATGTATGCTAGATCTCCTCTTCTCCTTCCCGCCATTGTTATTGAGCCAAATGAAATATTTTTATGTGTGGCTAGCCACTTGGGCTGCAGTATGGTTTTTCACATAGATGAAGGAGATGCAACACCTATTGCCCCTATATCCTCACTCTTCGAGGCCATGCAAGAAATGTTATGACCCCGCTTCCTGGTAACCCGCAATTAAGGAAGACCAAGAAGTTAGAACCGCTATCACAAAACAAGATCAATGGTTTTACAAATAATAAAAAATAATTAATAAATTCTACCAAAGACTAAGCTTAAAATAGAATAAAAAATTTACTTTTCACATACCTTTCAAAAATAGGAATCTGAAACTTTACCCACTGTAAAGTTCTATCTAACTAAATCCTTCTTTAATAGGTTAACTTTATTCTTCATAAAAGCCACTTTACTGTTTGTCCACTTTCAGATATTCCTAAAACACTGATAAACCAAACGTCGGTCAATATAAATGAATATATCGGTATGTGGTGACAACCTAAACATTGCACATATATTCTAACAACCCAATCACATCAAATCATTGTTAATAATGCAAGATTACATTTTTCAATATGACTTCCCAACCAGTTTTTCTCATCCTCTAGGATACCCTCTCTTAGGATTTAGTCCTTATAAGGGACTTTAGGCTACCTTCTTCATCCTGAGCTTGGTACCTTGTGGGTCACCTTTCTGGGTGCCCTGTGGTCTTCCCTCCAGGGCTTGACCACCTTTGACCTTCGCTCAGGGGCTTGGTCTTCTGAAATCTTACATCCAGAGATGGTATGTAGGTTCGGGAAAGTCATATGTATACTTAAATTGTGATAATAATATTCACTTTAAAGATTGCAGACATAAAATCATCCAAGAAATTATTTCCATGTAATTGGTGAAATGTCAAAAAATGTCGAGAAACTAAAGCATGTAATCATAAATAACCACACACTTGATTTGGAGATCTCTCAGGAATAAGCACAATCCAATGCAATAAGGAAATCAAAGTAATCAATCAAGCCAATCACATAAGCACAATAGAATCCTGAAAAGCATGTACAACCTATTTATTACATACTCATCATGAACTTACTTTATTGACTTGGAGTTACTTCCTAGGGTTTCTAATCTGAATTAGGGTTTCCTTAGGGTTCTATTTCTCAACTTTCCCTTTTTATGTCAACAAAACCCTAAAATAGCAATTCTAGTTTCAAAACCCTAATTATCTAATTATTCACATTAAAGCCTCTTTATTATCAAATTTGGCTTAGGATCATCCTAAATTCATCTCATATATAAAATCTTGAAATATAACCCATTAAAAGTCATTAACGCCTAGATTAGGGTTTCTAAGCCCATTAATGCACTTTATTCATATGAATCCCTAAATTAACCAATTAAGCACATGGATCATCCTTTTAGACTCAAAACGTCCTTTTTATTAACAATAGGTTAAAATTCACATAAAAAATCCATATTACTTTTCCCAATTTCATAAAACATTAAATTAGGGTTTCTTACTCATGAAAGCATTAAAGATAGAAAATTTATGTACTTTTAGAGTTACAAGCATATTTAGGCCTTGATAATATTTTTATTGTATTCGTTGCATTCTCTTGATAAATTTTCATATATAATTTTCCGCAATCAAAGTTACCAATAATTATTTATGAATTTTGCAATATTTACTTACCAAGATCAATGAGAGGCTGACACGTCAGCCATCATGTGCATTGTTTCCTGTGTAGCTGGGTTGACTAAAAACATAATAGAATGATGATTTTGCCCCTCGTGTTACAACCCATGTCTTCCTACTTGGAGGGGTATTTTCATCAAGGTGACCCTGCTCGTCACCTTCCTCACGAACCCTCCCGTTGTCGTAGGGCCAGGCCGACCACAGGGTTATCTCCCCCACCCTAGGGCTCAAGGGGAACCGACAAAGGTCCCTCAACTTCCGCCGCTCTCTTCCATGCTCTGCAATTCCCACAACCATGACCAAGGTGACTGGGTTCAAGAGAACTAGGCTTGCAAACCACGACTGGTTTGCAGACGTCCTGCAGGTGTTGCATAGGGACTAGGGCGAGGAGACAGTGATTGAGTTGTTGTTCGACCTAAAAGGAGCATCCCACTTCCTTTGAACTCCTTTCCATGGCTCGATGCCTCATCAAGGATTGCACTACTCCCTCCCCCCCAGTTAGGGTCAGGACGGATACCGATTGGAAGAAGAATGTAAGACGCCTGATGGACTCGAGACTCTGGGTCTAACCCTTATATAGCCGAGGGTAGCAACGTTCTAGCATGCTTAAGTCTCTATTTACCAACGAGGAAATGAGTCCCATTGTCTCTAAACAAGTACTCTCCTTATTGGAGTGTAATTAGTCCTTTGCTTACCTTATTGCCAAAACCACATTCCTATATTAGAGCATTTATATAATGGTCAGTCAGAGAGTCAGCGATTATATATCCTTTTAACTTGTCTTGTAATCCATTGATCATGAGGATATACTACCTTATACAAAGTATTATTTCAATTTGGCAACACCAGAAAGCCACTACATAATTCCCAATAGTTATTCCCAAATTCTAAAATTATCCTCTTCTCACTATTATAAACATGTGGATTCAAAATATCATCCACATATTTCCACATATATCTCATAATTATATTAATTTCTTTTCCTTTTTATGCATTATTTAATTTATTCTTTTTATTTTAATCTTATTGGACTCATTAACATATTATGATCCATGAAATCATATATTTAAAGGAAATATTGTCAAAGAAATCCACCCATTACACATAAATCATATAATTTCATTATCATACATTTTATTAGAGAAATTGCATCTCGAACAATATAAACCCAAAAATTTTGTTTGTAACATCCTTCCCCTAAAATAGAAATTTTGCCCTCAAAATTTTACCAAACATACAAACAATTCAGGATAAGACTTTTCCATGTCCATCATCACCTCCCATGTGGCTTCATCCTCTCCATGGTGCTTCCAAAGAACCTTTATCATCTTATATTCTTACATCTGAGTTCTTTCACCTTGGTATCTAGAATACTCATAGGTGACTCAGGGTATGTCAGCCTCCCTTGAAGCTCAATAGGTTCAATGCTCAACACATGGCTCGGGTACATCACATAGTGCTCTAGATCAGACACATGGAACACATCATACATCATGTTATCCTGAGGGGTAAGGCTAAACATAAGCATCCACACCAATCTGTCCCAAAACTTCAAACGGGCCCATGTATCAGGGACTCAACTTTCTTAGATATAGCTCAGAGGGGTCATATTTTCATAATGCATGCTTGCCCACAGTGAACTGCATGTCAGTCTACTCAACATCAGCATGCGACTCCTGTCAATCCTGGGCTTTCTCAGCCATTGCTCCATCAAAGCGACTTCATCCACATACACTGTTGTAGCTCTGACCCTCACAAGGCCCTCTCACCAACATCACCCTAGTGAAGCGGTGACCGACACGACCTCCTTACAGATCTTCATACATCCCAATATTGGATTTGGTGGCTGTCATAACAAGAAAACCCTGCTAGGGTAGGTATTTCTTCCGTGAATCACCTTGAATGAGCACACATTCTCTCTTCAGACCCTCTAAATTTTGGATTGTACTTTCTTGACTGTCCATCATTCAGTGGGTGATATGTTGTGCTAAACGTCAAACTGGTATCGAGTTCTTCATGCACTTATAAGAATATTCAAACTCAGATCACAGTGTAGTCGAACCATCTCTCTCATAAATATATGGTTCAAGAAGATCTATCACACTATAATGTGTCAACTTGGTAAGGCGATCTACCATAGCCCTTATTGCATCATGACCTCTCTTGGTCCAGGGGAGATCCACCACAATGTCCATGGTAATCTGCTCCCATTCCCCTTCGGGGACTCCTCATTATCTATAGCAAGTCACTAGGTTACTGGTGTTCGGCCTTCACCCTCTGGCATGTATGGAAACTAGCCACCTACAACTCTGTCTTCTTCTTCATCCAGGCCTTCAAGGTACCACTGCAAACCTTAACCATCTTGGTAGTACCACAGTGTACGGTGTACTTAAAATCATGAGCTTCCTGTATGACATGATTCCTCAAGGGCAGATCCTCAGAAACCGCAAAACACTCTCATAGTAGATTTCACCACCGACTTTTCCTGAGAGGTGTATCTGACATTCTTATACCAATCTCTTTATCTCGTCAAGATCTGGGTTGGCTAGCTGGGTAACCACTAACTTGACCAATAGGTCTGGTTGTATCTGGATGTTAGCCACATAGGTCTAGTCCTTTAATGGTCACAAGGTCCACCTAGAAACCTCTTTCAGTTCTCTCTTCAGGCTAGATAAGATAATTGTACACCTGAGCTGTGTCTCGGCTAAGAGTATCTATTACCACATTAATTTCCTTATGTGCTAAGTGATGGTGGAAACATAAACCTTCATATACTCCACTCATCATCCTTGTCTCGGGTTTAGATCGATCTACATCAAGAAAACTTCGAGCTCGTACATCCATCCTCTCGATAAGAGTGTCCTCATAAAATCCAAACTTCTTTGGATAAGAGTGTCCTCATATGATGATTACCTTAGTTCATCTATGCTTTCATACCACCTATCCAATATACCTCCAAGTGAGTGTGATACTCCCTCTATCCTCGTCATAGGAATGTTTCAACTCATATTACCTTTATCCTTAATATATGGCATGCATTTTGCCATGTCTCTCACACCCATAACGAGAGGAAATAAGCATTTGGATGCAATCCAAATACAAAGTTCATCCTGTTCCAAGAGTAGAGATGGTGCATCAGACATCACCATTACACTTTCCAGTCTAATTTGAAACATACATCACATGTCTCCATATCATGAATATCTCCCATCTATGTTTACATCCATGGAAAGGCTATTCCCAAACACTCTTGGGTCTTCACATCACTCTTATGTACAATCCTTAGCCATTTCCTCAAGGTCTCTAGGGTACCGATACTTTTGGGGTAATCCTTTGCTTATGCATCCAGGGAGTGTCGCTCACATTTACCCCTTAGGCCCCATGAACTCATGAAGGTGATAAACCTCCTAACCCATGGTCCTCAGGCAAAGGTAGTTGTTACCTTCTGATCCAACCCTATTCTAGGGCTGTATCTTGTGTCATTTTGTACTTTTATCACATTCAAATACATTAGAATTACATGTTATTCTCCCCAATATGATTATCATTGCAAATATGCTTATGGATGTTCTTTGCACTATTTTTCAGGTACTTGGACCATGCTTAGATGGAAGAGAGAGAAGGAGGGACCCAAAGAAGGCCCCAAAGTCTCCCTCAACCTACCTCCAGTGGCCAAGAATCATCCCCGAGCAGAGACATCCGAGATTGACAAAGTAAGAAGCAAAATCAAGAAGTCAAGCCTCACCACGGCCGTGGCCCCAATGCCACGGTCGTGGGTTTATTGCCAAGTTCCAACAGGTTGCAATAGGGAATTCCTTAGATCGCCCATGACTGTGGCCTCCCAGCCACGACCATGGCCAATGAAGACAACACGACCGTGTCCATCAACACGGTTGTGGTCAGGAGAAGAGAGCATGGCCGTGGCACCCTACCACAGTCGTGGGAATTAATTGCAAAAATTCAGTTGCCAACAGGGAATTTGCCCGGAAAGCCACGACCGTGGCCGAAGCTGATCAAGACGCCCATGGCTCCTCCCCACAGTCACCTCCAACTCCTCCAAAACGGTCGTGTTACCCAACACGGCCGTGGTGCATGCTACCCACCACGACCGTGGCACTCCGCCACGGCCGTGGCCACCACCATCTCACCACTTCCTTCACCCCACGACCGTGTTCACCCCCAACGGCCGTTCCCCACTACCCTCACCACGGCCGTGGCACACCCACCACGACTGTGGTGACCACCTACCCTACACAATTTTTCACTGCTTTTCCTATTTTACCCCCACTTAGCCCTAGCTCCTATATAAGCACTAGTTGCTTCTAGGGCTCGAGGTAGAGCCCCCCTAGCCACAACCCAACTGCTCCCTTTCCTCCATTACTCCCATCCACCTACTTTCCTTGCATTTAATCCCATTTCCACCCACTTTCCACTCATTTCCACCATAGAAACCTAGTTTCTCTAGGTTTCTATCCATCCATTCCACCATTTACATGCTCTTGGGCACCATTGGAGGAGGAGGATCGTGGCTGGAAGCAAGGAGGTGAAGAAGTCAAGCTTCATCAAGCATCCATGGCATTTCCTACTCTCTTTCCCTTCTCCTTTGTTTCTGTTTTGATCATATATAGCTAAGCCCCCCTTGGGTGGGCTGTTTGGGGCAAAAATGTGACTTTGATACCATGTTGGGGGAATATAATTTGTAATGAACATATTTCACTTCTATGATGATTGCCTTTGGTTGTATCTCATTTCCCATTACTTGTGCATGTGATTGATGTTTAATTACATTGATTGATTGCCTTGTGGTGTTTGAAGATATTTTCCTCTAGGATGTTTTGGTTTCTATGTAGCTATCATAGGATTGGCTCCTAGGTCCTTAATTCAGATCCTTAGCTAGCCCCCTATCTTCCTACATAATCACCTTCTTCCTACGTGCAAATGTGAGTTCTAAGTGACTAGTATAAGTGTGATTAGTGCAATTGCCTAGGATTTCCTAAAGGCTAAGGTGGCTAGTGGCATGAGGTCAAATATCCTCATCTCTACTCCCATCCTTACCCTTGGTCCTCAATTGACTAATACCATTTATCCTAGAGACCTAGACTTGGTAATTCATATGAGAATTACACCTAGCCCTAGTTCTCCAACTAGTAGCATAGGGTACATCCTCATAGCACCCACCTTGTTGTTTAGTTTGGTAGTCTAGAATGAAATATGCTAATTGCTTATTATGGTGACATCCCTCAACTAATGTCAAGGTGACATTCCCAAACGGCCCACCTCCTTCATCTAATTGCTTAAAACCTTAATTGCTCTGTTTGCTTGTTAATGCTAGTGTAGTTCGCTTGCTTTAGTTAACTTAGTTAATTGCCTAGTTGTGTTAGCTTAGTGTTTACTTAGGTCTTTGATCTTGATTAGTGGTTAACTTAGGCTCTTAATTGCTAGCTGCTTGCTTAGTCTAGTGTAGTTTGTTCTTGCTCTTGTTTAGATATCTTGTTGACTTAGATTGCTAATTTAGCCTTTTGATAACTTAGTTTTATATTGCTTTTCCTGCTTGCTCACTTAGCTTAATCAACAACCAACCAACCTTTAAACCCTAAAAACCTTACTCTCCGCAATAGGAACATAGCTCATGCCTTCTAACTCTAGCGCCCCCTCTATCTCTGTGGTTCGACCCCGCATCTTGCCTTTGATCTATACTACAACAGTACACCGTACGCTTCGGGCGAATTGTTTTAGTTTTAGTGATAGACTCAATCTGGGACCATACAAATTTTGAAAGCAAAGATCCCATCATCCTGTGCCTCCCGACCTCGTGGATTGCACTCGGCCACCCTAGTTGGCCGGTGTTGTAAGCTTCTAGCGGGAGCGCACCAAGCTTTCTGGCGTCGTTGCCGGGGATAGAGGCGCTTGACCTAGTTAGATAGTGTAGCTTAGCCTTTCCTTTTGCCCTCACCATTGCTATTATTTATTCTTTGTGTTACTCTTGCATATTGGTTCACTAACTTGGCTCCTTGTTGTTTGTTTGTGACTTGCGCAGGTGACAGTTGTGCATGCGTAGCACGCGTTTGACTTGCACCGACTTGGTGGTTTACGACCCCGAGATTGGGAGAAGAAGGCGTCAAGCTCGCTGCAACCTACACCGAGAGGCCGAGATGGTCGAGAACAACCATGATGCCGACGCTCAGCCACCTCCGCCACATCGCCCGCTTCATGAGTACTTCACGCCGGGGAACTACAACTCCCCCGTCGCCACTCTAGTTGACCAGATGCCAGGTCAACAGTTCTCCATCCCACCGGAACTCTTGGGGCTTCTCCCTACATACTTCGGTATGGAGAACGAGAACCCATACCACCACATAGATGCGTTCCTTGAAACGTGCTCTACCTTCCGCACGCCAGCCGCCACCATCGACTCAATCAGGAGGACACTCTTTCCCTTCTCTCTTAAAGAGAAGGCCAAGGAGTGGTACGTCTCGAGGCCAGAGTTGGTCACTTGGAATGAGGTGAAGAACGAGTTTCTCAAGAAGTTCTTCCCCATCACCAAGTTATCCTACATGAGAAGATGCATCACATCGTTCACCCAGAAAAAGAACGAGCCCTTCCACGAGGCGTGGGAGAGGTTCCAGAAGTTGCTTCGTGACTTCCCTCATCATGAGGTTCCTCTTTGGCAGCTTGTTCAGGCCTTCTACACCGGGCTTGAGGAGCAAAGACAAAACAACATAGACTCTTCTTGCGGGGGCACGTTCATGGCAAAGCCGCCCGAGGAATCATGGCCGCTGTTTGAGAAACTCGCCGAGAATTCTTGCCACTGAGCTTCCACTAAAGGGGGGCATTGCGGCCGGAACTACACTCCTCCACCTTCCTCCGTGGCTCCCGCACGTAATGCCACCGACCCCGATATGATGAAAATGATGGTAGATATGATGCGGATGATGAAGAATCAAGTGGGTGGCTCTTCTAGCCAACCCGCAATGGCTGTCGACACTGTAGACGAGGAAGTCAACGCTTTACATTCCTTTGGTGGCCGCAACAACCAGGGCCCAATGTCCAACTCCTACACTCGCGAGTGGAGGAACCACCCAAACTTCTCTTGGAAACAACAGAATGAGGATGGACAAGGACAGGGGCAGCAAAAGCCACGCTACAGCTCCAAGTTTGAGGATGAGGTGCTCGGAAGGCTAAGAAGCCTAGATGAAGTAAAAAAGGATGTCAATGCACATGGGCAGTCTATTAACCGTCTGGAGTAGAGGTTGGATCAGATTTCTCTCTCTTTGGCTAGAAGGGAAGAAGGTAGACTTCCATCTCAGCCAATGCCAAATCCGAACAATGATGGGACTTTTCTAGGGAACACTTCGAGTGCTTATGTTCCACCATCTTACCAAGCCCCACCAAACCCCTATGCTCCTCCGCCTCCTCAAGCACTACTCAATTATCAATATGCTCCACCTCCACCTCACACCTACCAACAACCACCTCCACAATACCACCCCCCACCACAACAACAACCGCAACCCCAATTCATTCTTCAAAACCCCAACTCCCCTCACCAAAGGCCTCCACCACCCCAACATCCACAACCACCTCCACAAGCTCCCTCTCCTACCACCCATGAGCATGTAAAGGCAGTGACTACATTGAGGAGTGGTAGGACTTTGGAGAGGCCCCATGGTACAGTTGTTGGCAGAGATGACACTGAGGCAGAGCAGGTTGATACTGAGATGCAGATTGATGATACTGTGATAAGAGGAAGTGTTGATACCGTGACGCCGAGCATTGATACTGTGATATCGAGCCGTGATACTGTGATTCCAGTGATACCAGTGGATGATACTGTTGATTTGGACCGATTGGGGTCCCAACTCCCTCCTTATCCTGATGCACTCGAGGAGCCTTCTGTTGCTAAGAAAAACAAGAAGCATGCGGAAGATATCTTGGAGATCTTCAAGCAAGTGAAAATCAACGTACCTCTTCTAGATGCAGTCAAGCAAATTCCGTCCTATGCAAAGTTCCTTAAAGAATTGTGCACCTTCAAAAGAAAGACAACAGGGAGTATGCCTAAGAAGATCAATCTCACTGAGCAAGTGAGCTCCATTCTCCAACACACCATCCCCCAGAAAAGAAAAGACCCCGGTACTCCCATCATCTCATGCTACATCGGGGCACATCACATAGACCAGGCTCTTCTTGACTTAGGGTCTAGCGTAAACTTGATGCCGTATGATCTGTTTGTTGAGCTCCAAATGGGGGAGTTGAGGCCAGCCCATTGCACTCTACAGTTGGCCGACCAATCTGTGAAGACGCCTAGAGAGCGTGTGGATGATGTGTTGGTCCATCTTGATGAAGATACTTCTTCCTTCTTCCCAGCCGATTTTATCATTCTTGATATGGAAAAAGAGGCTAGAAAGGTGCCAATCATCTTGGGGAGACCTTTCTTAGCCACATATGATGTCATGATCCATGTGAGGACTGGGACCATGTACGTTACATTCATGCACATGAAGATCTGGTTGAACATCTTCAAGTCTTCTACTACAACCGAAGTGATAGGGGCCATCGAAGAAGATTGTTATTTGGTGGAATGCCTAGATGAGATTGTTGAAGAGTTCCTACCTGCGTGGATTGAGACTGCCACCCAAGGTAGAGGTCTTGAACCAATTGTTGAGTTCCCTAACGATGATGATGAAGACAGTGAAGAGGGTGAGCTGGCCTTAGTGGCTGCAAGTGAGGACCTTCCTTCTATTTCTGCACCATTGAAGAACTCCCTTGAAGCACCCCCCGTTCTTGAGCTGAAGAAACTTCCTAAAGGATTGAAGTACGCTTTCCTTGGCTCAAATGACACCCCCCCCGATGATCATTTCCTCCATTCTCTCTCCTGAGCAAGAAGATGCCTTGATGGAAGTCTTGAGGAAGAACATCCAAGCCATTGGATGGTCTATTGCTGACTTGAGAGGGATTGACCCCTCCATTTGTGTGCATCAGATATACCTAGAAGAAGATGTAAGACTGACCCGCCAAATGCAAAGAAGGCTAAATCCAAAATTGAAGGATGTTGTAACTCAAGAGGTTGTAAAGTTGCTTGATGCAGGGATCATCTAACCCATTTCTGACAGTACGTGGGTGAGTCCCATCCAAGTTGTGCCCAAGAAGGGCGGGATTACAGTTGCAGAAAATGCCGATGGTGAGCTTATGTCGGTGAGAGAGCAATCCAAATGGAGAATGTGCGTTGATTACCGGAAGCTCAATGAAAAGACAAAGAAGGATCACTACCCGCTCCCATTTCTTGATCAGATTTTAGAGATATTGGCTGGGCATAGCTTCTACTGTTTTCTTGATGGATACTCGGGATATTTTCATATTGATGTGCATCTGGCGGACCAGGAAAAGACGACATTTACTTGTCCAAGTGGTACATTTGCCTACCGGAGAATGCCATTTGAATTGTACAATGCCCCTTCCACTTTCCAGAGATGTGTAACCTCAATCTTCGCTGACATGCTTGATTCGTCACTTGAAGTTTTCATGGATGATTTTTCAGTTTTTGGGAAAACCTTTGATGAGTGCTTGCTACATCTAGTTGCTGTTCTGGAAAGATGTGTCAAAGTTCGCTTAGTTTTATCTTGGGAAAAGAGCCATTTCATGGTACCTGAGGGTATAGTTCTGGGACACCGAGTTTCTAAAGATGGGATTGATGTTGACAAGGCCAAGGTGGGCCTTATTTCTACACTCGACCTTCCTTCCACCGTAAGACATGTTCGATCTTTCTTGGGACATGTAGGTTTCTACCGTCACTTTATCAAGGACTTTAGCAAAATCTCAAGACCACTCTGTCGATTACTTGAGAAAGATGTCGAATTTCAGTTTGATGACAAATGTGTTGAAGCCTTCAATCATTTGAAAGAAAGGCTTATTTCTACTCCTATCATGCAGCCCCCAGATTTCTCTTTTCCATTTGAGATCATGACGGATGCATCTGATATGGCGGTGGGGGCTATGCTGGGTCAACACATTGGCCGAATTCCTCATGCTATCTATTATGCAAGAAAAACATTAGACAATTCTCAAAGAAACTATACGACTACCGAGAAGGAGTTTCTTGCGGTGATCTTCGCTCTTGACAAGTTCCGGTCGTATCTCTTGCAAAACAAAGTGACAATCTACATGGACCATGCTGCGTTGAAGTATCTCATGGCCAAGAAAGACTCAAAACCAAGGTTGATCCGATGGATTTTGTTGCTCTAAGAATTTGACATAGAAATTGTGGATAAGAAAGAAATAGAAAATGGTGCTACAGATCATCTCTCCCGCCTTGATGGACCTTTTGATATGACAAGTCCAATCAAAGAGACAATGCCACATGAACAACTCCTCTTAGTCTCATCTGTCCAAAAGCCATGGTACAAGCACATAGCAAATTTCCTAGCCAGTGGGAGGATACCGAGCATGTGGATAAGAGAGGAAAGCAAGCAATTGTTTGCTATGGTAAAGAACTACATTTGGGATGACCCTCACCTCTTTAAGTATTGTCCGGACCAACTCATTAGGAAGTGCATTCCGGAGATGGAGCAGCAAGAAGTCTTATCTATGTGCCATTCTGGAGTGTGTGGAGGCCATTTTGGAGGGAAACGCACGGCCGCCAAAGTTCTTCAATGTGGATTCTACTGGCCGACATTGTTCAAAGATGCTCATGACTTTTGCAAGAGTTGCTTCAAGTGCCAAAAAGTGGGCACCATCTCAAAGAGGGACATGATGCCTCTATCACCTATTCTTGTGGTAGAAGTGTTTGATGTTTGGGGGATTGACTTTATGGGTCCTTTCCCTCCTTCTTTCCAGTATGTCAACATCTTGGTCGCCGTAGACTATGTATCAAAATGGATTGAGGCTGTGGCAACAAGGACAAATGATCATAAGGTGGTGTGTGATTTCATGAAATCCAACATCTTTAGTCGTTGTGGTGTTCCAAGGGCTATGATTAGTGATGGCGGGAGTCATTTCATCCACCGCACCTTTGAAGGGCTGCTAAAGAGACATGGAGTGAACCATCGTGTAGCTACTCCTTACCACCCTCAAACGAGTGGTCAAGTTGAGTTGGCAAATCGGGAGATAAAGCTCATTTTGGAGAAGACGGTGCGACCGGACCACAAGGATTGGTCACTTCGCCTAAATGAAGCTTTATGGGCATATAGGACTACATACAAAACCCTGATTGGCACTACACCGTTCAAGCTTGTCTATGGTAAGAGTTTCCATTTGCCGATTGAGATACATCACAAGGTACTTTGGGCCTTGAATAAGATGGACTTCGATGAAGAGAAAGCTGGAATGAAAAGAAAGTTTCAATTGCATGATCTAGAAGAAATGCGGCATGAAGCATATGAAATGTCAAAGAGCTACAAGGAAAGAACCATGTTTCTGCATGACAAGCTCATAAAAAAGAAAGAGTTTGAGCCCGGCAAATGGGTATGGTTGTACAATTCAAGAATGAAGTTCTTTCCCGGAAAGCTTCGGTCTAGATGGGAAGGTCCTTACCTTGTCAAGAAGGTGTACCCATCCGGGGCAGTGGTTATTTGTGCAAAAGAAGGAGCTAAGGAATTTTCCGTCAACGGGCAAAGGCTGAAATCTGTTGTTGAAGTCGGCCCGGACAAGGCCAATCAAGACTTTGATATTGTTATGCTAGTAGAGGAGGAATTCGATGAAGAAGAATGCTTGGATGAGGATGAGAAAGGGATCTACAACAAGGATCTCTTAAAGGTTCCAAAGAAATGACAAAGTCCAACAATCAATAAGCCTGGCTGAAGGCGTTAAATTTAGCGCTAGTGGGAGGCAACCCACGTGGTTTGAGATTCTCGAACCTTGTTTTACCATACTTTCTTTTGGTTTCAAAGAAACACACACACACTATACTTGATAGTTTTTCTATTTGTGAATCATGTTAGCACAGGCACAAGAAAGAAAAGATGATGCTGAAGGGTTTAGCCAAGGCGGAGGTTAAAGTGGAAGAAGAGATTGCAAATCAAGGGAGGAGCTACAGGAAGAAGGCCAGAACGGCCGAGGTGACCCTATCTTGCTCACCTAAAGTTACATTGACCACTCCAGCTCTCGTCGGTTGCCTTTCACAACCCCACGCCTTCTTACCCTACTAGTCTAAACTTCTATTTCATGTTGAGGACATCATGATTTAAAAGTTTGGGGTGGTAGGGCGGTAAGCCTTCTTTTGCCGCATTTTTCTCTATGTGCCTTGTGCTACTTTTTGCAAGATGATCAAATAGTTCGACTAACCTTCATAGTTATCTATCCTAACCTCGTGTGCCTGCTTGCATTCACGCACTCATGTAGTTGATTTCTACATTTTTGAGTAAAGTTTTTCAAAAAATTTGCATGTTTTATCTAGGATTTACTTGCTTTTTACCTAAAATTGTGTTTGAATGTGATTTAGTGCAATTTGACACCTTTTTGGCCAATTTTGCCCAGATTTGATGTTTCTTGTCCAAAAAGTGTGTTTTGACTCAATCTTTACCATATTGAATGAAATTGCTTATCTTTGACAAATACAAGATGATATGCTATGATGAAGTGCTATGTGGTATCAACGAGTGACTTCTTACATGCTCATAACCTCCCTTGGGAATGTGTTGGTTTGATTGAATTATGATCCGAGCAAGCATAGAACGTTTAATGTTTGTGGAGTTACTTGATTGATATATGGATTTCTTTTGGTTCATTCATGTGATGTGATATCTATGGTGAAGTGTCGGGTTAGTTTTCATGCAGGAGACCTTATGTGGAAGATTATGCCAAGTGACCCCTCTTTGATCTGACCATTCTTCCACCACCTTCATACCTCTCCGCCTCATGAAAAGATGCCAAGAGTGTACATATCAGCTGTGGCCACCCACAAAAGTTTGGGGTGGCCACATCTCTACCTCCCCGCTTCACTCTATCCACCTTGTGCCCTACCTACACCAAGGGCAAAGAAAAAGAAAAGAAAAGCAAAAATAAAATAAAAGGATGCTCCTGTTTAAGAGCATTCAAATAAAGAAAAGAAGAGTGTGTAATAGCACTCCGAATCTTACCGCAACCCTTTCTTCATTCTTTCACACCCATGGAACTAGGAAACATTAAACCTAGCTCACTTTATCCCTTTCCGCAGCCATGTGGGTCATTTGGCATAACTTGAAGCATAAGGTTGAACGCATGAAGGTGAAACAACACTCCTAGTCATCGGCGATTAACATCATCATGAAACGGTCTACCCGGAACCTTATGGATGAGATATTGATAACTTGTGCAATCCATGCATTATATGAGAAGTTCATGTGCTTTGTGCTCTCTTCATGGTTGGTTTGTGAAAGTAGAAGAGGAGGGAAGTGATCTTCACGTACCTAGTCACCTTTGATCCCATTTAGCATTTGTCGCCCATCATATTGCAGTTGTCATATCTTTTGATTGTGGAAAATGGAAAAGAGATTGAGTTGGAGCATACTTGAGGACAAGTATGTTTCAAGTTTGGGGTGGTGATCCAACCCTATTCTAGGGCTGTATCTTGTGTCATTTTGTACTTTTATCACATTCAAATGCATTAGAATTACATGTTATTCTCCCCAATATGATTATCATTGCAAATATGCTTATGGATGTTCTTTGCACTATTTTTCAGGTACTTGGACCATGCTTAGATGGAAGAGAGAGGAGGGACCCAAAGAAGGCCCCAAAGTCTCCCTCAACCTACCTCCAGTGGCCAAGAATCATCCCCGAGCAGAGACATCCGAGATTGACAAAGTAAGAAGCAAAATCAAGAAGTCAAGCCTCACCACGGCCGTGGCCCCAATGCCACGGTTGTGGGTTTATTGCCAAGTTCCAACAGGTTGCAACAGGGAATTCCTTAGACCACCCACGACCATGGCCTCCTAGCCACGACCATGGCCAGTGATGACAACATGACCGTGGCCATCATCACGGTCGTGGTCAAGAGAAGAGAGCACGGCCGTGGCACCCTGCCACGGTCGTGGGAATTAATTGCGAAAAGTCAGTTGCCAACAGGGAATTTGCCCGGAAAGCCACGACCGTGGCCAAGTCACCACGACCATGGCCGAAGCTGATCAAGACGCCAATGGCTCCTCCCCACGGTCACCTCCAACACCTCCAAAACGGCCGTGTTACCCAACACGGCCGTGGTGCATGCTACCCACCACGACCGTGGCACTCCGCCACGGCCGTGGCCACCACCATCTCACCACTTCCTTCACCCCACAACCATGTTCACCCCCCACGGCCGTTCCCCACTACCCTCACCACAGCCGTGGCACACCCACCACGACCGTGGTGACCACCTACCCTACACAACTTTTCACTGCTTTTCCTATTTTACCCCCACTTAGCCCTAGCTCCTATATAAGTACTAGTTGCTTCTAGGGCTCGAGGCAGAGCCCCCTAGCCACAACCCAGCTGCTCCCTTGCCTCCATTACTCTCATCCACCTACTTTCCTTGCATTTAATCCCATTTCCACCCACTTTCCACTCATTTCCACCATAGAAACCTAGTTTCTCTAGGTTTCTATCCATCCATTCCACCATTTCCATGCTCTTGGGCACCATTAGAGGAGGAGGATCGTGGCTGGAAGCAAGGAGATGAATAAGTCAAGGTTCATCAAGCATCCATGGCGTTTCCTACTCTCTTTCCCTTCTTCTTTGTTTCTGTTTTGATCATGTATAGCTAAGCCCCCCTTGGGTGGGTTGTTTGGGGCAAAAATGTGACTTTGATACCATGTTGGGGGAATATAATTTGTAATGAACATATTTCACTTCTATGATGATTGCCTTTGCTTGTATCTCATTTCCCATTACTTGTGCATGTGATTTTTGTTTAATTACATTGTTGTTTAATTTGTTGTACTTTTATCACATTCAAATGCATTAGAATTACATGTTATTCTCCCTAATATGATTATCATTGCAAATATTCTTATGGATGTTCTTTGCACTATTTTTCAGGTACTTGGACCATGCTTAGATGGAAGAGAGAGGAGGGACCCAAATAAGGCCCCAAAGTCTCCCTCAACCTACCTCTAGTGGCCAAGAATCATCCCCGAGCAGATACATCCGAGATTGATAAAGTAAGAAGAAAAATCAAGAAGTCAAGCCTCACCACGGCCGTGGCCCCAATGCCACGGTCGTGGGTTTATTGCCAAGTTCCAACAGGTTGCAACAGGGAATTCCTTAGATCGCCCACGACCGTGGCCTCCCAGCCACGACCATGGCCAGTGAAGACAACACGACCGTGGCCATCAGCACGGTCGTGGTCAGGAGAAGAGAGCACGGCTGTGGCACCCTGCCACAGTCGTGGGAATTAATTGCGAAAAGTCAGTTGCCAACGAGGAATTTGCCTGGAAAGCCACGACCATGGCCAAGTCGCCACGACCGTGGCCGAAGCTGATCAAGATGCTCGTGGCTCCTCCCCACGGTCTACTCCAACTCCTTCAAAATGGATGTGTTACCCAATACGACCGTGGTGCATGCTACCCACCACGACCGTGGCACTCTGCCATAGCCGTGGCCACCACCATCTCACCACTTCCTTCACCCCACGACTGTGTTCACCCCCCACGACCGTTCCCCACTACCCTCACCATGGCTGTGGCACACCCACCACGACTGTGGTGACCACCTACCCTACACAACTTTTCACTACTTTTCCTATTTTACCCCCACTTAGCCCTAGCTCCTATATAAGCACTAGTTGCTTCTAGGGCTCGAGGTAGAGCCCCCCCTAGCCACAACCTAGCTGCTCCCTTGCCTCCATTACTCCCATCCACCTAATTTCCTTGCATTTAATCCCATTTCCACCCACTTTCCACTCATTTCCACCATAGAAACCTAGTTTCTCTAGGTTTCTATCCATCCATTCCACCATTTCCATGCTCTTGGGCACCATTGGAGGAGGAGGATCGTGGCTGGAAGCAAGGAGGTGAAGAAGTCAAGCTTCATCAAGCATCCATGGCATTTCCTACTCTCTTTCCCTTCTCCTTTGTTTCTGTTTTGATCATGTATAGCTAAGCCCCCCTTGGGTGGGCTGTTTGGGGCAAAAATATTACTTTGATACCATGTTGGGGGAATATAATTTGTAATGAACATATTTCACTTCTATGATGGGTTCCTTTGCTTGTATCTCATTTCCCATTACTTGTGCATGTGATTGTTGTTTAATTACATTGATTGCTTGCCTTGTGGTGTTTGAAGATATTTGCCTTTAGGATGTTTTGGTTTCTATGTAGCTATCATAGGATTGGCTCCTAGGTCCTTAATTTGGATCCCTAGCTAGCCCCCTATATTCCTACATAATCACCTTCTTCCTACATGCAAA
This sequence comes from Alisma plantago-aquatica, assembly GCA_963693085.1. Taxonomy (NCBI): domain Eukaryota; kingdom Viridiplantae; phylum Streptophyta; class Magnoliopsida; order Alismatales; family Alismataceae; genus Alisma; species Alisma plantago-aquatica. Next base: position 528,952,604 of record OY856412.1, read on the forward strand.
TGTGAGTTCTAAGTGACTAGTATAAGTGTGATTAGTGCAATTGCCTAGGATTTCCTAAAGGCTGAGGTGGCTAGTGGCATGAGGTCAAATATCCTCATCTCTACTCCCATCCTTACCATTGGTCCTCAATTGACTAATACCACTTATCCTAGAGACCTAGACTTGGTAAGTCCTATGAGAATTACACCTAGCCCTAGTTCTCCAACTAGTAGCATAGGGTACATCCTCATAGCACCCACCTTGTTGTTTGGTTTGGTAGTCTAGAATGAAATATGCTAATTGCTTATTATGGTGACATCCCCCAACTAATGTCAAGGTCACATTCCCAAATGGCCCACCTCCTTCATCTAATTGCTTAAAACCTTAATTGCCTTGTTTGCTTGTTAATGCTAGTGTAGTTCGCTTGCTTTAGTTAACTTAGTTAATTGCCTAGTTTTGTTAGCTAAGTGTTAACTTAGGTCTTTGATCTTGATTAGTGGTTAACTTAGGCTCTCAATTGCTAGCTTCTTGCTTAGTCCAGTGTAGTTTGTTCTTGCTCTTGTTTAGATAGCTTGTTGACTTAGATTGCTAATTTATCCTTTTGATAACTTAGTTTCATATTGCTTTTCCTGCTTTCTCACTTAGCTTAATCAACAACCAACCAACCTTTAAACCCTAAAAACCTTAATATCCGCAATAGGAACGTAGCTCACGCCTTCTAACTCTAGCACCCCTCTATCTCCGTGGTTTGACCCCACATCTTGCCTTTGATCTATACTACAACAGTACACCATACGCTTGCGGGCGAATTGTTTTAGTTTTAGTGATAGACTCGATCTGGGACCATACAAATTTTGAAAGCAAAGATCCCATCATCTCGTGCCTCCCGACCTCGTGGATTGCACTCAGCCAACCTAGTTGGCCGGTGTTGTAAGCTTCTAGCAGGAGCGCACCACCTTCTGACCCAATTGTCTTGTGCATTTAGGGAACATACCACTCCTACTCCCATCAGTCTTATCCTTCCTTGACTTTGGTATTGAATTAGGATTTTATCATAGCACATCTCCATCTTGAATCCTTACCCGAATCTCCATCATCTCTCTGGGAACTCATGGTCAAACTTACACCCCTTCATGGGAATCATGGTGACCTACCTATCTCAGTCTGGCCCCATACAAGTTACCTCCATGGAAACATATCATCATGCCCTTTAGAGATGGTCACACATGGGTCCATTAATTCATTCTCATACTATGTGCTCTCCATTTAGCTCACCAAGCTCTTATAAGTGACCTCTTTAGGTTACCTCAAACCTAAACAAAAGTTGGTGCTCACCCTACATGAAGGGCCCCTTCCTTGGATGAGAGAAAACTATCTCTTTATAGTAAAAATGGTTACAAAAGGTTCTTACCTCCAAGGTTTACATCATCATGTATATGCTTAGCCCTATCATGCTACTTAGGCACGTATCTAGCAAGAAGACAACCTACAAATCCATGCCAAGTTCCTTGGTAAATCATACTTGTTCCTCATTCCTCAAGGTTGCACTAATCTCATACATACACATGTCACCAACTTGTGTGAGGGGTTCACCAAACATATACCTTAGTTCAAGTGAGGTTTCCTTTTGCTCTATTACATGGGGGGGTTGTTCTTCTCAATACCTATGAACCCAAATAGCCTCGTGAGCACCATGTGCACTTGGTACTGCTACTTCCCCTCTTTGGGTCAGGAACCCCATGTTCACTTCTTATGCATCCTCTATCTAAACTGCATGCTCATCTGCTTAAACATGAACCAAACCTATACATGCTATGGCATATGCTTCCTCTTCCATGTGAACAACCCTTATAGTCCTTCACCAGGACAACCATCTGGGTGCGAGGCCTGTTAACTTGTTACTACATAATACCTCTTTAGGGTCTTTGGATTTCTCCTTCCTACACCTAAAGGTAGGCCCTTATATCATATGTATATCTGTACCAGAAGCCTCTTTCCGTTTTCTTGGGTTTGGTCCCTCTAAGGTATCTAAGGCATGAAAACCTCTTTGGATCATGCATGGAGAAACTCCACACGTCTATAAGGGTCATACATTATAGCAGACCTTCACGTGATTCCTCATGCCTTAGATTCTAGGTCTCCAACCTTCTTCATCGGGGTCTCGCCTTCTCTCTAGAACTAACCCTATAACTGGTCCTACTACTGGAGGTTCTCTCTTTGAAGATGGGTCAAGACCTTAAGGATACACAACTATCCCTACCTGGATAAAATGTACTATCAAAACTTACGTTCGACCAAGATCATCCAAAGCTCTGCATGCCTATCTAACAAACTATCAGGCATAACCCCTCGGGCTCAGGTCCACAACCTGCTACCAGCCTTGCTACCACACACTTCTACATAGGTTCATGCCATATATACCCGCTAGGGTTCCTATATGGTCATTTCTAACCTTCTCAGGGAGGGAGCTATCCTTCACCCTCAACAGGCATGACCACCCAAGGTTGGGTCACCACAAGGTACCAAGGGTCAAACAACCGCACATAGTCTATGTTTCTCATGCATATTCAAAGACTCTACGTAAAGCATGCATGTCAAACCCACATACATGCATGCATGATCAACTATGATATCTAACTCATCGTGTCTTCTCTTCCGCTATCCACTGCTTAAGGTTTTTGGGTTGAGCATCATCCTCGGAGGATGTGTCAGGTCTCTTCCTCTTCTTGGAGGCTCCTTCCTCCAAGGCTATCACTCTCCTCCTCATCCTACAGGATGGTCTAACCTTAGCATTCTCCTGAGGGCATGACAACACTGGCCATGCAACCTAAGAATGTAATTAAACTCAGCCTGAGGTTCTAATTATCAAAACTTATGTCCATGGCATCTTTCTTACATTATTTTTATTATTTGATGGAGGATTCCTTAATCCTTATTACTTTTAACCCCAAAACTCAGGAGGGTGGAGGAGGGAGAGAAACCCTAATATCTTATAGTTATTCAATGAACGGGGCAGAGAAGGGATGAAGATAGATGAGAGAAGACCTAGAGGTATCTTATTTCGAGTCAAATCCTCTGATTTTGGCCAGGAGGTCACACAGAATCCGAGTGTCCTCGTAGACCGACTAGCAGGGTGGAGGAAAATATTGTCAGCTCCCAAATTGTGATCCTTTTCTAGACACCTCCAGCATTGGAAAATCCTCTAATATTTCCCTTGGGTTCTAAAGAGTTTTTAAATTTAATAATTATTAGAGATTAAATGGAAAACCATGCTCATATACCAATTGTAACAACCCCGCTTCCCAGTAACCCCCAATTAAGAAATACCAAGAAGTCTGAGCCACTATCCCAAAATAGGATCATGGTTTTGCAAATAATAAAAAATAATCAATAAATTCTACCAAAGACTAAGCTTAAGAGAAGATAATTTTTTTTACTTTTCACATACCTTTCAAAAATAGGAATATAGAACTTTACCCACTGTAAAGTTCAATCTAACTAAATCCTCCTTTAATAAGTTAACTTTATTTTTCACAAAAGCCACTTTACTATTTGTCCACTTTCGGTTATTCCTAAAACACCAACAAATAAAATGTCAATCAGTATAAATGAATATACTGGTATGTGGTGACAACCAAAACATTGCACATATATTCTAACAACCTAATCATGTCAAATAGTTTTTAACAATGCAAGATTATGTTTTTCAATATGACTTCCAACCACTTTTACTCATCCTCTGGGATACCCTCTCTTAGGGTTTAGTCCTTGCAAGGGACTTTAGGCTACCTTCTCCATCCTGAGCTTGGTACCTTGTGGGTCACCTCTCAGGGTGCCCTGTGGTCTTCCCTCTAGGGCTTGACCATCTTTGACCTTCCCTCTGGGGCTTGGTCTTCTCAAATCATACATCTATAGATGGTATGTAGGTTCGAGCAAGTCGTATATATACTTAAATTGTGATAATCATATTCACTTTAAAGATTGCAGAAATAAAATCACCCAAGTAGTTATTTCCATGCAATCGGTGAAATGATAGAAAATGCTTGGAAACTAAAGTGTGTAATCATAAATAACCACATACCTGATTTGGAGATCACTCAAGATTAAGCACAATCCAATCGAATCAGGAAATCCAAGCAATCAATCAAGCCAATCACACAAGCACGATAGAATCATGAAAAGAATGTGCAACCTATTTACTACATACTCATCAAGAACTTACTTTATTGACTTGGAATTACTTCCTATGGTTTCTAATCTGAATTAGGGTTTCCTTAGGGTTCTATTTCTCAACTTTCCCTTTTTATATCTACAAAACTGTAAAATAGCAATTCTAGGTTCAAAACCCTAATTATCCAATTATTCACATTAAAGCCTCTTTATTATCAAATTTGGCTTAGGATCATCCTAACTTCATCTCATAGATAGAATCTCAAAATATAACCCATTAAAGGTCATTAATGCCTAGATTAGGGTTTCTAATCCCATTAATGCGCTTTATTCATATGAATCCCTAAATTACCAAATAAGCACATGGATCATCCATTTAGACTCAAAATGTCATTCTTATTAACAACAGGTTAATATTCACATAAAACATCCATATTACTTCTCCCAATTTCGTATAACATTAAATTAGGGTTTCATACTCATGAAAGCATTAAAGATAAGAACTTTATGTACTTTTCAAGTTATAAGCATATTTATTCCTTGATAATAATTTTATTGATTCCTTGCATTCTCCTGATAATTTTTCATATATAATTTTCTGCAATCTGAGTTACCAATAATTATTTATGAATTTGTAAGATTTACTTACCAGGACCAATAAGAGGCTAACACGTCAGCCATCACATGCGTTGTTTCCTATGTAGATGGGTCGACTTAAAACATAACGAAATTATGATTTTCCCCCTCATGCGACAACTCGGTTCTTCCTACCTCAGAGGGGTATTTTCATCAAGGTGAGCTCACTTGGGATTCCCTAAGCCTTTCTTAGCCGATTATCCAGTTATTGCCTCTTCTTCGAGTTATGCCATGTAAAAAGGAAAGCTGGATGAAAAAGCAAAACTCCTATCCCCTATCGCTACCTGCTTGTCACCTTCCTCATGAACCCTCCCACTGCTGTCGGTCCAGGGCCGACCACGGGGTTATCTCCCCCTCCATAGGACTCGATGGGCATCGAAAATAGTCCCTCAGCTTCTACCGCTCTTCGTCGTGCCTGACAAGGCCCTGATCCATGGCCAAGGTGGCTAGGTTCAAGAGAACCAGGCCTGCGAACCGCGGCTGGTTTGTAGACATCATGCAGGTGTTTCATAGGGACTAGGGTGAGGAGATGGCAAAGTTGTTGTTCGGCCTCCAAGGAGTGTCCCACTTCCTTTTAACTCCCTTCCATGGCTTGACGCTGCTTCAGGGATCACACTACCCCCCTCGGTTAGGGTCAGGATGGATACTAGTTGGAAGAAGAATGTAAGATGCCCGATGGACTCAAGGCTCTGTGTCTAACCCTTATATAGCCGATGGTAGCAACGTTCTATTGCGTTTAAGTCTCTGTTTACCAATGAGGAAATGAGTCCCACTGTCTATAAACAACTACTCTCCTTATTGGCGTGTAATTAGTCCTTTGATTACCTCCTTGCCAAAACCATGTTCCTATATTAGAGCATTTATATAATGGTCGGTTAGAGAGTCAGAGGTTATATTTCCTTTTAACTTGGCTTGTAATACATTGATCATGAGGATATACTACCTTATACAAAGTAGTATTTCGATTTGGCAACACCAAAAAGACACTACATAATTCCCATTAGTACATGGCACTTTATTCCCAAATTCTAAAATTATCCTCTTCTCGCTATTATAAACATGTAGATTCAAAATATCATCCATGGTGATCAATCATACATCTTTCCACATATATCTCATAATCATCTTAATTTCTTTTCATTTATATGCATTCTTTTATTTCTTCTTTTTCAGTAAATCTTATTGGACTCATTAACATATTATGATCCATGAAATCATATATTTAAAGGAAATATCATCAAAGAAATTCACTCATTACACATAAATCATACAATTTCATAATCATACATTTTATTGGAGAAATTGCATCTCAAACCATATAAACCCTAACATTGGGGTTGTAATAAGAAATCTCCATGGAGTAAAAATGGGTAGAACTCAACAAAGGCACATGATTTTTGTATCTGTCCCATAAAAACTAGAGAATCTCAACACAATATGCATTGCGTGTACACAAATACACAAACATACTTGTTATCATCATGTATCCACATCACCCCTTTCCTCCTCTCCTCCTTGGCCTTACTGCAACCCTTCTTCCCTCCATAGACTGTAGGCAACACTAGCTCATGTTATCGTTCTCCTTATCCTTCTCCTCCTCACCATAGTCTAGAAGTTGGATCTAGCCCATCTCTATGTCGTGAATGTGTTGCAACAAGGCCTCAATGTTCTAGCCACATAACCTCCCAACTTACCTAGTACCTGCTTTGGTAAGCGGTACCTTCTAGGTGAGGTTTCTTAGGGAAATTGACCAGGGCCTTCTCAAACTTCCTGTCCTTCTTGTAAGTTGAACAACAAGGAGAATGTGCAATTATGAAAGATGTAGGAGGAGAATCATTGGGGAACTACTTTAGAAAAGGGTGTTTATAACATCCTATGATTTGAGGCCTCAAATAAAATGATCTTAAAAGGAATAATTGGACCACCCATATCACCAAGGTGCACCTCCTTTTCAAGGAGCCCATCACTAAGAACTCCATAGTTAAGCATCCTCTACTTGGAGTAGTACTATGATGGGTGACCAATCCTAAAGTTGATCATACATTATGCATGAGTGAGGATAAAGCATGTATTTTAGGCTAGTGGTGATTTGTGGAGCCAGTCATCATTCCTGAAATACTACTTGAGCCTTGGGCGGTGGTCTCAGGTGTTGCAAAATGGTATTTGAGCCAATTCCCCTCTAATAGGTGGGGCTCAATGGGTCTATGTGAAAATCTCAAGCACGCTGCCCAAGCTTCTAGTAGAGTTTCAGGAATGATGACTCGTCCCACAGAAGACCACTATCCTTAACTACATGCTTTATCCTCATGCGCAAGACAAGATAAACTTCTCGAAAGGTCACCCATCCTAATACTACTCTGGGTCGAGCACGCTTAACCATAAATTTCTTTAGTGATGGGCTCCCAAAAAAGGAGTTGGACCTTGGTGATATGGGTAGTCCAATCATTCCTTTTAAGATCATTTTATCTGAGGCCTCAAATCCTGGGGTGTTACAATATTCCCCACTTAAAAACTTGATGTCCTCATTAAGTCTCAATTGTATGGCCTCATAATCTTTCCCCATTTTAGTGTAGACACAAATGACCCATGCACACCCAACTTCCGATCATGATAACTAGTACAAGGGTGGCTCCATCGAATCAGATAGCCCTTTCCAACATTCTTGGACACTACCAGCACAAAGGTGGCTCTATCAACTCGGATAGCCCTTTCCAACATACCTGGACCGCACGACTCAAGACCAGCATGCCACATGCCCATGTGGACCCCACCTACTAGAGGGGTTACGACTCTGATACCATTTGTCATGCCCATACCCACTTCCCAAGGCTCTAGCAAGGTTCAAGAATTATGACTGGCCCCACATACCACCTCTAGCCTTAACTACATGCTTTGTCCGCAGTCACACACAAGCCATGATAAACTTCCCAACCAATCACCCATCCAAGTGCTACTTTGGATTGAGCACGCTTAACCACAAAGTTCTTCAATGATGGGTTTGTGGAAAAGGAGGTGCACCTTGGTGATATGGCTAGTCCAATCATTCTTTTTAAGATCATTTTATCTGAGGCCACAAAACCTAGGACATTACATTGTGGCATGTCATTGTTTGATGTGTGTAGTCTAGTCATGTTGTAAAGGGATATCCATGGTGATGGAGCGCCCTTGTGTAGGTTTCCATGATTGGGAGTTGAGTATTATAGTTGAACCTTGATGAGGATGCTAAGAGTCTATGCATGATATATTGTAACATCCCATGATTTGAGGCCTCAGATAAAATGATCTTAAAAGAAATGGTTTGACTACACATATCAATAAGGTACACCTCCTTTTTAAGGAGCACATCACTAACAACTCCATAATTAAGGATGCTCATGTTGGAGTTGCAACGACCTCACTTTTCAGCATTCCTCAATTAAGGAAGGACCTTAAAGTTGAGAGCCATTACCAAAAATTCCCAAGATCTATATTTTAACAAATAACAAATAATAGCAAACTATTCCCATTATTTCAAATATCATTTACAAGATGATCCTCTAAGGAGTTACATGAGCTTCCAACTACGGAATTGATACATATGAGAAGAAGTATCTAATAATCCTCCTGTACTTCGCTTCAGTGTCATCAATTGTTTTCATCCAGTTCATAATGTTTTGATATCTTCACATAGAGGCAAGAAACAAAGCACATATCAATATATTTCTATGTTGTGTATGTGGGATAATATGTCCATGGAGGTGTAAGAAAATAAACAACCATAGCAACAATTAACATTATATAATCTAACATGTATTTTCTTTTCTAACTTCTCAACCGTTATTCTTTCACTGTCTATGGTGTGCCCTGTATTTAGGGGTTCCTTTTATGGGGAACTTCCTCTTTAGAGTTTGGTCCCTACAGTGGACTCTTAAAACCTTCTATTATGGGCTTGGTTTTGTACCAACCTTCTTTTTTAGGCTTGGCCTGTGGTGGTCTTCCTTTTCGGGCTTGATCACCAGTCATTCTCATAATGACTTCTTTCACCACATGCTCTTTAACTCACCAAAGACAACTATTTAGGGTTTGAGAAAGATATATTTATATATGATGATACTCACAGTAGCATTATAGATTGCATGAAGTAAATAAAAAATCAAGAAGTTTAATTTCAATCCATTCTGTAATCCTCAGAAAACCATGGAAGTCATTTAAGGAGAGTATTCATAGGCGTAACCACGTACCTTTAATTTCACACAGAAACCATGTAACACGTACTTCAAGAATATACCCGAACGTCCAAGCGTTCAACATAAACAACCAACATTATCTCCATGTATGTGTACTCTAAAGTGTCACTAATCATATTCAAAACATGCTTCTAATGTATTTCCTGATCTAGGCTTTAGGGTTGTCTCTGGTTCAGATAAGGAAGAAGGGTATGAAACCCTACTTCCATCACACCATACTTTACTTAAGTTATTAATCCATATTAGACGCTAGGTGAAATGCTAATTATCAAGTTAAGCTTTTTATACCATTTTGACAAACTATGTTAGATTATGCAACTTAAGATCAAGTAGATTCGACTATAAACCCTAATTGTCATGTTTGTAACCCAGAACCTTTAATTATGATCATTTCTATAAAAAATGCATCAAGGACTTATATTCTTATCAATTTGAACATATTAAGTTATTGTGAACATCTAGAACTGATTGTGTTCATGAACATTATAGCAAGATATGATCTTTGGTTCTCAAACCCTAATTATACATCACTGTCATCATCCTCATCTTAGTTTCTCATCTTATTTAACAATATGAGTAATTATGTCATAAATGTTTTTAACATCTTAATAATCTAATCCAGGATTTCCATATATCAATCATCACTGAATCATGTATTAACCCTACTTTTGGAAGTATGCTCATAATCAGGCCTCCAAATTTTTTTTTGGATTCTAATCATTCTTCTAATTAAGTTTGAATATATATTCACTATAATCAGATCTAGGGTCCAATTACTACATTTGGTTCAAGCTTTACCATCATTAGACAAATTATAGCATGACAGGTCAACCCAAAACCCCTTTCCTATTTCCATCTAAGCATGTGCCAATTTATCATGAAAAGACACTCATGCCCCCAACTTAACACACACTACAAGGGACTTTTGGGTTCTTTTACCTTGTGTTGTCCCCTTCCTCACAGAGGGGTCCAACTCTCACCCTAGGCGAATTGTCTACACGGAAGGCTCCTTGTATCCTGGGCTCTGAAGGCCCGAAGGTGGTCGGATGCTTCTACAGGTCCTCATCCATCTTGGTCAATAACATTGCTATGGATGGTGGTGGCTGGGACCAAAGAAAGTGATCTGGCTAGCATAGAAAGAAATGAAGTTTTAGTAGGACAAGGATGCTTATCTTAGCGATCCAAAGTATTGCTCAATGACGACACATCTCCCCATAGCCTACTAGATCTTCTCTATTACTCGAGATCCACTGAGGGACTCAGCCTATGCCTACTTTGCCTTGAAGAGGATTGACGTGATGCTAGGAGTTGTGAGTGATGTGTTATTGTATGGAGGGTGGAGAGGAGTTCGATCCCATGCTCTGTTCTGGGCTAAGCCTCTTTGTCTTATATAGATCATGGTTATGGTGGAGAGTGGAGCCCATCCTCATGATAACCATGTTCCTGGGTTCTCTATTTTTTTTTTTTGATAAAACTCCTAATTGCAAAAAATAGTTATTCTCCTTATCTATAACTCCTTTCCCCATTAAAACTTGGGAGAACCTTCCTTTTGATATTATACTCAATATCGTGAGATATTGGATCCAAACTATTGCTTTAGGTACTCGGAACTTGCCTTTTTAGTAGTTTTTGAATATTTGCATAATTAATTAAATGGATCAAAGAGTAGATTATAATATTCTTCATTTTTTTCCTTACTCTTAGATTTGTATTATACATCATCTAAAATTATATTGGGTAATCAAGATGGGCACGAAATACCCCCCTTCCTCTGTATTGTATCATAGGGACTTATATGTGAACGTTTGATTATAGGAACTTAACTAAATCATACTTGTCTCTCATCTTTACTCCAATTGGCCCCAAAGTTTAACAAAAATCTTTTGATAAACAAATCTCTATTTGGACAATTTTTTGTGTCAAATTATGCAAGTTAAACAAACTTTTCTTGCCTCTCAAAAATTGTTTTATTTAAATTATTTAAGGAATCTAATAACTTCCTTTACCATTCAAACATGGCAAGAATTCTTATTTTAATATACATATTCTCATTGAATACAATATTAGGTCCAACAAAACTTATTAATGACCCTCACTTATCTTTTCTAGAAATTTTCCAATAAATTCCTAATTTAATTACCAATTGTCGATTACTTTTAGAAATTCCTTTATTATTGAATTTTACACTCTTCTTTAACCAATAATTATTAATGGATTATTGAAAATAATAATACACATAAAATTTCTTTTCAGATGAGAAATTGAATTCAGGCCAAAACCTTCAACAAGACATAAAAGAGTTCCAAGCTTTCTAATATGATCATAATAATACATTATTGGTATCTGAATACATGTATAAATATATGCAAAAATTAGCATCCTTTCCCTCTTATTAGAATTTTGTCCTAAAAATTGACTAGTAATCCAAAATGATGGAGATGAGACTTTTCTCTATCCGTCTTTAGCTCCCATGTGGCTTCATCATGTCCATGGTGCTTTCAAAGAGCCTTCATTATCTCAATTTCTAGAATTATCTTAGTTTTATTATTATTTTCAAGTATACCAAAAGTCAGACCGAGATATTCTTGTTGGATGCCTAAACACTTGTGTTTCCATCTGGGCTATATAATTACTCCATTAATTATGGAAACCACCACATACCTTATTTTCTTTTGGAAACATGCATATTATCTCATATTTCAGTTGCATAATAATCCACAAAGTCACTATCTCTTATTTATGCACGAAATATTTTATTTATTTATCTTGTGCCCCAAGACCTATTTGCATACCAAATAGTGTCATGGGGCTCTCTTGGGCCATGGGTTGCACCCAAGCCTCTCAGATTACTTTATTTTTCTATCAATAATGAAATCAAGTAATTTATTTATCAATTCAATCCTTATATTTATATAATTCAAATTCACCAGATTTGAGGATATAACATCCACCCTTCCTTAAAAGGAATTTTGTCCTCAAAATTCAAGCCAAATTAGATTAAGGTGGATTATACCTCTTATCAGTTTCATACCTTAGGGTCAACAACCCTTATTGGAAATCCGTATATAAATCATCTTTAGTAACCTTTACTAATATGTAGATTTCTCACATTACCAAGGTTTGTATCCAAATCCATTTTTAGGGTATATCTACAACTTCATCCCTTACATGATCTTATCACTTAGTGATTATGTTTTGATTCCAATTCCACTTGGTAATTACGTTTTTATTTGTGATTTCAATTTCACTTGGTGACTATCTCATTCACCTAAGTTTCCAAGCCAATATTATTATTTTCTCATAAGGGTGAGGTAACACCTCAAACCATAGATTATACAATTAACTTTCAACTTGGGTATTTATTCTTTTTTGTCAATTTTTAGGCTTAGCATGTGTCTACCCAATCTCTCATACTCATAGCAAGATGAAATAAGCATTTGTATGTAGCCCAAATACAGAGTTCATTCTATTCCAAGAACAAAGATGGTGTACTCATACATCATCTTTTAATTTCCAATTTTAGGTTAAATCATTCTCCACATGAATATGTGCCATGGATACCATAATTTTTTTAATCTCACGCATTCATTTGGGAAGTGATTTTCTCATAATTCCTAAGTTGATGCACAACTCTCACCGAGATGTTATCAACCATTATTACATGATTTCTTGCATTATTTATAGTTATATCTCATGTCTTAATGGCCTTAGTCATTCGCTTGAGATCTCTAGGGGTATAGGCACCTTTGGAGTGATCTCCTCTTGCACCCAATGTGACACCCATTGTCACACAAGAGCGAGATGACTCAAAACAAAACACAAAATAAATACTAATCAACCATGTTACCAGATAATACAAGAAATCAAAACCAATTTCACATAGCCAAAAAAGCTGGAATATATTACATATGAGCAGATGACCTATGTCATATGTATTACATATGATGCCAAAAGATGATACATATCATTGTACATTGTCTAACTTGCCACAACATGTTATATATGTATACAAACCATGTCTGTACAACCATGGCCTACTTCCAAAACTTGTATCCATATACATAACAACAAAAACCTCCCCAAGGACATGAGAGTATAGGGACGACACATAGAACTCTACTTCAAAACAGTAGCAGCATGTCCAACCTTTAACAACTATTGCTCCTCTTGCTACTCTACCTCAGTTGTACAATCTCTACCTCATAGTGCAGGACCACCTAAAAGATGTGGAAACCCATGGGGTGAGACTGAATGTACCAGTGACAGATATTGCTCTCTGCCAACAACTACTATAAGCACCAAGAAAATAAAAGAGGTAGATAAGTATAACATCAGGTTGAGCAGATTCAGCTAAGTAAACACTAAAAATTGATAACACTATATAAGCAGTGTAGGCATCTACAACAGAGTAGTAGATCATCATATAATTTGAGAAAGAATATGAACAACATGTATTTCCTTTATCAACTAAATAGTACAAGAAATAAGGTAGAGGGTTATTCAATGTTCTTCGTGTTTAATCCTATGAAAATATGCTACACAGTTGTGTTACATCTTTTATTAATGCCCTAAGGATTTGAGTCGTACCACCTAAATCCAACTGACCACTATAGAGTAGAAATCAGTGCCATACAAGGTCTATGGTAGAACCATAATCCACGACCGCTCTAACACTCCCAGTAAGTTTGAGAGAACACCATAGAGACATCAATAAACTACAAACAGTGACATATAGTCAAGCTGAAAACACCTAGCCTACCTTGGTACAGGTCACAACGCTAGAGGATAGGCTCATATGTGGCCGTCCCATAAAAGGCATTGTGTAGTTGCACTGCTACCATTCACAAATATCTCAATATCACAAACATCGAGGCATGACTGCTCATCCTCCAAAACCTATAATTATGGATGCAAGGATATCCACTCAACTTGTGCACCCACATATTCAACAATATACACTCTGAGTTTCTCGTAGGTGTTAGTCATTTCATCATCCAACAATAAATCTGACAGTAGAATGGATCTATGGCGTAGGGAAACTACATGATTCGGGTTTCACTTTATTAATTATGCCAATTGGGTGAATTAAGTCTCCATCATACAAGTGGACATACACAATCCTAATTTAGTTTAGCAAGTATAACTATAAAACAACTTCTGAAGATATAGAATGTATGAAGTAAGAACATATCACATCATCACTTCATACTTGTATCATTGTAATTGACAAGGCCATCACCATTATCACATCACTATGGGATATCAAACCCTCAATCACATATCTAGAGGAATTCACTTCAAACTAGGCACCAAGAACTTATTAGGTCATTAGACCCCATCATATAATTCCTACACATTCAATGTCATATTATGCCATCATAATGCCCATAATCACAACCATGTATTATATAAGGATAATCATAACATTCATATAGCTATAACATTCATTTCACCTACAAAGTTAGGGTTACATAAGTGGGAGAGATAAACACCATTACATGTCAATTACTTCAATTAAGAGGAGAAATTACAACATGTATCCCAAAATTAGGGTTAAGGTTTCATGTGTAGCCAATTAGGGTTTCATAGAATTATTCAATCACCAAACCCTAGTTTCATCATATCCCTCACATTTGGAGCGTATTAGGGTTAAGCATTGTGAAGTATGATTAATCATTCCAATTCAAATCATCATGTATAGATCATTAACCAAGTGTTGTGGTCAATTGGATGATAGGTGTAGCAACCTACATACTACATGAGTGTAGGTATATGTAGCGACCATAGGTGTGGCAACAATAGGTGTAGCGACCATAGGTGTAGAAACCATAGGTTGAGTGTAGCAATCAAAGGCACTCATGTGTAGTGACCTATATGCTTGGATCGTTATGTTACGACCGCTAGAGAGCATGTGTAACGACCATACCCTAGGGTTAGAGTTTGTTGCAGTTGCAACAACCCATTCTAAAGGGTAGCGACCGCTTGGAGGTCCAAGAGATGTAGTGACCTCTAGGTCATCCACACGGACACCACAAAGCCAACTCCAAATAAGAAACAAACCATGGCCAAAATAGAAGATAACACCCAAGAAAACCAACATCATCTAAGCAGAAAGCTCCTCACAAAGATTACCATCTAAACCCTAGAACATGTGACATAGAAATCACCATAAAGACCATCATTAAAGAGATTAAAACCAAGTTTATCATACATGTAAATAGAACCAAAATGTCCTGTTATACAAGGTAGATGATCCATAAACAAAGTGATACATTTCCATAATCAAAAGCAAGTGGAAACCATCAATCTCATAGTGACCACAAAAATTGGTTACAAGGATTAATGTTTAGGAGTAGAAGCAAACCACATGAGGTTGTTACTAAGACTTAAAGCCTAAATCCTAATAACCCCACCTAGAATATAAGACTAACATTTTAAATATGAAATCAACAACATGCATGCAAGAACATAGTGTAATAATAGTGAGGGAAAAGAGTTATATAACCCACCTTATGTAGAGATTCGAGCTCCAAGACCACGATCCCTAAGAGAGAAGACGAAACTCCAACCAAGATCAACTTTGGGACAAAATATCACCTCATGAAGAAGCAAAATACCAAGGTAAAAATATGGCTCAAGATGAAGAAAAACACAAAACTTATGCCGATCAAGAGGGAAAGAAGAAGAAAGAGAGGAAAGCTCCTTCTCACTTAGGTACAACCATGGTTAATCCATAGTCCAACCTTTGTAAAGAGAAATTTCCATCAAGATGGCCACCATGGTAGATCCGTAGTCTCACAACCAAGAAAAGAGAAGAAGGTAGGGTAGAGAGACAAAAGAAAATGTGATCAAGGAAAGATAACAACTTACCTAGAGAGAAGATCACCAAGGATCACCACAAGGAGGATGATCAAGATCAAGGGTACCATATGCAAGGTTGAATGACCACCAAAGCTCCAAGATCAGTCCTCTTTTACTCCACAAATCTCCAAGGACGAACAAAAGGTAGTGGAGAAGAAGGAGGGCTAAAAAGGATGCTTGCATGAAGAGGGGAGGGGTTATATACACAAGGTAGGAGGGCGATAAGGGGGTTATGAGGTGTCAACACAAGAGAGCATCAAAAGAACACTTATTCCCCAAGGAAACAACCATGCAAGAACTTAACACATGCATGCATCAAAGGGTGATACTATCTAGGAAGGGTAGAGACCACCTATGTCGGATACAACCCTTGTTGCGGTCACAACACATCCTGGTACCCATGTAGCAACCACTACACTAGGTCACCATGCAAAACATGGTCGAAGGACTCAATTTGAGGACAAACCTTAGCCACCAAACCTCAACTAGAGCACCATGGTCAAAGAAAACTACACCTTGGGTAAGTGTTGCACTCACAACACTCACCAAGTGAGGTGTTGTGATCGCAACACTTCACAAACCCTAATATGGTCGAAGCTCATAAACAACGAAAACCCTAGAAACCCTAATCTCACCATGTGATATGACTTCATTAACCATGGTCCAAGCAAAGCACCCCTATGTTACTTTATCTCTCTCTCTCTTTCTCTTTCTTGATGCTAAGACATAGAGGGCACACTCTACATCTGAAAAATTGCAAGATAACCCTCAATCTTGCGTAAATTGCAATTTGGCCCAAAACAAGGATAACAAGCTCAAACATTAGCCAAATAGGACCAAATTGAAACCATTAGCTGGACACATGTTATAAAAGTGTCTCAAAGGATTAGATTAAGGTTATAAGTATCTAATAAAGAAAAGAAAACAAGATTAGACCAAAAAGTTAGGTCAGGGGTCTTACAGCCATAAACCCTTAACACAAATTTTGCCCCCGAAATCCTACACAAAAAGAGATGGGTACTTCCTACGCGTCTCTTCCTCAAGCTCCCACGTGGCTTACTCAATACTAGAATGATGCTACAAAACCTTCACCAACACTATATCCTTCTTCTTCAACATCTTCACTCTTCTATTAAGGATTAAAACAAGTCCTTCAACATACAAGATATCTTCTTCCAACTCAAAATCCATTGGCTGTAGCACTCAATCGATATCAGGGTGGCACTTCCTCAACATGGACACATGGAACATTGGATGCAGCATGTGCAACTTAGGTGGCAACTCCTACTTATAGGCCACCATCCTGACACGCACCACCACAGGGTAAGGTCTCATATACCTGGAAGACAACTTACCCTTCTTCCTAAACCTTAGCACGCTTTTCCAAGGAGATACCTTGAGATACACTTTATCTCCCACTTGGAACTCCAACGGCCTATGTCAATTATTAGCATATGATTTCTGTCTATCTTGGGCTGCCTTTAACTATTGTTGAATCACTTTGATCTTCTCTATTGTCTGTTTCACAAGCTGGAAACCTAGAAGTAGTACTCACTAGTCTCATACCAACACAACAGAGATCTACAACATCTCCAATAAAAATCCTCATAAGGTGCAATATCAATGTTCCTCTAAATAAGTGTTATTATAGGAAAAGTTTATCAAACTGAGGTGGACATACCAACTTCCCAAAAATTGCAAGACACAAGCCCTCAACATATCTTCTAAAGTTTGTATGGTCCTTTTAGACTATCCATCTATTTGTGGGTGAAAGAATTAGATGAACCTCAACTGCATACCCATAGCTATGTGCAAGCGCTCCAAACGTGACAGGTGAACTGAGGACCTCTACCTGACACGATAGTAGCTGGAATACCATGCAAACAAATGGTCTCATCAACATATATCTGAGTAAGATTCTTTGATGTATACATGGCCTTCACCTGAAGGAAGTACACTAACTTGGTCAAACTGTCAACGATCACCCAAGTGGAATCATTACCTTTGATTGTCCTAGGGAGACCAACCATAAAGTACATCGTAACATGATCCCATTTCCATTGTGGTATAGGAAACAGTTGCAAAGTCCCTATAGGCTTCTGATGCTCTACCTTAACTTGCTGGCACACAAGAGACCTTGCAACAAACTCAACCACACCACGCTTCAAGCCAGGCCACCAATACAAATCTTTCATATTGTGGTACATCTTGGTGCTACTTAGATGCATGGCATACATTGAAGAGTGAGCCTCTTCCAAAACCATGTTTCTCAATTTATCAACATCAGGAACCATTGCTCTACCGTGTAACATAATATCCCATCCTCAGACTCATGAATCCATCATGCTTCTCGCCACCGAACTCTGCTCAAATATACTGTATAATAGTATCATCACGTTGTGCATCTTGAATCTATTGCCTCAACATAGGATTCACCTATAACTGTGCTAACAATCCTGTCAGCATAGATACCTCTTGTTGTACATTCATCTGATGCAAGGAGACCAACATGTCCCTATTATGGAACACCAAAGAACACAACTGATCCCTATCCACAGATGCAACAAGAGTACTTCCTACTTAAGGAATATGCCACGACATTTGCCTTTCCTGGATGGTAATATATGGTACAATCATAGTATTTGATCAACTCCATCCAACGTTGTTGTCTCATGTTTAGATCCTGCTATGAGAAGATGCATTTTAGGTTTTTGTGATATGTGAAAATTTGACACTTCTCACCATAAAGGTGGTGCATCTAGATCTTCAAGGCATGAACCACTGCATCCAATTCCAGATCATGAGATGGGCAGTTCTCCTCATGTTTCATAAGCTGTCATGAAGTAAAAGAAATCACATTCTTATCCTGCATCAACACACAACCCAAACCGTTCCTTGACACATCACAGATTACGATATATCCTTTCCCTTGCTTCGAAAAAACCAACATAGGCACTCTAGTCAACTTCTCCTTTAATGACTGGAAGGAACATTCACACTTGTCATCCTAGAAAAAAGGTACATCTTTCCTCGTAGCTTTGTTAGGGGTAATGCTATGACACTGAAGTTCTTGATGAACCTCCTATAGTAGCCTGACAAACCCTAAAAATTGCAAACTTTTGTTGGTGTCTTTGGCTGCTCCCACTCTATCACAGACTCAACCTTCTTAGGGTCCACATGAACACCCTTAGCAGATATCACATGTCCTAGGAAGGAAACCTCCTTCTACAACTGATGCTGTCTCAACACAGTCAATGCCTAACGCTGATACAGCTAGCTGTCACAGGAGTATATCAAGATATCATCTATGAACACAACCAAAAATGATCAAGATACAGACGAAACACTTTGTTCATTAAGTTTGTGAACACTGTTGGTGCATTGGTTTTAGCTGAAACAACTTAACCACAAAATCATTGTGACCATACCGAGTCCTGAAAGCTAACTTGGGTATGTCATCTGCCTTGATCCGTAACTAATGATATACTCACATTAGATCTATCTTTAAAAAGATTATAACACCCCCTCAACTCATCAAACCGGTCATCTATATGCGGTAAGGGATACTTGTTCTTGATCATCACCTTGTTCAACTACCTATAATCGACTCATAATCTCATAGATACATCCTTCTTCTTCACGAACAATACGGGAGCAACCCAAGGAGACGTGCTCAGTTTGACAAAGCCTTTCTCAAGAAATTCTTGCAACCGTTTCTTCAACTCTTACATCTCAGCTAGCGCATCATGTACAAAGTATGTGCTATCAACTGTGTGTGAAGTACCAGATTGATCTCAAAATCAATCTCTCAGGGTGGGGGAACACCAGAGTACCAGATTGATCTCAAAATCAATCTCTCAGGGTGGGGGAACACTAGATAACTCATTAGGAAACACATCCTCAAAGTTTCAAACAACTGGCACCTCCTGAATGCTAGGACTCCTTACCTTAGATCCATCACATGTGCCAAAAACACCTCACAACCCTGTCTCATCAGCTTCCCTATTGTCATTGCCATACCAGATACGTCAGAAGAATCTTCCTATCACCTTGGAAGATCCATAAAACATCGCCATTGACAAACATCACCAGTTTAGAACTACAATCCAAGATTACTCAATAATTATCCAAAGTATCCATTCCAAGGATCCCATTGAATCCATGCATATCAAGTGGTAGAAGATCCACTTGTATGTTGCATCCTGAGAAAAGAAAGAACGCGGGAAGGAGACACCTCCCCAACTCGGTGGAACCAACCAAAGGGGTTTCTAGGCAAAGACTATCATCTCTATGACTAACGGGTGAAGAACAACTAGCTATCACTTCTCTAGTGACAAAAGAGTGAGTCACACTTGAGTCAACCAAAATAGATATAAAGCAATATGCAGACATATCAAAATGAAATAGTTCCATCTGACATGTCATGACTCACGGGTTGACCACTCCTTCCGGCTAACTCATAGCATAGAATTGAGTCGTTGCCTATTGTCTCCCCCATCCTCTACTAGCTTGACTAGACGAACCAACTTGCGAAGCCTAGCCGCATCCTCAACCCCCACCACTATTGAAATGTCGCTGTTGTGACCCTTACTGACCTTTCCGCAGCTGTTGTATCACCTCTTCATTCTTCATTAGGCAATATGGCCTTGTATGGCCTATCTGTCCACACTTGAAATATGTCTTGCTCTCATACCACAACCTAAATGGCCCTATCACTGATACTGATGCAACACTATGAGATCCTACTGGCGGAAAGGTATGACCTCTACTGTGGGCTCTGATCTCCAAAACACAAGATAAACATAGAGGAAGCAATTTGATTAATTAGAGGAATACGAAAATCACGAGAAATTAAAACTTTTCGAAAACGAGATCTTAAAAAACCTGAAACTCCTTTTATAAAAGTAAGATGAACTGTTTACATATCTGATAAATCACTTCTCGAGTGATTATATACGTCACGATACAAAATCTCAAGATTTCAAAATTCTCAGATCAACAAACTCCTAGGACCTGAGTGTACAGACACGACATAAGACTATTCTGACTACAAGACTAGACAACACATTGTTTCCACCTGAAGTCACTACTGCTCCTGAATTTGCTGTTGTTGTTGCTGCTGTCCACCTACAGATCGGTGCCTTCGACCTCGACGTCCACCTAAAGATAGAAATCTACGGGGTGAGACAATTTTAAATAATTGTCCCTGCGAGAGTTATAACTCTCCGCCAGAAAATTTGTTAGAAGCAATCAAAGGAATATCATGAGCAAGTAATTTAGGTTACTTACAGCAGGCTTGATAACAAAAACTCATCTTTAATTAAGGAATATGAAGAACATGTATACTAATACTTGAACAGGATATTAAAAGCAAGCAATGTAATATCAATCAATGTTCCTCGTAGTTCAGCCTAAGCAGTTATGCTACGCGGTTGATTATGTTTTAAAAACATCATTATGCCCTGCGGAGATGAGGTATACCGCTCATGCTCCAACCGATCACTAGTAAGTCGCATCGGTATCATACTAGGTCATCGAAAGAGCCGGATTCTCATGACCTTCAACTACCTCAGTCAGAATGAGGATAAACATGCAGGACATCTAGTGTCCCTGCTAATATAGCTTACCAGGGTATTCTGGTACTTTGCTATTAGAGTCACAGTGGCATTCTGCACTCTCTTCGCCATCGAAAGATTTCATGTTTATCTCTCATCGATGCGGTATAAAAGATTCCCTTGGAAGAATAGTGTTACATCATCCTGGTATAAACATATAGTGAAGGGTTGATGGATTAAGATACATCAACATCAACTCCTACACTAGGATGTAAGGATATACACATCCATATTCCCCCACATACTCTAAAGTATGTGATCCAGGAGTTCCCTTAGGAAAACCTGTTTCACCATCATTTAAATTCTGACAATGATGGATCTATGATCAGGGCTCTACATGGTATGATTAAACTTGATTATAAGGTACATTTCAGTATTCTTTTAGCATCATACATGTTTTCAAACATTAATCATTAGCATAGCAGCTATGAAAGTAGAATACTAAATGTATCAAGTCTAACTCACATCAATTATCATTTCTCAATCGTCCAATCACAAGTCATTTGACAAGCACGACCTTGATGATATTCATGGCTCTTACAGCCTATCATTCTCATAAGATGCCACTTACTAGGCATCAACATATGTCATTATTCATAAAGCTAATAACATTCTTCCAATGAATATGAAATCATAATCCTTACCTGGATATGATCACCATCATGTATAGAAACCTGCATGGTTAATTCAACTGATAATAGTAAGCAATTCATATCAAGAGTTGTACCCTTATATTCTTACAAGGGTTAGATTCCCTGATTTTCATCAATTAGGGTTTACTATTCACAATATATGTCATCACCCTAGAATTAGGGTTTACTATTCACCTCATGGTGAATTAATCTCATTACATTACCATGCATGAGAAACATCATCATTAAAGCCCTCGTCTAAGATCAAGATTCACCAATTACCATAATTAGGGTTTCCATGATCTCTCATAAGTGGATCATACCCTAATCATGTACATTCATGTATATTGAAGGTATTTTACTTGAGTTTCCATCATAAATGGTACTTTCTCTCTCCTCTCACTAGTAGATGATGACTACACCACTTATATTAGGTTAGGCAAAGTCCCCTTTGATCTACATAAACCAAATCACCACTATCATGTTATTAGAGTTTACATAAAACAAGGTATCCTTTAATTGAACCCATTTAGGCTGAAACGAGTTGAACCCATTTGAGGTGAAATGAGTTGAACCCATTTGAGGTGAAACGAGTTGAACCCATTTGAGGTGAAACGAGTTGAACCCATTTGAGGTGAAACGAGTTGAACCCATTTGAGGTGAAACGAGTTGAACCCATTTGAGGTGAAATGAGTTGAACCCATTTGGATTGAAACGAGTGTGAACCCGTTTGGATTGAAATGAGTGTGAACCCATTTGGATTGAAATGAGTGTGAACCTGTTTGGATTGAAATGAGTTGAACCCATTTAGGTTGAAACGAGTTGAACCCATTTGAGGTGAAACGAGTTGAACCCATTTGAGGTGAAACGAGTTGAACCCATTTGAGGTGAAACGAGTTGAACCCATTTGAGGTGAAACGAGTTGAACCCATTTGAGGTGAAACGAGTTGAACCCATTTGAGGTGAAACGAGTGTGAACTTACTTGGGTCCAAACCGCATGAACATAAAAGGTGACACATAGGTTATGTTTGAATAGGGTTTCCTAAGTTGAAGCCTTTAATTGGCCAAAGCCATGTTAACCACTTACGGATTGAGTCAATTAGGATGAGCCTCAATCAATTGGACTCCAAATTGACCCTTAATTGTAAGCAAATTAGGGTTAAGTCTAACTCAATTAGGGTTTCCAATCGGCTAATCATCAATTCTCAACAATGTGAAACAAATTGTAATTGAACCCATCAATTGAACTCCAATTGGGCCCAAACTTGGCCCAAACGGTCTTGAGATCATTTGGATGACCTCCAAACGGTCTTGAGACCGTTTGCCCAAAGTTCGACCAAAATCTAAGTTGATTTGATTAGGATTGAACCCTAATTGGGATAAATCACTTCTCGAGTGATTATATACGTCATGATACAAAATCTCAAGATTTCAAAATTCTCATATCAACAAACTCCTAGGACCTGAGTGTACAGAGATGACATAAGACTATTCTGACTACAAGACTAGACAGCACAGTGTTTCCACCTGAAGTCACTGCTGCTCCTGAATTTGCTGTTGTTGCTGCTGCTGTCCACCTGCAGATCGGTGCCTTCGACCTCGACGTCCACCTAAAGATAGAAATCTACGGGGTGAGACAATTTTAAATAATTGTCCCAGCGAGAGTTATAACTCTCCGCCAGAAACTTTGTTAGAAGCAATCAAAGGAATATCATGAGCAAGTAATTTAGGTTACTCACAGCAGGCTTGATAACAAAAACTCATCTTTAATTAAGGAATATGAAGAACATGTATACTAATACTTGAACAGGATATTAAAAGCAAGCAATGTAATATCAATCAATGTTCCTCGTAGTTCAACCTAAGCAGTTATGCTACGCGGTTGATTATGTTTTACAAACATCATTATGCCCTGCGGAGATGAGGTATACCGCTCATGCTCCAACCGATCACTAGTAAGTCGCATCGGTATCATACTAGGTCATCGAAAGAGCCGGATTCTCATGACCTTCAACTACCTCAGTCAGAATGAGGATAAACATGCAGGACATCTAGTGTCCCTGCTAATATAGCTTACCAGGGTATTCTGGTACTTCGCTATTAGAGTCACAGTGGCATTCTGCACTCTCTTCGCCATCAAAAGATTTCATGTTTATCTCTCATCGATGCGGTATAAAAGATTCCCTTGGAAGAATAGTGTTACATCATCTCGGTATAAACATATAGTGAAGGGTTGATGGATTAAGATACATCAACATCAACTCCTACACTAGGATGTAAGGATATACACATCCATATTCCCCCACATACTCTAAAGTATGTGATCCAGGAGTTCCCTTAGGAAAACCTATTTCACCATCATTTAAATTATGACAATGATGGATCTATGATCAGGGCTCTACATGGTATGATTAAACTTGATTATTAGGTACATTTCAGTATTCTTTTAGCATCATACATGTTTTCAAACATTAATCATTAGCATAGCAGCTATGAAAGTAGAATACTAAATGTATCAAGTCTAACTCACATCAATTATCATTTCTCAATCGTCCAATCACAAGTCATTTGACAAGCATGACCTTGATGATATTCATGGCTCTTACAGCCTATCATTCTCATAAGATGCCACTTACTAGGTATCAACATATGTCATTATTCATAAAGCTAATAACATGCTTCCAATGAATATGAAATCATAATCCTTACCTGGATATGTTCACCATCATGTATAGAAACATGCATGGTTAATTCAACTGATAATAGTAAGCAGTTCATATCAAGAGTTGTACCCTTATATTCTTATAAGGGTTAGATTTCCTGATTTTCATCAATTAGGGTTTACTATTCACAATATATGTCATCACCCTAGAATTAGGGTTTACTATTCACCTCATGGTGAATTAATCTCATTACATCACCATGCATGAGAAACATCATCATTAAAGCCCTCAGCTAAGATCAAGATTCACCAATTACCATAATTAGGGTTTCCATGATCTCTCATAAGTGAATCATACCCTAATCATGTAATTTCATGTATATTGAAGGTATTTTACTTGAGTTTCCATCATAAATGGTACTTTCTCTCTCCTCTCACTAGTAGATGATGACTACACCACTTAGATTAGGTTAGGTTAAGTCCCCTTTGATATACATAAACCAAATCACCACTATCATGTTATTAGAGTTTACATAAAACAAGGTATCCTTTAATTGAACCCATTTAGGCTGAAACGAGTTGAACCCATTTGAGGTAAAACGAGTTGAACCCATTTGAGGTGAAACGAGTTGAACCCATTTGGATTGATACGAGTGTGAACCCGTTTGGATTGAAACGAGTGTGAACCCGTTTGGATTGAAACGAGTGTGAACCCGTTTGGATTGAAACGAGTGTGAACCCATTTTGATTGAAATGAGTTGAACCCATTTAGGCTGAAACTAGTTGAACCCATTTGAGGTGAAACGAGTTGAACCCATTTGAGGTGAAATGAGTTGAACCCATTTGAGGTGAAACGAGTTGAACCCATTTGAGGTGAAACGAGTTGAACCCATTTGAGGTGAAACGAGTTGAACCCATTTGAGGTGAAACGAGTTGAACCCATTTGAGGTGAAACGAGTTGAACCCATTTGAGGTGAAACGAGTTGAACCCATTTGAGGTGAAACGAGTTGAACCCATTTGAGGTGAAACGAGTGTGAACTTACTTGGGTCCAAACCGCATGAACATAAAAGGTGACACATAGGTTATGTTTGAATAGAGTTTCCTATGTTGAAGCCTTTATTTGGCCAAAGCCATGTTAACCACTTACGGATTGAGTCAATTAGGATGAGCCTCAATAAATTGGACTCCAAATTGACCCTTAATTGAAAGCCAATTAGGGTTAAGTCTAACTCAATTAGGGTTTCCAATCGGCTAATCATCAATTCTCAACAATGTGAAACAAATTGTAATTGAACCCATCAATTGAACTCCAATTGGGCCCAAACTTGGCCCAAACGGTCTTGAGATCGTTTGGATGACCTCCAAACGGTCTTGAGACCGTTTTCCCAAAGTTTGACCAAAATATAAGTTGATTTGATTAGGATTGAACCCTAATTAGGTCTAAAATCAGCACTTTTATCAATTCTTCAACCTATTGAAATTGGACCTACAATTGATCAATTTTCCTTAACCCTAGACCTCCAAACGGTCTTGGGGTGTCACTAAACGAGTGTGAGACTGTTTGGGTAAACCCCAAACGGGTTTGAACCCGTTTGGATCCTCCAACCCAAAACTCAACAAGATCTATAATTAAAATCAGCAATTTCAACCCGATTAGGGTTAGGGTGTTGAAGTGCCTTCAACTCTCAATTGGTTAGGAATTAGATTATAATTCTTTGTAGGAAAGAAATTCAATACATTATGAACAGACCCTCAAACGATCATACCTTGGTCAACCCTATGAAACGGTCTTGGGGTCGTTTTGATCCAAAAGATCTTGCAGGATCGTTTGAGATCAAACGGGTTGAACCCGTTTGACCTTAAACGAGTTGCACCCATTTGGACCAAAAGGGTCCAAGGTCATTTCATAAAGTGACCTAGGAATCCACGCCCATCATCCTCAACTTGTGTTCAGGTCGGTTCCTCCACCGTTTTGCTTGCAAAAGAGCAAGGAAGAAGGGAGGTAGAAGAAGAACTAATCATAAAAACAAGAACAAAGATATGCATAACAAAGCTAAGAGTTAGAGTTATAAAACCCGCCTCAAACGTGGTTCCTTGAGCTTTCAAGCTTCCAAGCTTCGAAACTTTAATGGTGGCTTGAGCTCCACAGGTCATCCAAGGTTGTTTCTTCAAGAAAGGTTGGGAAGGATCGGCTAGGAAGAGAAAGCTAAGTAAATTAACCATGAAACCAACCTTATACTAGGATTTCCCCCATGAATTCAAGCTAGAAGATGGTGCTTTCTTACCTTAGAACAGGTTGGTCGTTTCCCTGAGCTCCAGAGCTTTGCCTTGGTCGGTTGAGAAAGATAAGAAGTGAGGAAGTGAAGGGAAACGTTTGCTTGGTTTGGAAATAAAGGTGCTTATATAGTTTAGGCTGATTTTCACCATAAGGACCTCTAAAGCATGTAATTATCATCCACGTCGCTCCTTATTTCTAAGGCACGTTCAAGCTATCAAAACTTAATCAAAGCCCATCAAAACTCAAGATCTAAGGGTAAAGAAAACCAATATGCACACTAAGGTATATATATATATATATATATATATATATATATATATATATATATATATATATATGAAGGGTCTTCTTACTCATACTAGGTGTTTTCACTACAAAGATCATCATTCTTATCTAATTATTTAATAGAAGAGCCCCTCTCATCTTTTCTTCTCTAAATGATGTCAAGAGTCATAAAAGATATTCTAGAAAGTGTATAGTACAAGTTGCACCCCACATTTTGGGTAAATTGCACTTTACACCAAAATTAGGGTTTAAGCACAAGGATTGCTCCACAAGCTGCACCTTGGTGCCCAAACTTGGGAAATCCATCATACCTCATCATATTCCTTCATATGATGTCTCTTTATTAGAGGAACATCTTAACCTGTGTAATTTGCAAGTTAACCCCTCTAATTGGGTAATTTGCACATAGGTCCTTGTATTACCAAACAATACTACAATCATTGTTTAAAAAGGACAGAAATGAAAATGTATGTTCCTTAGGAACTTAATTACATGCCAAAAGATAATCACAAGGATTTAATTACATATCTTAGGCAAAAAACCTAGGGTTAATTCATAACCCAGGTCAGGGATGTTACATCTACCTTTGCTTGGAGACCGCTGAGACTGAACCACTGACTTCTATTATGACTGAGGTGTTGAAAACCTAGGCTTCTTGAAGCCTCTAGAAGACTATCCTGGATTATGTATAGGTCTCTTCTTGGCTTTCACATCATGTTTGTCTACAACTGACTGTTCTATCCATCTCACAGTTCCACAAATGTGGCAAATGTTCCATGTTCTCCAAGGATGACCGACATCGTCAACTCAGAGCTCAAACCCTTCTCAAAGTGTCTGATCTTCTCCTTGTCTGTAGCAGCCATATGCGGGAAGAACCTCAGAAGTTCCATGGACTTCACCTTGTACTCATTGATCATCATAGATCCCTGTTGAATCTTCTCAAATTGGGTGATCTTCTTATTTAGGTAGGTCTTCAGGAAGTATCAAGTCATGAACTCCCATAAAAATTCTTCCCAACTGATTACCATTCCAGCCCTTTTCCCCTCCTCAATGGTCCACCAATGACCATCACTCCCTTTCAATAGGTACAAAATGTGCTTCACCTTATCCTCTTCAGGGATATTGAGGATCTTGAAGGCCTTCTCCAGCTCCATCAACCATAGGTCAACATCTACTGGATCTATCGTACCAGCATACTTCAATTCCCCCACACACCTCAATCTCTCAAAGGTCTTCCCAGAACCATGAGATTCTGCATTGGGGACTTCCTCTCTGGCTTGAGGTATGGGTATCCTATCTTCCATATGAGTCATCATGGCCATGAACT
The DNA here is from genome assembly GCA_963693085.1 of Alisma plantago-aquatica. Classification (NCBI taxonomy): domain Eukaryota; kingdom Viridiplantae; phylum Streptophyta; class Magnoliopsida; order Alismatales; family Alismataceae; genus Alisma; species Alisma plantago-aquatica. The sequence goes on from OY856412.1 coordinate 528,981,278, forward strand.
ATCCAAACATGGACTGAAAAGCAGGATTGGCCAAAGTTCTTAGGTTGAACCAAGGCTCCTCATGCACTCCATCAATTCTTTTCTTCCTCCTGGCACCACCACCGGGTCCAGCAACACTGCTCTCGGTAGCATGTTCTTCATGTTCTCTAGACATTTTTTCTTCTCTTCTTCTTCTTCTTCTTCTTCTGCATAAGCAAAAGTTAGCATAACATGTATTGGAGGACACTAAAATAGAAACAAACCCTAGTCCTATGTCCCTATAGACCCATTGAACCAAGAGCTCTGATGCCAACCAAACTATGACGCCCATCATCACACAAGAGTGAGATTACTCAAAATAAAACTCGGAATAAATACTAATCAACCATTAGCTAACTTGCCACAACATGTACATATAATAGCATATATATATATATATATATATATATACATACATACATACATACATACATATACAAATCATGTATGTACATCCATGGCCTACTGCCAAAACTTGTATTGATATACATAACAAGAAAAACCTCCCCATGGACCTGAGAGTGCAGGGACAACACATATGACTCTACTTCAAAACACTTGCAACATGTCCAAGCTTTAACAGCTACTACTCCTCTTATTGCTCGTCCTCAGCTGCATGATCTCTACCTCATCGTGCATGACCACCTAAAAGATGTGGAAACCCATGGGGTGAGTCCAAACGTCTGAGCGGGAGATATAACTCTCCGCAATTAACTATTATAAGCACCAAGAAACTAAAACACGTAGAGAACTATAACATCAGGTTGAGCGGATTCAACTAAATGAACATTAAAAATGGATAACACTATTTAAGCAGTATAGGAATCTACAACAAAGTAGTAGAACATCATATAATTTGAGAAGGAATATGAAGAACATGTATATCCTTTATCAACTAAAAAATACAAGAAATAAGGTAGAGGGTCATCCAATTTTATGCATGTTTAACCCTATGCAAATATGCTACACGGTTGTGTTATGTCTTTTATTAATGCCCTGAGGATTTGAGTTGTACCACCAAAATCTAACTAACCACTGTGAAGTTGAAATCAGTGCCATACAAGGTCAATGGAAGAGCCAGAATTAATGACCTCTGCAACACCTTTCGGTCAGTATGAGAGAACACCACATAGACACATCAATCAACTACAAATAGTGACATATAGTCAAGCTAAAAACACCTAGCCCGCCTTGGTAAAGGTCACGACGCTAGCAGACAGGCTCACGCATGGCCCTCCCATAAAAGGAACTATGCAGTTGTTGTGCTGCCATTCACAAATATCTCAATATCACAAACATCGAGGCATGACCACAGTCATCCTCTAAAACCTATAATTGTGGATGCAAGGATATGCACTCAAGTTGCGCCCCCACATATTCAACAATATGTGCTTTGAGTTTCCCATTGGAGTTACTTGTTTCACCATCTAGCAATAAAACTAATAATATAATGGACCTATGGCACATGACAATTACATGATTAGGGTTTCACTTTATTAGTTATGCCAATTGGGTGAATTAAGGCTTCATCATACAAGTGGACATATAAATCCTAATTTAGTTTGAAAGCATAACTATAAAACAACTTTAGAAGATATAAAACGTATGAAGTAAGAACTTGTCACGTCATCACTTGATACTTGTATCATTGTTATTCACAAGGCCATCACCATTATTGCATCATTATGGGATATCAATCTTTCAATCATATCTCTAGAGGATTTCACCCCAAACTAGGCACAAAGCACTTATTAGGTCATTAGACCCCATCATATAATTCCTATACATTCAATGTCACATTATGCCTCCACAATGCTCATAATCACCACCCTGTATTATATGAGGATCACCATAACATTCATATAGCTATAACATTCATTCCACCTACAAAATTAGGGTTATACAAGTAGGAGAGAGAAACACAAATACATGTCGATTACTTCAAGTAAGAGGAGAAATTACATCATGTACCTCAAAATTAGGGTTAAGGTTTCATGTGCAGCCAATTAGGGTTTTATAACATTATTCAATCACGAAACCCTACTTTCATCCCCTTCCACACGTTTGGAGTGTATTAGGGTAAATCATTGTTAAGTATGATTGATCATTCACATTAAAATCAACATGTATACACCATTAACCAAGTTTTGTGGTTGATTGGATGATAGGTGTAGCGACCTACATACTACATGAGTGTAGGTATGTAGTGACCATGGGTGTAGCAACCATAGGTATAGCAACCATAGGTGTAGCGATCATAGGTTGAGTGTAGCGGTCGAAGGCACTTATGTGTAGCAACTCGCATGCTTGGAACATTATGTTGCGACCAATATACTACTACAAAACTTGCTAAATCTGAAGGCCAAATCCCTAAATAATACTCGTGAATCCTTGACTAATATGTCATGGTTAGGGTCAATCCCTGACCAACGTACCCTCACCAAAATCTTGGTGACCAATAGTGAATAGTCAGGCCCAATCCCTGACCAATAGAGGTGCCAAGCTTCGAGGAGTAAATAAAGAAAAATACATTTAAAATGAATGTCATTGTGCACCTTAAACCCCCCCCCCCACACACACACACAAACACACACACACACACACACACACACACACACACACATATATATATATATATATATATATATAAACATGAGAAGTTACATGTTGTTTTTCCTATTCCAAGACAATTATTCAAAGTGTACGAACATTTCATTCAATATTCAACGATATTGTTTACATAATGAAAAAGGGTTCAAGCATCAAATTTTTTAGAAAAAGGAAGTGAAATACTCTGAAGTCATTGACATAGAATGCATACACTTCACATATCTTGTCATATTGTTTAACAAATATTTTATAAAAAATTGATGGCATCACAAACACATTCATGACATGCATTTCCTCAACATCACGCCCGACCGCTACATCCTCTTTGGTTCTTTCCTTAGTATTTCCATCAATCCTTCTACATTGTGAAGTATTTTCAATACCCTACATTAAAAGATAACCTTTTAAAATTTTCATTAGGATATAAAAAAACATCACTTAAGAGAAAAACTATAATAAAATTGAAACAATCTCAACAATAAATCATCATAAGGGATAAACATTAAGAAACACTAATGCTAAAAAGAATATGAATACATGCACAAAAATGTATTCTCCATGTTGATTTCAAGCAACTCAATCTCTAAAATTGATTGGTGAGATGGTGCCACAATACAAACTTCTTTTAACATAGAAATGATTCAAAGTGTATCCTTTCTATAAGCATGTACATATCAAAAACAATCTAAAGTAATAATCTCATTTCACTTCTAATTAACTAAACAATATACTAGGAAAAAGAATGATAACTTTTATGTACGAGACTAAGAGAAAATAGTAGTTGTCAAACCTCAAATGTTATTATATTGAATTGAAGAATATGAATTGTGATGCCCGATGCAAGAACATATTTATGTGAGGCGGAGATAACGAAATGCTTTTAGACTATTTCATAAAGACAAATCATAGTTCACGTGGAACAAGGATGATTCAACCAGTAATTGGGGTAGTTAAACAAACATGACGTCTAGATCCCCAGAGAGATGAATTTTGAGGAATTATAGATTGTACATTGCACTTCTAATGCTAGAATTGTCATGTTTAATTTTAAAATAAATGACTTAGTAAAACATGGCACTAGAATAATAGAAACAATATTGTGAATATGTATGTAGAACTTTATTATTTCATACAAGGTACATATTACCAAAAGTAATTTATCAACCATAGCTATTTATATATGTTTATAATTCCACTCCCAATAACTGTGTGTCTCCAAGTTGGTGCACCGTAGAGGAATTTATGTTCATATAGTACAAATCAAACTTAAAAGAGGTGATTGTGATATATAAACAAAGTATGGAACACCATATTTCATTTTCATTATGTTCCGGAGGTTCCATTATATGTTTGCATCGGAGTATGTATGCGTATGCAAAGATGAAATATAAAAATAACTTGATTTATTTGACAATTTGGAAGGAGGACAATAGAATTTCAAAGCTAATAAATTGTTACAGTGTTGTTCTTATTCACATTGCTATACAAATAAAATAACCTTGTTTAGCAGGATGAAGCTTCATGTGAATGATCTGGTTCCAGAAGAAATGTGGTGTAAGGGATGCTTCGGTCCACCTTCCTCTTCATACGTGTCGAGATCTTCCCTTATAGGATGTAGTCCACCTGTCATAGCAGCTCTGCCGAGCTGTAGTTTTGGTCCATCGAGATTCTATAGATAGAGTAGAACAATGATTCCATCAAGAGGGACACGGGTTACAAGTTGGGATCGGGTTCAGAACTTACTCTTTCTTCATACTGGCTGTAACATGCTATGCCTCTTATTTACCTTCCTCATACTTGAGCACCAAGAGATGTCAGTCAGAACGAGGACGAAGATGGAAGAAGATCTCCTTCTTCCGATGGTGTTGGCACACAGTGGCCCCAAACAACTCCCATAGGAGCAACTGGCAGATCAGCGATAGAGTAGTTGGTGTGGAAGACGAGAGCGAATTGGGGAAAAGAAAGAAGCTACCCAAAGCGTGAGTCAGGGGCACCGCTATACGTTCGGTTGGATGGATTTTAGGGCAACCCTTTAAGATAAGGTGGGAAATTTGAAAAGTTTTGCGCCAAAAGATTTGCGCCATCAGTTTTTGACGTTTTGGTGGAATATGGGTTAGAGATTGATAAATTATTGGCCAAGGACTAGACTTGATGTTTGTAATCAGATTGCCTAGGGCTATTGTCCCTGACCACATAGCCTTCTCCTTTATTCAATTTTATTGTAAGCATGTGTAACCACCATACGACTAGGGTTAGAGTTTGTTGCTCGCAACAACCCATCCTCAAGGGTAGAGACAACTTGGAAGTCCAAGAGATGTAGAGACCTCTAGGTCAGCCACATGACACCACATAGACAACTCCAAACTAGAACCAAACCATGATCAAAATAGAAGGTAACCCCCAAGAAAACCAACATCATCTAAGCAGAAAGATCCTCACAATGATTACCATATAAACCCTAGAACATGTTCCATAGAAATTTCCATAAAGACCATGATTAAAGAGATAAAAAACAAGTTTCTCATGCATGTAAATAGAACCAAAACCCCCTGTTATTCAAGGTATACTATCCATAAACAAAGTGATATGGTTCCATAATCAAAAGAAAGTGGAAACCAAAATTCTCATAGTCACCATATAAATGGGATACAAGGATTAGGGTTAAGGAGTAAAAGCAAACCACATGAGATTGTTACCAAGAATTAAACCCTAAATCATAATAACTACACATAGTATATTAGAGTATGTTTTATAGATGAAATCAACAACATGCATGCAAGAATATACTACAACAATAGTGAGGGAAAAGAGTTATATAACCTGCCTTATGTAGAGAATCAAGCTCCAAGACTATGATCCCCAAGAGAGAAGATGAAACTCCAAGCAAGATCAACTTTTTAATACAAGATCACCTCAAGAAGGAGAAAACATACCAATGTCAAAAGACGTCTCAAGATGAAGAAAAACACAAACCCTAGGCCGATCAAGAGGGAAGGAAGAAGAAAGAGAGGAAAGCTCTATCTCATTTAGGTACCACCATGGTTAATCCATAGTCTCCGACCTTTATGAAGAGAAGTTTCCCTCAAGATGGCCCCCATGGTAGATCCATAGTCTCACATCCATGAGAAGATAAGAAGGTAGGGTAGAGAGCCAAAAGAAAATGAGACTAAGAAAAGATAACAACTTACCAAGAGAGAAGATCACTAAGGATCACCACAAGGAGGATGATACAACTCAAAGGTGTCACATGAAAGGTTGAACGACCACTAAAGCTCCAAGATCAGTCCTCTTTTACTCTACAAAGCTCCAAGGATGAACACAAAGGAGTGGAGAAGGAGGGCCAAAAAGGATGCTTGCATGAAAAGGAGAGGGGTTATATACACAAGCTAGGAGGGAGATAAGGGGGTTATGAGGTGTCAACACAAGAGAGCATCAAAAGAACACTTGTCCACCAAGGAAACAACCATGCAACCACTTAACACATGCATGCATCAAAGGGTGATACTACCTAGGAAGGGTAGTGACCACCTAAGTCAGCTACAACCCTTGTTGTGGTCGCAACATATCATAGTACCCATGTAGCGACCGCTACAGTAGGTCACAACGCACAACATGGTTGGAGGACTCCATCAGAGGACAAACCTTAGAAACAAAACCTCAACTAGAGCACCATGGTTGAAGCAAACTACACCTAGGGTAAGTGTTGTGGTCGCAACACTTCACAAACACTAATATGGTCGAAGCTCATCAACAAGGCAAACCCTAGAAACCCTAATCTCACCATGTGATATAACATCATCTACCATGGTCCAAGAAAAGTGCCGCTATGTTCCTTTCTCTCTCTTGATGCTAAGACATAGAGGGAACAATCTACATGTGACAAATTGCAAGATAATCCTCAATCCTGGGTAAATTGCAATTTGGCCCAAAATAAGGATAACAAGCTCGAACATCAGACAAACAGGACCAAACTGAAAACATAAGCTGGCCAGATGTTTTAAAAGTATCTCAAAGGATTAGATTAAGGTTATAAGCATCTACTAAAGCAAAGAAAACAAGATTATCCCAAAAAGCTAGGTCAGGGGTCTTACACCCAACGGTCTTATGCTCTCATGGAGTGTCTCTCACACTATCCCCTTGGGCCTCTTCCACTCATGAAGGCGTTCAATCTCTTGACCCCATGGGCCTCAGGTATATATGGATGGCTATCTCCTAATCCCACAGTCTTATGCACTAGGGCATGATCACCTCATATTCTCATAAGTCCTATGTTCCTTTACTCATCCCTACTTGGTCTTAGGGTTGACTTAGTACTCTACCCATGTGAAGTGTTTTATGAGATGTCATAACTTTATTTCATTACACAATATCCTGAGGTTTCTCTGATAATATCCAATCACATTATATACTTTTTAATTCTTTAACCAAATTTCCTTCATCTCTTAGGGTACACATAAGTTATTCTATGTCCCCTCATTGGGATCATGGCAAACTTCCTATTCTGGCTTGGTCCCATACTGGCAGCCACTTCCATAGTGACTTTTCCTCATGTCCCTCAAAGATGGCATACTTGGGGCCAAAGAATTACACTCAATATGTATTCTCTCATGTTACATATACTTAAATATTTGAAGATTTAAGTGACAATTATGGCTACCTCAATGTGAACTCACCCTCCTAGGGGAGGTCCTATCCCAGGGCAAGATAAAACTAACACTTAGTAGTGACAAAAGACAACGGAAACATACTTGAACCAATATTTTCTACTGCCACCAGAATATGTCTTTCATGCATATTTTCGATTGTATCATCCATGCATTTACTACCTGAGAGTTATATCATTATACAATGTAACCTACTACCCAAGGGTTGAATCACTATCAAACACTTTACTACCAAAGGTTGAAGCATTTAGATATAATAGAAATGATACATTACGTTTCATGTGTTCAGGACTGTAGGAACAATTAGTCCATTTAATGCCATATGTCTAATACTTTGTACCCTCATAAAACAATCCATACTATATAGTAGGCCACGTAAAGTGTATCCCAAAGAAGGAGAATTTAAATACCACATATTCCTCATGCAACTACAACCATTTTCTATGTTTATCCATGAATTTTATTCCATTTCACTTCCTTACATTAGATTGTAAACTTTATTAAAGGTTCATCCTTGGGTTAGCCAATTATTTCACATTATCACAATTCATGCACTTGGGTAGCCAATTAAAGATATATAAATACTAGACCATTTCTAAGTCTTCTATGAAGTCTCATCAACATATCAGATCTCAGGTTAGATCATTTTCATACATATGTTATATTATGGTTGTGATGTACAAATGTATATGAGTGGCTTGTCAAACATATATCGGGAGTTCAATTGGGTTTCCCTTGACCCATTACCTGAGGGTGATGCAATGTTCAATCTCTAGGAGCCCACTCAACTCTATGAATATTACCGGCATTGCATCTGTCTTCCCTCTTTGGTCTAGGGTTCTTAATTCAATCAACTTTACGAGATCTAGCCACTCAAACACCACCCCAAACATGATATGGAATTCTCTTCATAGGTCACTTCTCATGAAATATTATTATCCAAATTTCTCTTTCTTATTAGTAATCACTTGAGTCCTAAACAAGGAACCACAAATCTGAGCATGAGGCTTCACAACATACTCTTATTCCTTACATCTATAGTATCTTGGGACTCTCTCTCCCTCACCTAGATGGTAGGTACTCATAACATATACACATATACACAAGCAATCTCTTTCTCTATCTCTAGGCTTTGGTCCTTCTAAGGACATCTAGGGTACAACAAGCCTCTAGGAATCATATATATAGCAACTAAACTCATTCACTCAGGGGTAGTCTAGTTTAGAACATACCACAAAAAATATTTCTCATAGTTTCTCATATCTTAGAGTTTGGGTTTTTTACCTTCCCTCTCTGAGTCCCACTCTCTCTATATTTAACCCTGTATCTAGTCCTAACACTAGAGGTCCCCATTCATAGAAGACATTGAGGCTCTTATAGATTCACATATTGTCTTCACTTAGCTTATCTGATCTCGAAGAAGCACACACACATGTATCATCAAATCTTATATCAAATCCTCACAACCAAAGTCTATTTCTTAAATTAGATCATAAACCATATTATCTCATTATGTAAAACCAAACACATTCCATCCATTCCATCTATTATGTATTCTAACAAGACTTTAGGCATCTGATCTAGAACTAACTCCTCTTTTAGCCAGGTGTCACTTACTTCCAGTTGATGCATGACTACCTCCTACTCGTACAGGTATTCGACACATCTTCTTATTAGGGTGCCTAAGGAGGTGGTTAGGCTTTTTGGCTACAACTAATCTCGTGGATCAGGGTTTTATCTCCCTTAGAGATCTTTTCCCCACCCTTGGGTTGACCCACCCTAGGTCGGGACATCAACCCTAGAAGTTGCACTAAGGGTTTTCATATTTTCCTTGTTATATAATCACTTATTGCCTATGTTTCATGTGTATATACAATCCCTTCTCATGTATCATGCATGCCTTACTTCATGTACTCGCATGCATGGGTAATCTAGGGTATCCAAACTCATTGGGATTTCTCTCTTATCTCTTTCCATTGCTTAGGGTTTATTTGGGTAGGGTTGTTATTTTTTCATGCTTTTCACATAATACATGATTAAGGTTTAGGGATACGGTCTACTCCATGCACCTTAGGGTTTTAAGATATCCCTTGACCCATCTAGGAGTTTTTCTTGAACCAACCCTAGGTCCACCTAGGATTTACCCTTACAAGGAAAAACCCATGAAACCATGTTTCTTTACTTTATCATTATTCTCAAATTATATGTATACTAATTATGGAGGATTAATTAATCCTACTTCTTCTTAAATCCTAACTTAAGATGAGGAGGAAATATATTTTTGGGTTTATTATGGAAGAGGATGAGAAGTGGATTAAAATATGAGATGAGAAGACTTAGATGAAACATTACTTCATGCAAACTCTAGGTTCTGGCTAGGACAATATCACATTGGCTAAGAGAGTCCTCATAAACCAACTTAATGTTGCGGAGGAAAATATTTCTATCCCCCAAAACTATGATCCATTCTAGACACCATCACAATCAACTCATTCCTTAATAACTTCTCCTTATATTTTTCACGAATTACTTGAAATTATAAACTATTAAATATTATTTAAAAAACCAAGATCTCTGATACCACATGTGATGACCTCAATTTTCAGCATCCTCAATTAAGTAAGGACCTTAAAGTTGAGAGCCATTACCTAAAATTCTCAAGATTCAGGTTTTAACATCCTTTCCCTCTTACAAGAAATTTGTCCTCAAAATTTGATTAGTCATCTAAAAAGATGGGGATGAGACCTTTCCATATCCATCTTTAGCTCACATGTAGCTTCATCCTCACCATGAAGCTTCCAAAGAATCCTTACTCTCTTAATTTATAGAATTATCTTAGTTATATTATTATCTCAAGTATACCAAAATTCAGGTCGAGATATTCTTGTTTGATGCCTTAACACTTGTATTTCCATCCGGGCTAGATAATTACTCCATTAATCATCTAAACCACCACATATCTTATCTTCATTTGGAAACTTGTATATTATCTCATGTTTTACATGTATAACAATCCAAAAAATCACTATCTTTTATTTATTGATGAAATCTCTTATTTCTTATCTTGTTCCCTAAGGACCTGTTTGCAAAGAAAATAGTCCCAATGGCCTCGCTTGGGCCATGAGTTGCACACACACCACTCAGATAACTTTTTTATTCTATCCAATCATGAAATCAAGGAATTTATTTATCAATTTAAGCCTTATATTTGTATAATTCAAATTCACCAGATTCGAGGATATAACAGGAGTAGTACTAGGATGGGTGAGCAGTCGCGAAGAGTATCCTGGCTTGTGTGTGAGTGAGGACAAAATGTGCAGTTAAGGCTAGTGGAAGTCTATGGGGGAGAGCCTTGAGCGACGACCTAGGGCATTGTTGTGTTGTTGTAGGCGACTGGGATGTTGTTGCTACAAATAACCAGTGTGTTCTTGTTGCTGCAAATAACTAGGATGTTACCATTGGTTGTGAATGTAGGGATGCTGCTACTACTGATGTTGTGTGTCTTGGTACAAGTTACATCGATCAGTATTATACATTGTGATTTGTGAGGGAGGTGGTGGGATTATTGTGGCCAAAAGGTGAGGGAGCAGGAATTGAGGAACAATAGTATTAGGAGGGAGAAGGGATCACACTCACAATTAGCAACTAACTAAAAATTGGAGTGTAGAAGTAATTTTTATCAATGTCTTTTTTGGTTTGATCTAGGGGCCTAAAATGAATGAGGCATGAAGACACACAAAGTAGGACTATCATGTGCATCATAAAAATGAGAACTTCAAGTCAATATCTGGTCTTTGTTATACCAGTCACATTTTTCTTTCCATGCCACTCTAAGATTAGTCAGAGCGCACTGGGAATGGAGATTCATTTCTTATTATAAAAATGAGAGTCAAGGTTGGATTTCATAAACTTTTTGAAAATACCATGAAGTTTAAAATGAAAAAATAGTCTCATGAGGATGACAAAATAGGGTCACTCTTACATGAATTCTGAATCTTAATGTACAAACTAAGTGCATTCTAGAAATATACCCTTAATAGAATATAGGACTAGTAAAATCAAACTCAATCTGATAGGTCTGACTCAAACCCAGATTGTTTTAGCAGTTTAGCATCTAAGGTTTTTTATCTGACCTATATTTTACCTGGACATAAAAATCCAATATTATTTTATGATCAAGCTTGAGTTTGAAATTTAGACATAAACTGACATGGTTGACACAACAAATACAAGTATATATTCAAATAATATAAAAATATTGAATTATAAACCCAATGGCCTATTTCTAATACATCCTTTACTATGTTTGTTGTTGACAATTGTATATAGCTTTATATTGTTTTGTATTAGATTTAGATTTATTCTTTGTATTTTATAAATATATTTTGTTTGATATTTATAATATGTTAATAAATTTGTGTTTAAAATACTTGTTAAAAATTATTAATTTTTTATACCGGTACTTACTTAGATTTCATATTTTTACATCAAAATGTATCCATTATACTTTATCATTTTTAAGGAACATAGAAATTACACCTTAATTTTTGTAACTATTCTCTTGATTTATTGATTTCTGGATTAGACTTGATAGACATGAAAAGTTTTATAGGTCAAGGGTGTCGATCAAAAATGATCATTTATAAGTTTAGGTTTTGTCAGAAAAGTAGTCACCCAAAATAAAATCATGTCATCCCTAACTCAATTACCATATCTAGTATAATATACACATCTACCCATCTAACTTACCGAAAAAATACCCCAAACTAATTACACATACCTATTGCAAAAAATAAAGCAAATATGAATTTATGAAGACATTGACCAATTAAAAACTCAATCACTACAAATCATGAAGAATCACATGATGCACTGCATTTGTATGTTCAATGCTTGAAAATTTGTGATTCTCCCTATGTTTAATTTTGCATTATAAAATGTATTCTTAGCATTCAATTCCTCTCCTGGTGTGGAGATGCCATTAAATTTCATAGCTTACTAATTAAGGCCAAGCGCTACTTATAGAGCAACCCTATTATTACATACGTTTCCATCACAATTATTTTGATGGGATTTGTGATTACTCATTGAGATAAGATCAACCATCTCATTTTCCAATGTTCCATACTTTAAAGAAATTTTCCTTTCTCAGTTAAATATAAAGTAAATGGCAAAATGATTTGATTTTTTGTTTTATTTTTTAGGTATAGAGACTTTTAGTTTCTTTTCTTGAACAACAAATACATAGATGTATTTTTCAAGCATAATACAACTAAATAAAGAAAAAATCAACATACATAGAACATCATTGAAACTATAATGTGTAATGTGTTGAGTAAGTCAGTTGGATTCTGTCTATGGATTGGGGATGAACTTAATAAATATGTTGATAGTTTTCAATAAGATACCAATTGAAATATATTAAGATTTATGTCATTCTAATAAATGTATGTCTAAAAAATCTATTGAAGTGCACTTGAAAAAAAAGATATTCTTTTAACAATATAAAATATGTCAACAAATTTATTTATATATATATATGTATATATAGGGCCCATCTTTATTGCCCGCGCGGGTAGCTACCCGCCCACCCTTCCGATCACTTATTTGAGCCATATTGTCTAGCTCTCCAAAAAAATTTCGAAATTGTAGAGGACTATTTTGTCTAGCTCTCCAAAAAATTTGAGCCAAAAATAATATCATTTGCCCCTCCAAAATAAAAAAAACCCATCCTTATATATATCTGCTGTATATTTTGTACAGAGTTACTTTTTTGGCCAACAGAGTTACTTTTTTGTCACCATAGTTACTTTTTTTACAGCAGAGTTACTTTCTTAGCTAGGAGAGTTACTTTTTTGGCTGTAGGGTAGCGAAAATCCATGCTACCTGCGCGGGCAATGAATGAACACCCATATATATATATATATATATATATATATATATATATATATATATATATATATATATATATATATATATATTTATTTATATATATAAAGGATGGAATTTTAGATATGAAGATTTTCAACTAATGTATCAATTTTTTGATGAGTACAAAATAGTAATCAATGTTTGTACACTAGATTATTGTTTGACGAGTAAAGGAGAGAAGGTATCCTGAAACATTTATGTTTGGAAATCGACAGCTCCTGGCATGTGTAAATTCCTTGGATGGAAAATCCTCTTAAACAAGGTTTGTACTTAAGATCATCTATTGAAAAAGAATTTTTATTTTCCCTCTATATGTGTTTTGTGCAAGGAAAGCCCTAAAGACATTGTGCATTTTATTTGTGAATTCTGTTTTGTTAAAGAAATTACAAATAATGTTTTGAACATATGTTAATATGTACACCTATGTCTATCATGGCCTTTAAATTTTTAAAAAGCATAGTTAGACCCTTTTTCTTTGGTGGTGCTCTATGAGGTGTGGAAGGAATGCTATCAAAGAACTTTTTAAGGGAGATAGAGAGAGATGCTCCCATTTTTTGGAATGCATCTAAGTTTATACAAATAAATTACTGATTGCATAGTCTTTTTTTCCTCCCTCCTTCACCCCCTCTTTAGTTTTTTCCAACACTATATCTAGTTGTATGTTTTTACTTAATCCTTTTTATTTACAAATTTGTACCTTTTTCTTATAAAAAAGGAGGAACACGCTTTTGACGGACAAACAAAACCTCAACCTAGAAATGAAATGATAAAGCTATTTTTTATAGTGTGTACAAATTTCCCCACCAATAATGTAATATTTATCCTAGAAAAATAATATTTTCTATTAGGAATAGCTAAACAAAAAAATAATTGTGATTTATTACTATTTGGTAGAACTATAATTTATCAATTTTACAAGATTTTTTTTAATATTTTTGTAGTTGTTTGTTATGCTTTTTTATAAAACCATCCATGGAAGAGAAAAACCACTAGTAGCAGCAACAAAACCAACACTACGGTGGCAAAGCACAAATGAAAATATTGCACATTTCTCAATACTCTCTATAAGTCTATGTCTACTATCATTGAAGTTGTCGATCGTGTTGATGCCTAATCTACCTACAACTCTAACAATCACCACTACTTTGTTAATGACCCGTAAAAACTCTTTGTATGAGACAAGAATTACAAATGAGCACAAAGCAGAAGTTTGAGGTTTTGTTATTTATTTTTGATTCTGCAAGCAACATAGTAACATTAAAAATGTGGTCGGTAAGTAGTATAGCCAATCATCCAACAAGAAATCACCATACCCTGAGAAAATGAACACTCCGGCCACCATCACTGGCACCACTACTCCATAGCTTGTCATGGTTCTGTGATGTCATGTACGCTAGATCTCAACTTCTCCTCCCTCTGTTGTAGTTTTGGTGCTTCAAATACTTCTGTACATGGTTGGCCACCTGAGCTGTAGTATGGATTTTCATATAGATAGAAGAGATCCCACACCAGTTGCCCTTGTCTCACTCTTTGAAGCCACATGAAGTCTACATTTAGTGGAGAATGAAGCATATAGTAAGAATGGACATACATCAACAAAAGCACATGATTATAGTAGTTCTCCCAAAATATAGAGAATCCCAACATGACACACATCACATGAACACACAAATACATTCTTATACTCATCCTCCGTCAAAGGCACCTCTTTTCTTCCTCTCCTCCTTGGTCCTAATGTGACCCCTCTTCCTTCTAGAGATTGTAGGAGACACTTGTCATTGTTCTCCTCCTCCTTCTCACTGTTGTATTGCGGTTGGATTTTTCCTGTATCTCTGCCGTGTATGTCTTATAACAAGGCCTCAAAATGATCAACCACTCAGCTATTGATTTACATGGTACCCTTTTTGATATGTGGTACCACCTATTTGGGGTGTTGTTAGGGAAATTGATGAGGACGTTCTTGAACTTCATGTCCTTCTTTGTAAGTTCAACAACATGGAGATGGTGTTGCTATGAAAGATGGAGAGGAGAGTCACAGGGGAACTACTGGTGAGGATGGTGTTATTGTAGGTAACTGGGATGTTGTTGCTGCAAATAACTGAGGTATTGTTGTTGCAAATAACTAGGATGTTGTTGCTGGTTGTAAAAGTAGGGATGTTGTTGGTGCTGATCTTGTACATCTGATACATGTCGTACAAGTCAGGGTTATACATGGCAAAGGAGGTGGTGGGATTGTTATGCCCAAGAGGTGTGAAAGAAGGAAGGATGAACAACAATGTTAGGAGGAAGAAGGGCTCACACTCACCATTAGAACCTAGCTAGCAAAAGGGGTGTGGAAGCATTTTTTTATCAATTTTTCTATTAGGTTTGATTCGATAGTTTTGAGGGATTCAAATCAATGAGGCATGCAAAGGCAAGAAGCATGATAGACATGCATGCCACTATGAACAAGCACTTTAAATCTATCTCCGATCTATGCTATACTGATCATTGTTCTATCTCCACGCCATTTCGAGAACAGTCAGAACCCACTGTGAATAGTTCATTTCTTATTCTTAAAATGGGAGAGAGGGTTGATTTCGTGATCTTTTTAGAAATATCATAAAATTTAAATGAAAGGAAAAGTCTCACGAGGATGAAAATGTAGAGTTGTACTTACCACCGCTCTGAATCATAATGTTCAAACTAAGTGCATCCCAACAATATACTCTTTAGTAGAATATATGACTAAAAAAATCAATCCCGAGCCAATAGGACAAACTCAAATCCAAATTCTTTTAATAGGTTAGGGTCTAAGATTTTTGACCCAACCTAAATCAGACCCAACCCTAAAAATCCAAAACTATTTTACGGCTGGGTTTGAGTTTGGAATTTAGAAACAAATTGACCCAATTGACACAAAAATATGAAATCATATATTTCAATAACATTAAAATAGTAAAATGTAAACCCAATGGCCTACTATTTGCTAATACAATATTATGTAAAATTTGACAATCGCACACAACTTTGTATTGTTTTATATTAATTTTAGATTACTTCTTTTCATTACATGTAACATATATATATATATATATATATATTACAATCTTATGCTATTATTTAAGTATTTGTGTTTAAAAAGTGTACAAATGTATTGATTTGTATATGAGTATCTAGTTGGATTTTGTATTTTTACATTATATTAAATTAATTATACTTTATTTATTTTAAAGGACTAGACAAATCATTGCTTTGTTTTCATAATTACTCTCTTGTTTGTTGATTTACTAGTAAAACTGGATAGAAGAGAAAATATTTATAGGTAAAAATTTTGATCAGCAAATCATCATCTCTGATTTAGGGTCTATCAAAAAAGTATTCACCTGAAATAAAATCTAGTCAATTTGGCCCAATTATAATTTCTACTAGAATACAAACACCCCATCTAGCTTATCAAAAAATAATATTTACACATACCCAATGCAAAAATATAAATACGAATTTATAAAAATATTCAACAACTAAAAACTTAATTTATGCATATCTTGGAGGATGTATGATGTTCTCTATTAGTGCGTTCAATGTATGAAACTCTATTATCTTTCCTGCATTTCCTTTTGCATAATAAAATATATTTTTGAGCATTCCTCTACCATGTGGAGATGCCATTAAATTCAATTGCTTACAAATTAAGACCAACTGTTACCTATAGAAAAGCCCAATTAATATATATTTCTAAAAAATCTATTTTAATAGGCTTTTGCGATTACTCATTGAGATACAATCACCCAACTGCTTTTCCGTTGTTCCATATTTAAAAGAAAATATTTGTTCTCTATTAAATATTAACTAATTTGTATAACGAATTGCTTTTTTTAATATGGTCAGGTCTAGACACGTCGTATTTTTGCTATAACAACAGATAGATAGATTTTTCATACGTAATACCACTAAACAAAGAGAAAATCAACATGCATAAAATACAATCGAAACTATAATTTTTATTGCAATGAGTAAGTCGACGCGACTCCATTCACGGATTGGGAATGAACTAAGTAAATCATTGATAGTTTTCATTAAGATACCATGTAAAAATATTCAGATTCATGACACCCAAATAAATATGTCTAAAAAATCTATTGACGTGCGCCTGAAACAAATACATCCATTTTAACATTATACAAATCATCAACAGATTTATTTGATAATATATATATGGATGATTTTTTTGTTAAAAAATATTTTCATATAATGTATCAATTATCCTATGAGTATCAATAGTGATCAATGTGTACACTAGTTAATTGTTTAGGAATAAAGGATAGGAGGTTTCCGGATATATTTGTGTTTAGAAATCGACTGCTTCTAATAGGTCATGAAATTTCTTACATGAATATGCTCTTAAAGAAGGCAAACATTAAAGACATTGTGTATTTTATTTGTGAATTCTCTTTTCTTAAAGAAATCAGGTAAGAAGAATATGAAGGTATGTTATGTATAAACATCCCATGTCTATCATGTGGTTTTGACTTTCTTCAAATAAAAATAATCAGACATACGTTCTTTGTTTGTGCTCTCTGAGGCGTGGAAGCAGTGTAATTAAAGAACTTTTTAAGGAAGTTAGAAAGAGATGTCCGCATTTGTTGAGAATGTATGAAAGTGGATACGAATAATTTATTGATTGAATATTATTTTTTGTTTTCTCTTCTTTACCACCTCTTTAGTTCTTTCTAACAGTAGATTTGTATGTGTAGCTTTACTTTATCCTTTTACTCTATAAGTTTCGTATTTTTTTCCAATATAAAAAAGAGGAACATGCTTTTGAGAGATGAAAATAAAAAACTCAACCTAAAACTGAAATGATAAAGTTAAGTTTTGTAGTATTTACAACATCTTCCCACCCATAATGTAACATTTTTTCCAGAATAATAATATTTTAATAATTAGAAGTAGCAAGTCGAAAAATATGATGATTTATTAGTATTTGATAGAACTATAATCTATCAATTTTAAGAGAACAATTTCAGAATTTAGCTTTTGTTTGCGATTCTTTTCTGTACAATTATCCATGAAGAGAAAAGCCACTAATAGCAGCAACAAAACAAACACTGCGGTGGTGAAGCCATCAAATCAAAACGTTGCACATTTCTCAATACTCTCTATAACTTTATACCTACTATCATTCAAATTGTTGATCATGTTGCTAATCTACCTATATCTCTGTCAATCACCACCATATTGTTAATGACCCGTACTTGTACGGAACTGATTCTACAAATTTAAGTACCGCTGTTTATTTTTAGTTCTGCAAAATGACACCTTAACACTAAGAAAGGTGGTGGGTGAGCACCCCGGCCAGCCATCTATCAAGCAATCACCATACCTCGAGCAAACGACACGCTTCCACCACCACCACCACCATACCTCAAGCGTGTCACGGCTCTGTGATGTCGTGTATACTTCGTTTCCTCTTCTCCTTCCCCCCGTTGTTGTTATGTCGCATGAAATACTTCTGTGCATGGCTGGCCACCTGGGCTGCAGTACGGGTTTTCACATAGAGGCGGGAGATGCCACGCCAGTCACCCTTGTCGCACTCTTTGAGGCCACGCAAGAAATCCCTGTGGAGTGAAGAATGAAGCATGGAGTAAGAATGGCTAGAACTCAACAAAGACACATTACTTAACAGTTTTCCTAAAAAAACTAGAGAATATCAACACAACATGCACGCACAAGCATACATACTTGTGCTCATCCTCCGTCCACGGCACCCCTTTCCTCCTCTCCTCCTTTGCTTTACCGCGACCCCTCTTCCCTCCAGAGATTGTAAGCAACACTGGCTTGTCATTGTTGTCATCGTCCTCCTCCTCCTCCTCACTATAGTTAGGCAGTTGGATTCTGCCTGTCTCGATGCCGTAAATGTCTTGTAACAAGACCTCGAAGTGTTCGGCCACATCGGTCGCTGACTTACCCGGTATCAGCTCTGCTATGCGGTACCACCTATCCGGGGCGTTATCAGGGAAATCAACAAGGGCCTTCTCGAACTTCTTGTCCTCCTCGCGAGTCCAACAACAGGGAGATGGTGCTGCTCTGAATGATGGAGCGGGGGCGTCGCAGGTGAACTGCTGGTAAGGAGGTTGTTGTTGTAGGTAACTGGGATATTCTTGCTGCAAATAATTAGGGTGTTGTTGTTGCTGCAAATATCTGTTGTCTGGCTGCTGGTTGTAAAAGTAGGGATGTTGCTGCTGCTGATGTTGTGCGTCTGCGTATATGGTATAGAAGTCAGGATTATACATGGCGAAGGGAACGTTCTCTTCAAGATGTGTCGGAGCGGTAGAGGAGGAAAAGCAACGATATAGGAGGAAGAAGAGCTCACACTCGTGATTAGCAATTAACAAATGGATGGTGGGAGCGACTTTTATGTTTCTGTTCGGATTCGATTCGGTATTTTTGGGGAAATCAAATCAACTGGGCAGGTAAGAGGCAAGAAGCAGTAAAGGCGTGTGCATCAGCAGCATCACTAAGAACGAACAGTTCAAATCAATCTTCGGTCTATGTTGTGCGGTTGTGCCGGTCACTGTTCTTTCATCACGCCGCTTCGAGAAATTTATGAAAATATCGACAAATTAAATACTGAATTCGTGCAAATCTGAGAGAACGTATGATGTTCCGTGTTTGTATGTTCATTGCTTAAATTCTATATATTATCCTCCGTACGTTGCCTTTTACATAACTGTATTTGTGAACATTCAGTTCCTCTCCTGCGGAGTTGCCATTAATTTGCCCGGCCTACAAATTAAGACCGATTGTTGACTACTGACAAGCGCTAGTATAATGAGTGTTTCCGAGAAAATGATTTGCAATGGGCTTTTGCGATTACTCTTTAAAGGTTCGATCAGCCATCATCTCCTTATTCCATTGTTCCAGTTTTAAAGGTTTTTCTTTTTCATTCATGATTAAATCTCAAGCAGTTCCTATTACCTTTTGATTTTTAATATGGCTTAGGTCTGAAGACGTTTTTTCCTTGCTATAAACAACAAATACATAGATAGAGTTATTCAGCAACATGCGTGAAATTTAAGTGATTCTAATATTTTTATGCGTCAATTATGTCAACCTCACTCGGTGAATGGATTGTGGATGAACTATATAGTTTGTTGGTGGTATATCATTAGGATACCATAGATTCGAAATATTAGATTCATGTCACTCAAATGAATATATGTCTAGAAAATATTTTGACTTCCCCTTACAACAAACACAGTGATCAAACATTGGAAAAGTCATTGGCAGATTTATTGTTGGTAATATATATATATATATATATATATATATATATATATATATATATATATATATATATATATATAAACATGGATTCTTAGGAAAAATATTTTCAACTACCGTATCAATTACTTTATGATTAACTATAGTAGTCAATGTACACTAAATAATTCTGATATCGGCACTAAATTCTTTTTCACTCTCTCTCTTTCTTTGCTTTTATAGTTCCTCATCGTCATTCACCTAAAACTTCCCACGGTAATCAGAATAATGAACTTCTGTGAAATAATTGACTATTAAATTCAAGGAGATTCTTTGACAAAGTGGTGGCGAGCAACGATCAAATATTGTCGGGCAGACGCTGTCAATTTACAACTGTTGTTACCAAACACCATGTTGAGCAACGTTTGCAGATGTAATTTTTCACCCAAAATCACAAATTGATCAATCTCACCGAACAATGGCTGACCAAATGCTTTTCCAAACATTGCATTAAAGCCATTGTGGCGATGATCATGCATGACGATTGATGTGGAGAAAGGACGTGTTAAAATAAGAGTAGTTGTTAGTCAGTTTTTAAAGAGCAGTTAAGAGTGCATGATTGTCCTACTTATCATGTTACTGTAGTTAAAAAAAAGAGGTTACGGTAGTTCGCCATATGCGGAAATGATAAGGCTAACTCTCCTGAGTTAGGTATGTATAATGTGATTATGCCTTTAGTTTCTCGCTTTTAGTTGGACATTTATTTGAGTCGAATGATAAATTTCTAGGATTACCGAACTGTTTTGGATTATCCAAATACGGTTAGGGATTCATATTTGATGGGGAGGTGTCAATTATTCTCTATATTTAAAGGATTTATAATAGGATTTCGTGAAAGAAAGAAAAAATGATGGTCAATTTTACCTCCAACAATTACTTGGTATTTGCTACTCATATATGCTTACATTTTGGATATAAATGAATAGAGTTGAGTTATGGTTTTATTAGAACTAGTTTATTTCAATTAGGATTATTATTATTCATGCTACATTTATATAATTTGGACTGATGACGTCAATCTAATTTAGTTAATTTAATGCCATCAAGGGCTAGAGTAGTGCATTAAGATCTAAATTAAAGTGAATTAGAGTTTGATGCATGCATTTTAAATTGAGTTGAGGAAATTTGGAAATTGAGTTTATTCAGAGGCTAAGGATTAATTTTTAGGGTCGTGCCATCTTTATCAGAGCTATGAGCCACCCCTCCCTGACATCCTTTTTGAATGACATTTATAGGACTTCCCTACCATAATGGGGTCCCATAGACTCATTGCATATTCTTACAACCCAGTCCCATCTTAACTAACAATATAGGGTTGCAAAATCCCTAACCTTAGTTTTTAGTTTGATCTGACACTTTCAAAATAAATCCTTTTGTGATGATTGAGATATGGAATTATATACTTACAAAATAATATATAATTACGAAATATTTATTTAAGTGACCGAATAATAATGGGATATTATAATTTCTTTGAATCTTGATTTGGTTGAATTAATTCTAGTGTTGGATATATATGTTGTATAAATGGATGAGTCAAGACCATTAATTTTATTTAAGAAAAACAGAAGGCATCCAAAGATATCAATCAAGAGCACTAGATCCAGTCAAAATTTGAAATAAGAAGGCCATTATTGTAGCCAAACTTCAATCAAAGAAGCTATACAACCAATCTAACAACTGGACCTCCAGGGTGAGAAATGATCAAATATATCCAAAGCCCACTCACGAGTCAACAGAATCCGATCACGAGTCGACCAACTCATATCACTAGTCGACCGACTCAGATCTTGAGTCAATCATTGGATTCCCAGTTCCAGTCCAAATCCAAAATAAAAAGGTCATTACTGCAGTCAAACACTGGTCAAAGAAGCTATACAACTAATCAACTAGTTGGACCCCCCATTCGATCGACCCATGCACTGCCGCCAAGCCATTTTTAGGGTTTTTGCCCCTCCTTTCCCCTATAAAAGGAGGGGGGACTCTGAAGATGAAGGCATCACTTTTTCTATCTCTTCTTCTGGTATTTCTCTTGTAATCTAAGTTAGATTATTCTTTTACATTATGTTTGAGTAGTTCTCTTCTAGGGCTTGGAGAGTGGCCTCATAGCACATTCTCTACATTACTTGTATTGATTCCATTATTTTATGAAGGATGCTTCCCAAACCATTTCCGCTTTGATTAAAGGATGTAGATTATAGTCTTGTGAGGGTATTGATATCTTGGATCCTAACAAGAACGAATGCATAAATCCAGATGTGATTTTGTGATCATTATTCTCCTGATCCGCACTTGCTTTCTAGTTAAAAAGATTATATTATTGTGGGGATGCTGGTATCCAAGGTTTCAACAAGAGCGAATGCATAATCTTTTGACGCGATAACCTAGTTTATATTATGATCTATTTGTCTAGTTATCTTGTTGGTTATAACCTATGGTGATGTGATCAAATGATCCATGGGTTTGAACATCAAAATAGAAATAACATATTCTTGACACGATCGCCTGGTAGAATCTGTTGTATGTTTTGAAGAGAATCCCCAAATGTTGTAACATTGGATTTGAGTGAAGTCTGGGCTTGGTGTGATTTTTTCTCCCATGGGACACACAACCACACAATTCTAATTCGGTCTCTAAAGTAGGGAGTTGGATCGATTAATGTATTAACGTGGATTTTTGTGGTAATCTTCTAGAACCCCAATTTTTTTATAGTTGATCTTAGTTAGTTAAATTTTGCACTTTCACTTTCTATTCTTAGCATGATCAAACTTTTACAATCAGATTTTTCCTTCTTATTCTCGTGATTGGTTTTGAATTTCAACCATCTTTTACCATCTCTTGGGATCGATACCTTACCCTACTAGAAGTTAATTTGTTTCTTGCATCAAGTTGACAACCTATTTTGAAGGTTAAACTTTAGGATTTTTCCTAGTGATTAGGTGTGGAAAGGACAAGCATCAACTTCCTGTTCTAAAAGTATAGCTAACACATGAATGTAGGGTGTTTAATACATCTAAGCCCTAATTTTTCATGAATAGGTTGTTAATCATATTAAATACATTTATTTGATGTATATTTGGATATAAGTGAATAATGATGAGAACCCAAGGATGATGATATTAATGATGATAAATATTTAGGATTTCTAGGTCAATTATCACATACATGTGGAATTAGGGTTTTTAAACCAATGTTTATACTTGTAATGATCTTGATCCACTGGATATACCTAATGTCAGATTAGGTTTTATGTATTACCTAATATGAAATCACTCAAGCAGAAGCATTAGACATAGATAAGTGGAATGGTTTAGTTATCATCAAAATAAGAGATTAGTCAATTTAAACCTAGAGTCAACACATGCTATATCATTCAAAAGTCGAGAGACCTAAGGATTCATAATTAACATGATAGGTTCAATATATGAATTAGGGTTATACCTAATGTCAGATTAGGTTTTATAATCCTAAGAGTCATGATATAAGGGAATGAGATTTTGTGACCTTATTTCTATTCCAAACCCTAAGATGATCCTAAACCCTATATATGAACCTAAGATAGATTTAATATGAATAATGACTCAAATACATGGTCAGACATGTGTAGTACATGTACATGAATATAATGTTGATTTGATGATTGATTGCTTGTATCTATTGATCAGATTGCATAAAGTAAACATGAAGTATATACTGCATGATATATGCATGGATAACGTACGTAGTTACAGATTTGAATACTTGCATTGTCAACTTTTGAAGTTTGTCGAGGTTTCTCGACTTTTGAATAATATAGCATGTGTTGACTCTAGGTCTAAATTGATAAATCTCTTATTTTGATGATAACTAAATCATTCCACTTATCTATGTCTAATTCTTCTGCTTGAGTGATTTCATTTTAGGTAAGACACACTCCAAAATTCCTTAACTTGTGCATCCTAACTTAGAGAAAAGATAAGTCAAAATCAATGTAGGTGCACTTTTTGTGGAATATGTTCTATATCCCTTAAAATCATGTTGTAAATCACTTGTAATGATTGTATGACTTGTAACTAAGCTTATAAAAAGTCAGGATCACTTAATTCGAATATTTAAGCACTTTAATGGTAATTTCCAAAATTGATTATAGGGACCTTTGTCGATTGAGTTTCATCTACGATCAATTTGACTGACACCCTTGATAGATTTTGGGAAATGCTAGGATCGATCAAGTTTCCCCAGGATAAACTCGATCAACACTACTGCATTGGAAAATCAATTTTTAACTATCATCCAAGTTTCATTTAGGATAAAATCAACCGACAACTCAAAATTGATTTTTCACATAGTGCCATCGATCGAGTTTCCCAAAAGTAAACTCGACTGACTGCATTGTATGAAATGTGCAGAAAAAGTGTTTCTAGCCATGTGACTGTTGCAAAACTAAAAAAAATGTCTGTTGCAAGACCCCAAATGACTAGAATTTGTTCCCAAGTACTTCTACTAGTTAGTAGGAATCCCCAACTATAAATAAGAATACTTGGGCTTCATTTATGGTTAGCCAAGAACCATGAAGGTCCCTATATTATAGTTGAGTGCCTCCAAGAACCTCCTTCGACTCTCAAGCTTAATCACTTGCTACATACATTAGAATGAGTAGGAGATTTGTAAGAGAGATATTCTTACATGTATATCTTGTGAGGTTCTCACATCCTACACCTCCCAATCTCTCTATCAATCATGAATATGAAGGTTCTCTGTCACGCCTCAATCTCACATTAACCACAAACCACGAGATTAGGACGCGACAGGATGGGATTACACGTAAGCCAACCGTTTTTTACCTTTTAAAAACATTTTAAAAGACATTAACAGAATAATCTGGTTTATGCTGTAAAATGAAACTAAACAACTGCAGAAGCATCTTTATTAAACTGACTAACAATATAAACAGAGGTTACAGCATATTACATTATTCGACATAAAATAAAGCATAACAGTTAATTTACATTCTTATACACATTCTCTCTCTCTCACTCACACCTTGTCCCACAGATCGAGGGGAAAGGACTAAGAGACCTCTAACTACTAACTACGAACCTTCTATTGACTAGGCGTAAGGATAAAACGATCCTTCTGACTCCTGATGCTGGTGCTGACCTGAAAATGTTTTGAGTAGAGGTATGAGCCTACTCGCTCAGTGAATAGCATTTCACTTAGCTATCACTAAACAACTCAGCAGGTTTATAAATTGAATTTAAACATAAATGCATAACTAAGCAAGGCAATTCTAATAACTTAACGAATATACAGATAACAATCACATTTCCAAGCATCAACAGATAAATCAGGTAATTTAACAGTTATATAAATTTATTGTGATCCTATTTGATTATTTATTTATTTTATTATTATGCCCTAAATATATGCAGTGTACTCTGCATATAAAGATCCGCAACAAGTTCATGCTACGGTCCCACCGTACAAGACTTAGCGACACACCCGGGAAATGCTAAGTCTGACTGCTGTCCTGGTCTGCGTCAGGACTCTCAGGCTCTCTCGGCCTCACTGCACTCTCAAAGAGTGTACTCTAGACTCCTCCTTTAACCTAAGTACATCGGCGGAGGGTCACAGGGTTACCTTCGTGACGCTGCACGAATTGTGTTAGATAACCGTGTTTTCTTTTCTTTCCAGTGCCACCGTGACACACGCACGGATTATTGTTGAACACTGCTTTCCTGCCCTCGTGCCACCGTGACATACGCACGGATTATTGTTGAACACGAGTCACCGACCATCTAGTCACACGCTAGGTAGGTCGTTTCACCCCAAGGTGCAGACCTCTCGAGGGGTTCTACGGCGTTAGGGCATCTAAGTCTATACTTGATTAAACAATAAACAAATAACAGGAAAAATTACATTCCATACATAATGCATAATCTGAACATCACAAGAAACGCATATATAACCTTTATCGTAATTAAACACGAATCAGTATCATTTATCCAGTTTCAAATACTAAACATCTATTTTGAAATTCAGTAAATACATTGCAACTATAGAACAGGAAACTGCATCATTTTTACTAAGCATATTAAGTAATTCAAATCCAATGAATCTAATATACTCTATATTGTATACTACACTGCTTAAAGGTTATACCAATTGATTCAAAAGCAATTAAGCATTTAAATTGAGTTAAATACTGATTTCTAAATGAACTACTACTCACAGCGATTTGGATTGTCCGGATTCGTCCGGAATTGCGTCCAAGGCCTGATTCCAGACGGATATTGGTTGTCTTCAACCTTTGATTTAGCTTCTTACTGTTCATGTTCACGGTCCTACTGTATACAGTAGTCACACGCCCAACTGAATACCTCAGCTAAGTGTTGCTCCAAGCTAAATTGACGACGGCTACTTGTTTAGACCTCTTGGCCGAAATCAAAGCAACTTTTTGGAGTACTGATTGCCCCCAAAAGCTCCTGGTTCAGACCTGCAACAATCAAACAGTTGTTTCCCCTACGTACAGGTTGAAGAAGAGCTTGATTGGGATACTAAACACAGCTAGAGCTACGAATTTGTGCACGAACCTCTAGGATGAACTTAACGGCGTTGCTATACTACTGCTGCTCACGCCCTAGTAGTCTGTGGTCGCTGCTACGTGCAGTTGCTGCTCGGCTGCTGGCGCAGCGGCAAGAGGGGGCGTCGCCCCTGTTGCTTCAAAGTACAGGTGACGCGACAAAGAGGTAGGGAGAGCTGCGGTTTTCCTACCTTTATCTATTGGGCGGAGTCGGGGCGACGTTGCTTGGTGATGGTCGCGCCTAAGACAACTCCTGGCCGGCCTCCCGGCTGCTGCGCGGCCGCAGCTCCTTGCTGCAGGTAGGGCGCCGCCCTATGGCATGAGGAAGAAGGGAAGTAGGGATGGTGGGGAAAGAAGGAGGAGTAAGGGTTGCTGGTCGGAGCTCTCTCTCTCTCAGGCCCTAGGTCGCGTCGCCCCTTCTTCTCCCTTGGCTGCCCGGTCGTCTGCATCACAGAGCGTCGCTCTGTCGGTTTCTCTTTAAAGCTATCGCGTGACAAAGATAAGGAAAGGGTAGCCGACCCACTAAAGGAGTAAAAAGACCAATTAAATGGAAAATTTGCGATTTTAAACCCCAAACTCCCAACAATCATAACTTTCTTTCCGTATGTCTGATTAAGATGGTTTCTTTTGCGGAATTTCAAGCACAAGATTTTCTACCTACTCAAGGCATAAAAACACAACAACTAAACCATCTTAGCTAGGTTACTCATCTTAGGTAATTAACTTAACTATTAACACTTCAGTTAATATTAATTACACTGGATGAATAAATCTCGACTATTGATTCACATATTAGCTTATCTTGATTAACCACGATGTTTAATAAGATACTCAACACTAATCAAGGTGTTTCACGCTAATTGAGGTATTTACTGGCTAACCTCAATGTGGGTCATAACAATCTCCCTTCCTTATAAGAATTTCGTCCCGAAATTCCTAAAAGAGAAAAAGGAAACTTGTTACGCATCTCAGATTCAAGCTCCCACGTAGCTTCTTCTAGAATATGATTCCTCCACAGAATTTTCACTAAAAGAGAAAGGAAACGTGTTACTCACTTCTGACTCGTATTCCTTCGTAGCTCCCTCTAGGTTAAGATTTCTCCATAAAACTATCACTAATGGTATCTCACAATTCGTGAGTTTCTTGAGCCTCTGATCAACCATCTGTATAGGTCCCTTAACCTAGGACACATCTGATCTGATTCCAGATCAACCCACAAGACATTGTCTTTCCAGAACTGTTATGGTATCTCAATTTATGGTAATTACCAAGAAATTATTATACTATACACGCAAACAAACTAAAGTTCTTAAGTAAACAGAATGCATGTCAATTTGGTGTTAAAATTAAAATCATGCAATTTAACTGTTAAATATCATCACATCTTATAATGAAAATTGATATCAAGATACTTGATTCATAGTACACCCTATCCTTAGGGTTTCATTTTCCTTGTTCATTCATCACATGCCAACACCCTACTCATAGGGTTATCTCATTCACTTGTCACATGGCAACACCCTACTCTTAGGGTTTCCGTTATCTCATCTGTTTGATTGCAATTCAAATCACAATACGGTATCATTCTGGAACTGGCAGAGCAGTATATTTCAAATCATTGTAATTACTGAGTAATGTTTATATCATGCATGCAGACAGATTAAAAATTCATAAATATTCCAAACTCAAATCAATTTTGGCACATACATACCGAATTTCATGTAATTGAACATCTTATTACACCAATAAGTGTAATTTACTTCACCTATAAGAAACCATCTGTAATATTTATCAATTGTCTAAAATTTTTCGAAGAACGTGCATATTAACCAAATTCCTGGTTTGTGCATCACATAACTCAATTAAGAGTTGCTTACAAATCATAACACAAATAATTATTAGTACTTGAGAACTTCTAATGATATCTCAGAGAAATGTGCCAATTCATGTAAATGTCAGGTCACACATATTAACATAACAGGAAGCATGCAATTAGGTTTATTTACACATTTTAATGTTGTCTTGCTAGCTTGAAATCATGCATCTAATGATTTACCAAATCTGTGTTTTCTGGGTTCATACTCAAACCGTACCATTATCAGTTGTGTATTTCTAAACTCAACATTCACACTAAGCAAACTCTATAAGACTTAAATGTTCATTCTTACTTTCACCGAAAAGCAAAACACATGCTCTCAGCATGTCCTCAAGAGTCTGAATGGTTCTCTCAGACTAACCATCCGTCTGCGGATGAAAAGGTTACACTGAATCTTAACTTTGTGCCCGAAGCACGATGCAACTGTTTCCACAACCTAGATGGGAACTTAGGATCTCAATAAGATATGATTAAAACTGAATTACCAGGCAACCTGTTTATTTCATCCATGTATATCTTAGTCAAGTTTCGAAACATCAAAAATTGACTTAATATGAAGAAAGTGAGCAGACTAAATTAGTCTATCCACAATCAATCATATCAAATCACAACCTCTAGGTGTCCTGGGTAATCTTACCACAAAATCCATTGTGATAAATTCCCATTCCCATTCAGGCATAGAAAAAGATTATAAGGTAGCTGTGGATTTCTAAGGTTCAGCCGTAACCTACAGGCACACACTACTTCTAATCACATACTCAGCTATATCCTTCTGCCTATCTAACCATCTGTTTCAATTCCTTGAGATTCATATACATCTTAGTGTTTTCCTGAAAACATAACATACATCGATACATGCACCTTCATAAGAATCTTTTCTTTCGGCCTTTTCCCCTTAAAAGAATTTTACACTATCTCGAGGTACACACAACATGTCATGTCAACACAACACCTTATCATCTTAAAAACTTAGACCCTAGTCTCTTTTCCTCCTATCAGGTCATGCATGATCTGGTTTAATTCACTATCACCTTTTTGTAGTTCCTTGATTTGATCATAAGAAGTAGGCTTAATTTACATCTATACAATCAAATCACTTAGTGTTGTCACCCCTAAGCCTAAGTTCAACTTTCACATTTCCACTAACAGGTCTCTACTGAAACCTGCCATAGAGAATGCATTAGTTGTTGAACTTGACTTTCTGCTGAAAGCATCAGCCACCATATTCCCTTTACCAAGGTGGTAATCTATTGTCACATCATAAGATAGTGACGCCATGTCTTAAAAACATGAACTTCATCAGCTATCTTCATATCATATATTGGGTAATACTCTGCTTTCTATGTTACTTACTTATTGTTACATTTTAGGTTTATGTTTTACTCTTTTCTCTAAGTCATTTCATGTTGTTCATGTACCGATCAGGTTATCTTCTTCAAAACCCTAGATCGTTATCAAAGCCAGTTTACTTTTCATAGAACAAATCTCAAGATCTTATTTAACAAAGATATTGGTATACAAGGTTACATCACTAATGATATCCTTTAAACTACTTCAACCCTAATCATCCTAGGGTTTTGGTCTAAATCAATATCATAGCATTATTGTATGTGTGTGGTCGATCATATAGATCAAATTGAGTTGCTTGGGTCAATAACATATTAACCCAACACTCAACTTTAATTACATTTAGCTGAAAATTCAGTTTTATAATAGTTTCTGTAATTCGTTTATTAAACAGCTAACAGAAGCTCCAAAAATTTTGAAAATTTTATATGTTGTGCCCATTATAGTTCTAGACCTCCTGTAAAAATTTCAGATCATTTCAAGTTGCCAATAATTAATTAAAAATCGAACAGTGCACTGCTATATTGCAGTCTGCAGCAGGTTCGGCTGAGTTACAAACTCGGCCGACACCCTTGCTGTAGAGGTCAAAAATCATCCAACAATTACACAAATTTTACAGAGTGTCTAAAATTGTATTGTTCAAGCACAGTTAAAATTTGAGATTAATTGGATATACCAATAAAAAGATAAAATTCAATTACCACACTGCTATATTATTCAGAAAATGTGATCGTATAATTGTAAATACTGAAAAATTCTTATATCGTGCATTCATTTTCTAAGTTATGTGTTTGTTCTTTATTTTAAAAACTAATTTGTTAGTTTATAGAGACTTAGAATCCAAAGTTAATATGTATGAATGTATTTAACTTTATAATAAAGATATGCATTCCATACTCTCAATTATGTCTTATAATTCTCGTTCCTTAATCAAGTCATCATTTTTAACATTTCCTTTAATCCAACTAGGTTTCTTGTCTTGATCTTATGATTTTCATAAGACTCTTTAAATCTATGTACTTATTGTATGCTCAACTTATTTTCTTCTATTTTCCCTTCGCCTTAAAGTACATAAAGTATTTTACTCCATTCCATGATCCAACCCAAATTTGATTCTTACGTCCTAGCCCTTACATGCTTTTCTCATATCCTTTCTATACTCTTATATTTAGAGTTCATATAATACAAATCATTGAATTTAATTTGAACCTTATATCATTTTCTTTTATTTCCAATTAAGGATTGCACATATGAGGTTCCAACATTGGCCTCTGATATCATTTCCAGCAAATTCTTAGCTGTTCTAATCTTTCTCTTACATCTCAACGTCTTATCATATGTACATTTTTACTATGATTCAGGTCTAAATCATTCAGAGTCTACTCTAATTATACTGTTAATAGGAGTCATTAGATCCCAGTAACGCATCCTGCCAGCCGGACCAGGCCGAACCTGTAGTCCTGAAGCCAAGAGCTACTCAGGATTAATCAACTCCTATTGATTTCAAACATGTGGAATGAATATCCACTTAAGGCAAACTCATTTAAACATAACTTTTGGTCTACTTGATACAAAGAATTTAAACAATAAATAAATCATTTCATGACATACAACAACATAAA
Organism: Alisma plantago-aquatica; assembly: GCA_963693085.1. NCBI lineage: Eukaryota > Viridiplantae > Streptophyta > Magnoliopsida > Alismatales > Alismataceae > Alisma > Alisma plantago-aquatica. The sequence goes on from OY856412.1 coordinate 529,013,213, forward strand.
AGAATCATGTTTACTTTACAAACTAAAAATCTAATTTCATGCATATAAGAGCATTCTAGTGATCTCTAATCACATAAGCAATATAAAACAAGAGTTGTATTGCATCCTATATTTAATCTCATGTTCCTATATTAATTTCTTATCTCTTAACCCTAAGATTTCTAGGGTTTTCTCTCTAGCCTATCCTTCCTCTGTATACCTGGCCAGGGCATCCAGAGAAGAACAGACATAGTAGCTTGATACCGGTCAATCTAAGTATTCAGACACCTGGCCAGGGTATCTAAACACTCAGACCTTCCGGAGCTAAAACTCATCATTTATTATTCGCCTTACTTATAACTTTATCTTTTGACCTTAATGATTCCTAACGACTTAACTTAAGCTCATTACTTGATTCTCGTGACCACATCCTCTTCCTGTTATCTGCAATAGTATAACAGAACACTTATTGTTAGAAAATTACAGATAGAAGAAAGACTCCTAAACCTTAATCCTATTGGTCTCTTATCGTCCCCTGACCTTGAGTAACTATGTACTCAAACCAAAGCTCTGATACCAAAAATTGTCACGCCTCAATCTCACATTAACCACAAACCACGAGATTAGGACGCGACAGGATGGGATTACACGTAAGCCAACCGTTTTTTACCTTTTAAAAACATTTTAAAAGACATTAACAGAATAATCTGGTTTATGTTGTAAAATGAAACTAAACAACTGCAGAAGCATCTTTATTAAACTGACTAACAATATAAACAGAGGTTACAGCATATTACATTATTCGACATAAAATAAAGCATAACAGTTAATTTACATTCTTATACACATTCTCTCTCTCTCACTCACACCTTGTCCCACAGATCGAGGGGAAAGGACTAAGAGACCTCTAACTACTAACTACGAACCTTCTATTGACTAGGCGTAAGGATAAAACGATCCTTCTGACTCCTGATGCTGGTGCTGACCTGAAAATGTTTTGAGTAGAGGTATGAGCCTACTCGCTCAGTGAATAGCATTTCACTTAGCTATCACTAAACAACTCAGCAGGTTTATAAATTGAATTTAAACATAAATGCATAACTAAGCAAGGCAATTCTAATAACTTAACGAATATACAGATAACAATCACATTTCCAAGCATCAACAGATAAATCAGGTAATTTAACAGTTATATAAATTTATTGTGATCCTATTTGATTATTTATTTATTTTATTATTATGCCCTAAATATATGCAGTGTACTCTGCATATAAAGATCCGCAACAAGTTCATGCTACGGTCCCACCGTACAAGACTTAGCGACACACCCGGGAAATGCTAAGTCTGACTGCTGTCCTGGTCTGCGTCAGGACTCTCAGGCTCTCTCGGCCTCACTGCACTCTCAAAGAGTGTACTCTAGACTCCTCCTTTAACCTAAGTACATCGGCGGAGGGTCACAGGGTTACCTTCGTGACGCTGCACGAATTGTGTTAGATAACCGTGTTTTCTTTTCTTTCCAGTGCCACCGTGACACACGCACGGATTATTGTTGAACACTGCTTTCCTGCCCTCGTGCCACCGTGACATACGCACGGATTATTGTTGAACACGAGTCACCGACCATCTAGTCACACGCTAGGTAGGTCGTTTCACCCCAAGGTGCAGACCTCTCGAGGGGTTCTACGGCGTTAGGGCATCTAAGTCTATACTTGATTAAACAATAAACAAATAACAGGAAAAATTACATTCCATACATAATGCATAATCTGAACATCACAAGAAACGCATATATAACCTTTATCGTAATTAAACACGAATCAGTATCATTTATCCAGTTTCAAATACTAAACATCTATTTTGAAATTCAGTAAATACATTGCAACTATAGAACAGGAAACTGCATCATTTTTACTAAGCATATTAAGTAATTCAAATCCAATGAATCTAATATACTCTATATTGTATACTACACTGCTTAAAGGTTATACCAATTGATTCAAAAGCAATTAAGCATTTAAATTGAGTTAAATACTGATTTCTAAATGAACTACTACTCACAGCGATTTGGATTGTCCGGATTCGTCCGGAATTGCGTCCAAGGCCTGATTCCAGACGGATATTGGTTGTCTTCAACCTTTGATTTAGCTTCTTACTGTTCATGTTCACGGTCCTACTGTATACAGTAGTCACACGCCCAACTGAATACCTCAGCTAAGTGTTGCTCCAAGCTAAATTGACGACGGCTACTTGTTTAGACCTCTTGGCCGAAATCAAAGCAACTTTTTGGAGTACTGATTGCCCCCAAAAGCTCCTGGTTCAGACCTGCAACAATCAAACAGTTGTTTCCCCTACGTACAGGTTGAAGAAGAGCTTGATTGGGATACTAAACACAGCTAGAGCTACGAATTTGTGCACGAACCTCTAGGATGAACTTAACGGCGTTGCTATACTACTGCTGCTCACGCCCTAGTAGTCTGTGGTCGCTGCTACGTGCAGTTGCTGCTCGGCTGCTGGCGCAGCGGCAAGAGGGGGCGTCGCCCCTGTTGCTTCAAAGTACAGGTGACGCGACAAAGAGGTAGGGAGAGCTGCGGTTTTCCTACCTTTATCTATTGGGCGGAGTCGGGGCGACGTTGCTTGGTGATGGTCGCGCCCAAGACAACTCCTGGCCGGCCTCCCGGCTGCTGCGCGGCCGCAGCTCCTTGCTGCAGGTAGGGCGCCGCCCTATGGCATGAGGAAGAAGGGAAGTAGGGATGGTGGGGAAAGAAGGAGGAGTAAGGGTTGCTGGTCGGAGCTCTCTCTCTCTCAGGCCCTAGGTCGCGTCGCCCCTTCTTCTCCCTTGGCTGCCCGGTCGTCTGCATCACAGAGCGTCGCTCTGTCGGTTTCTCTTTAAAGCTATCGCGTGACAAAGATAAGGAAAGGGTAGCCGACCCACTAAAGGAGTAAAAAGACCAATTAAATGGAAAATTTGCGATTTTAAACCCCAAACTCCCAACAATCATAACTTTCTTTCCGTATGTCTGATTAAGATGGTTTCTTTTGCGGAATTTCAAGCACAAGATTTTCTACCTACTCAAGGCATAAAAACACAACAACTAAACCATCTTAGCTAGGTTACTCATCTTAGGTAATTAACTTAACTATTAACACTTCAGTTAATATTAATTACACTGGATGAATAAATCTCGACTATTGATTCACATATTAGCTTATCTTGATTAACCACGATGTTTAATAAGATACTCAACACTAATCAAGGTGTTTCACGCTAATTGAGGTATTTACTGGCTAACCTCAATGTGGGTCATAACATTCTCTCTCTTGGCAAAAAGAGGTGAAGAAGAAGAAGAAGGGAAGGAGTCCCTTGGTGAAAGCTTCTTCTTGACGAAGGTGAAGTTGAAGGCAAAAAATCCAAGAAGAGTGGCTAATTCCTTCAAGGTGGAAGACCCAAGAAGAGTGGGTAATTCCTTCAAGGCGGAAGACTTGTTTCAAGAGGATAGCTCCTTGGTGAAGGTCTCTAGCTTGTTGCAAAATTGGGTAAGTCCTTGGTGAGGTTGAAGATTCTTGGCTTGGATAGGTAATTCCTTAGTGAGATTGAAGACTCTTGGTCTTTGATAGGTAAGTCCTTTGGTAGGTTGTTGGCTTCCTTCTCCTCAAAGGAAAGGTTGGGTATCCTTGTCCCCGAAAAGGGAGGTCTTATTGTATGTCTTAGAATGGAGTATAATTATACAACGGTTGAAAAAGCCTAGAGGTTAACCTATATAGGTAGTGGATGAACACTCTCCTAGTTTGGAGTTTAGAACCACTATACATAGATTTTTATTGATCTTATTAATCTCTCTCATCCTTGCTACGTATATTTAGTTGCACTCAAAGTTCATAATTGTCATATTAACTTAGAAATATCTTGAAGGTGTAATGAATTTTGTTTAAGTGCTTTGAGCTCTATTCACCCCTCCTATAGAACCCATCATACGATCCAACAAGTGGTATCAGAACGTGTCTTCTCCAAGCAATTACTTCCACAAGTAGAAGAAGATAGACACTTATCAAGGTGGAAGATACCTCATTAAGATTCGAATCATTGATGGGAGCAATTTCCTCTAGTGGAAGAGAAGGTTGCAATTCTACATCCAAGGATCAAATCTTGAGATATGGAGAATGGTGGATATTCCATACAATCTGCCGGAAACAAAGATAGAATGGTATGAAGCTACTTTGAAGAAAGCAACCTTGAATGCTAGAGACATCAACATTTTCTATGCCTATATTTCCCCCGCTGAGTTCAACCCGATTTCTTCATGTGAAATGGCCTATAGGATATAGAGAAATCTATGTGTCACTTATGAGGGGACAAATCAAGTGAAGAAAAGTAAAGTCTACATGCTGAAAGGCCTTCTTGAAAACTTCAAGATGGGAAAGGAGGAAAGGGTGGCATATATGTACACAAGGCTCAACACCACTATAAATGGTCTTGCCATCCTAGGTCATCCTATGGTTAGAGGAGAGATCAACTCAAAGATTATTAGAACTCTCAACAAGTGGTGGCATTCTAAGGTGACTTCCATTGAAGAAAGCAAGAGCCTTTGTGAAATTCCCATTGAATATCTCATATGAAATCTACAAGCCCCTAAAGTTACATTTGACAAGAAAGAGGTAGAAGAAAGAGAAGAAGAGAAAGAACTCAGGAGAAATAGGAAGGCTGAAATCAATGCCCAAGTTGAAGCTTTCCTTAGTCAAGTTTCTCCATACTCTCAAGTTGAAGAAGATTTCATGTACTCCACGGGTAGATTCTACAAAGGCAAGTCCTCCTCCTTTGCCCGGTGCTTCAAATGTGGAAAGAAGGGTCACTTCAAGAAAAATTGCTCACAAGGAAAAAATACCCATCATCACAAGAGAAGAGAATAGAAGCACAAGAAGAAGGAGAAATGGCACAAAAGCTCTAGTTACTCCTCCAACTCAAGTTCAAGTGACAAATCTAGTGGAGGATCTAGTTCAAGCTCTAGTGAATATGGAGAATGCCATTTTTCTCTCATGGAAAGTAAAAATGAACACTTTGATGAGGTAAATCTAAAATCATTAGATAAAAAATCTTTAATTGCAATTACTCATGCTACTTGTGCCTCTCTTAAGTCTACCAAGAATAAAAAGAAAAAGCTTGCTAGAATTGTTGATAACTTGCAAGAAGAAAAAGAAGATTTTGAACATGCTAACATTTTCTTACAATATGATGTTGACAATCTCCATAATTCTTTTCTAGAACTTGAATTGAAATTCAATAGTATAGAGATAGTTAACAATGCTTATCTTATACAAGTGTATGATCTTAAACTTGAAAATGCTAACTTGCTTAATAAGATTAGATTTCTAGAAGATCAACTTTTTTTTCCTAGTTCTAGGGGCTTTACCAGGACTAACTAATAAAAGACCTAGATCTGGAAGTGATTTGAGCATACTAATATTGTGAATTCTCTCATATATTGATATTGATGTTCTTAAAACTGAAAATAAGTACAAAGTATTTTGTCTTGCAAGAATATGAAAATAGTGTTAATCTTTCTAAAATTGCTTTGCTAAAAAATGAGAATGCTTCCTTGCTTTCTAAAATCAATGTTCTTGAATCTTGTTCTAGTTCTACTAGTAGAGAGGATAGTGTTGCTACTCTTCATATTAATAAAGATTCTTACATGACCAAGGCTCTTTGATTAGAAACTGATCTTTTTCATGTTAGAGATGATACAAATCAATTGTATTCCATAGTTACTTCTCTTATGCATGGTAATCATAGTTTGAGATCTTTTAAGTAGAGATTTTTAGATGATAAAAAGAATCTTAAACAAATTACTAGACCATACTACCGAGAAAATGGGTACAGATGGTATTAGAGTTGATAGTAGCCAAAGGAACAATAAAGATAAAGGACCTTCAATATTAAATGAAGAATCCTCTAGTTCCAAGGCTATGAGATAATGTAATTATTGCAATGAAATTGGTCATTATTATACATATTTACCTTTTAGAAAATCACCCAAAAGAAATAGGACTTGGGTTGCTAAGCTAACCCCTCCAGACCCAAAAATATAATTGGGGACCATTTCATCTTTCTTGTAGGTCACTTTCTAATGGATTGACTTGAGCTATTGATTTGTGAATTGGTTTCTCAATACACATAAGAGAATAAAGGTTTGATGTTTATGGGATGGCAACAAGTGGAAAAGAAATGGTAAGAATAAAGGTAATGTTATTCTTTCTTATATCCAGTCATAATGTGTTTTTGCCAAGTTAGTATGCACTATACATATAGTTTTTGACTCAAAATTGGAATTTTGTGTTTCTCATATCATTCTTTCTCAAAAAATGCCCATGATGATCTTATAGTGCATTACTAACTTGCTCATACATGTTTGGATATGGTTTGTATTTTTATCATACCTCTAGATATGTTTTGTTTTTTTGAAAAATGCATGTTTTTTATAGTAACCATTGTCAGTCAAGTTTGTGTTGAGGAAACTGGATCGACAAGCACCAATGGGTGTTGCCAATAGCTCTTGTCGGCCGAGAAGTTCAACCTAGAAACTTGACCGACAACACAGTGCATAGAATATACAGATGGCTTTTTGGATGAGAATTTCCCTCTCAACTAGCCATTCTCAACCACGAGCCTAGATCTATGGCATGCCCTTTGGTACCTTTATGATATGCATTTTCCCACAATTTTTTTGTATATCTTGCATACAACTCTATATATCTAATTTATTTATATGTGTATCTTTATAGCCTACAATTACTTGCCTTGAATTTTTTTGCTAGTTTTGATGATCTCTTTGGATCTCTTGGTTGTAATCTAAATTGCTTCTGTTTTTCTCTAACTTGCTACATCTATCTAGTATTACATCATTTGATGCAACCTTGAGATTAGTGGTAATCATCTTTCATAATGATGCATATTTTCTAGTGAGTTATATCCTTTCTTGCTTCTGAAACTGTATCTCTTTGTTTGGATACAGCTCTATATCTACTCATAGCTTGTTCTTTAACTTGTGCATCTTTTGATATGATATAGATCCTACTAGTAGTCCTAACATATGATATAATCTACTAGTAGTTCTTATACATGTATTTCTATCCTTGTTCATCAATTGGTTTCCATCTATATGCTATGCTTGTATCTTGTTTCATCAATTAGTATCCATCTATAGGACCCCTTGGGCTTCATCATGGTTAGACAAGCACTATGAAGGTCCCTATATTATAGTTGAGTGCCTCTAAGAGCCTCCTTCCACTCTCAAGCTTAATTACTTACTACATCCATTAGGGTGAGTAGGAAATTTGTATGAGAGCTAGTCCTACATGTATATCTTGTGAGTCTCACACTTCCTCCACCTCCCAATCTCTCTATCCATCATGAAGATGAAGGTTCTATCTCTTGGCTAAAAGAGGTGAAGAAGAAGGGAAGGAGTACCTTAGTGAAATCTTATCCTTGGCGAAGGTGAAGTCAAAGGCAGAAGATGCAAGAAGAGTGGGTAATTCCTTCAAGATGGAAGATCCAAGAAGAGTGGGTAATTCCTTGAAGTCAGAAGACTTGTTGCAAGAGGGGAGCTCCTTGGTCAAGGTGTATAGCTTGTTGCAAAAGTGGGTAAGTCCTTGGTGAGGTTGAAGACTCTTGGCTTGGATAGGTAAATCCTTAGTGAGGTTGAGGACTCTTGGTATTGGATAGGTAAGTCCTTTGGTACGTTGTTGGCTCCCTTCTCCTAAAAAAGAAGGTTGGGTATCCTTTTCCTAGAAAAGGCAGGTCTTATTGTATGTCTTATAATGGAGTATAAGTATATAATGGTTGAAAAATTCTAGAGGTTGGCCTCTCTAGGTAGTGGATGTACACTCTTCTAGTTTGGAGTTTGGAACCACTATACATAGATTGTTCCTGATCTTATTCAATCTCTCTTATCCTTTCTGTGTATGTTTAGTTGCACTTAAAGTTTATATTTTCCATATTAACTTAGAATTATCTTGAAGGGTACTTTTAGCTCTATTCATCCCCCTTTACAGCTCATCATACAATCCAACAACGTGTTGGATGTTTATTTAATTATGTTCAACTATAATGCCACTATAAGTATCACATACATAAACTGTGATATTATAAAACATGGGATATACTAATCAATGGGTAATGCACATAGGTCCAATGATTAATAGTGATTACACCCTAGATAGTAGACCAAGTATGGGTTAGAATATCTAAAGAAAAATAATGTTCATGTGTCATTAATGATTGATAGGTTATATATGTATATATGATGTTTTGGATGAACCCACATACTAGTATAGAAATATGTTGACCGCATTTTGTTTGTCACGTTTTAGATATATAATACACATGATAAAGGACATGAAGATAAAGATGAAAGTTATTAATGATACTAAAGATATTCCAAGGAGGATTTAGCTAGATAGTTGGTATCTCTTCTCATATGTATAAGTTGGTTTATTATGAGATATTCATGTAACTTTTTAGAGGATTATATCTCAAATATATGTGTTAATTCAAGTCATTATTAATGGAAATTATCTACTATTCTTTATAATTTGTTAAATCTGATCCTGAAAATTTAGACTAATGGTCCTCGACTTTAAGCCCTCTCTTGACCGAGGGACACTCAAAAGTAGGGTCATTACATTTGTACCATAGCCTAGATTTTGCAAATAATATTTAATAGTTAATGATTTCAAGTAATCTTTTTAAATATAAAGGAAATCATTAGGGCATGAACTAAATGAAATAGTATCTAGAAAGTATCATGATTTTAGAAGAGATGGAAATATTTTCATCCACACCATTAATTCAGTATACAGGGACTCCCTTAGACAATGTGATATCTGTTTGGCCAAAACCTAGGGTTGTGTATGAAATAATGTGTCTTCTAGGTTACTCATCTCTAATTTCATCATCTTCTCATCTCAATACTTAATAAACCCAAAAATACACTTCCCTCCTCATCTCAAGTTAGGGTTTTGAAAAGAATTAAGATTAAGGCATCCTTTTAAAAAGTAATGTTAATTACATAAATAAATATAAAAGATGTGATATGGTGTAGGTCCCTCTAGTTACGGTAAACCCTAGAAAGATGTAAGTAGGGGTAAACCCATTCGTTCATGAAGGTCTGGGTTGAGATAACTGAGTAGGGTATGAAAACCCTAGTAGGTCTAAATAATCATAAAACTCTAAGATACATGGTGTGATCTCTAACTGTAATCTTGGGAAATTGGAGTAATATGGGTGAAATAGAAACTCTACCCATACAAACCATAAGTTAGGTCAAGATGAAAGGGAAAATACAAACGGGTTAGGTGACCCAATTTAGATACCCTAGTTTCACATGAAAGTATGTGTGCTAATTAATGTCTGATGCACATAAAAGTTTTTGAATATAAATGAGACATATGAAATTAGTAATGACATTATGAAAATATAGGAACCTCGGTTCACTTTTAGGGCTGGTTTCCCAGTCTGGGGTGGGTCAACCCAAGATTGGAAAAAGTCCTATGGGGGAGGCATAACCCTAAACATGTGGGGTTCGGGGTGTCTATCACGCCTACTCTCCTCCCAGATGTCAAGAAGACACCCTAGGCTTGGATCTTTCCTAGAAGGTGAGTTAACCAACCTCGTGTTAATGATTTAAGGAAATTTTGGACGCCTTTAAGGACGTAACCCCACAGGAATGAAATGTGATGGGATGGTATGGGAACAAGACATGGAAGCATCTACCTCTACCTAATCAAAATAAGTTGTCAAATGGGAAATACAATTCCAATTTATGTAAATAAAAAAACCTTGGTTAGATAAATCCCAGGATAGACTCTCCTGGGGAGGGATGAGTCATGGAACATAGAAACATGATGGTATTTGGAAACCCTTGTTGTAAAATAATGTGAGGATAAAAATAATGATAGTATAAAATTGTAATGTCACAATCATCCCTATACAAGGAAGTGATCCAACATAGCCCTATGCAGGAATGATGCTCAAGTGAGGCACAAAATAGTACTATGTAGGGAAGAAGTTCAAGTTAGACTCAAATTAGACCTAGGTAGGAGAGACCTTATGTTAGCCCTATGTAGGGAATATTTGAGCCATGTGTTAGCCCTATGGAGCCAAGAGTTTGGTCTCACATTAGCCCTATGCTGGGAAGAGCTCATGAAAAGCCATGTTCTATGTGTGTAAGACCTAAGTGGTCATGTAGGAATAACCAAAGCAAGTAATACATGAAATGAAGTTATGACATCTCAATAAACCCTGGGGAAGGTAGAGCCCTAGATTAACCCTAGGGTCAAGTAGGAATGGTTAAGGGTACATAAGACCTATGGGTTCAGGAGGTGATCATGATCTAAGTGCATAGGGCCCATGGGGTCAGGAGATAGCCATCCATGTGTACTCAAGGCCCATGGGATCAAGATATTGTCCACCTTCATGACTTCATAAGACCCAATGGGTAAAGCTGAGAGGCACTCCATAAGCACTTAAGGCCCACAAGGTCAAAGGGAGGATCAACTAAAAATGAACCTATACCCATAGAGACCTTAAGGGAATAACTAAGGCTAATGATACAAGAGATGTAGATATAGGGAATACAAGGAGTTATGTAATAATGTTTGAAAGGAAATCTATTTGGGAGTTTTACATAAACTCAAGGCTTTTGAGAAAAGCAGTTCATGAAATTTAAGAAAATTCATGGAAACTAAAAGGTATCCATGGCATAGAGTCATTGTTGAGAATGACTAAAAAAATCAAATTAGAAGATAATGTGTGGATACACCATTTCTTCTCTTAGAATGGGAAAAATATGTATTTGGGCTATAGCTAAATTCTTATTTCATCTTATTATGACTGTTAAGGATTGGGTAGCCACATGTTATATATGTAATTGACACCTAAAAGCAAAAACCATAAGTTGAACTCAATGGTGTAATATATGGTTGTGAGGTGCTACCTCGACACTACATGTATATGGTTGAATAGTGATTTGTAGATTTGAAACCTAGGTTAAAGTATAATCACCAAGTGAAAATGAAATCACCAAATCATGCAATAAATGAGGATGTGGAAATGCCTTTGAATTAAATTCAAGTTCCAACCTCACTAAATATGAGAATTTTTTGTATCAGTTAAAGTAATTAAAGATGACCTGGATAAAACATATCCAAGGAAGGTTTCTAGCCCTAATATTGATGCTAATATGAGTTATCACTCACCTTAACCTTGTTAGGTTTAAATTTTGAGACAAAATTCCTTTTTAAGGAAGGTGTATGTAAGATCCTCAAATTTGGTAAATTTGGTATTGAAAGTAACTTTAAAATGAATTGTGAATTTCCTACTTAGTTTATAGTTAATAAAATGATGTGATATGGAGCTAATATTCCTATATGAGGTGTTAGTTGAAGTAATATGATGACCAATTCCATAATTTCATAAATTAGAAAGGTAATTAGGCTTATGAACCCTTTGGAAGGCCTTAGTTTGAGTATGGCCTTAGTATCCAATTTAAGACTAATTGGGATTTTGTATAGCAAATATGCCCATTCAATGGTGTAATATATGGTTGATGCCCCACCCTTGCATGAATATAGTCGAATAATGATTAGTAGATTTGAAACCTAGGTGAAAGTATAATCACCAAGTGAAAATGAAATTAGCAAATCATGCAATAAATGAGGATGTGGAAATGCCTTTGAATTAAGTTCAGCTCTCAACCTCAATAATATAAATTTTTTTTTGTATCAATAAGTAATTAAAGATAACATAGAAAAAACATTATCCAAGTAAGGTTTATAGCCCTAATATTGAGTCTAACATGAGTTATCACTGACCTAAACCTTATCAAGTTTGAATTTTGAGGACAAAATTCCCTTTTAAGGAGGGGTGAATGTAAGATCCTCAAATTTGGAAGATTTTTTATTTATATGATGAGAAATGCCTTAATTTCATAATGTAAGAATGAATTATGAATACCATAGACATAGCTTAAAGTTAAGAAAATAATGTGATGTGGAGCTAATATGCCTAGTTGATGTTTCACTTGAAGTAATATGATGAGAAATGCCTTAATTTCATAATTGGAAAGGTAATTAGGCTTATGAACCCTTTGGAAGGCCTTGGTTTGAATCATGGTCCTTAGAATCCAATTTCCAATTGGGCTTTTTGTATAGAAAATAGGCCCATTGAAAGACCAATTGGACTTTTTGTACAGTGGATGGTATACATATGTTCCTTGACACAGCAAAACACATAGCTAGACTTGGTGTAGTGGTAAACATGTTTGTTCTTGTACTTGAGGTCATGAGTTCAAATCATATATTAAGTATTTAAAAAAATTTACCTCCCCCCAGACACAAACTCCTGGTTCTGTCTTTGAAGTGTGTGGTTCTAAGGAGAATCGGAGGAGAGAAGATCCAAGGATAAGAAGAAGATGTCTAGGTTCCTTTTGCGGTTGTTTAGTTTGTTTCCTTTTTGTTATGCATCATGTTGTATCCCATGTTGAGGGACAATTATCTAAAGACCTATGTTGATGTATTAGGCGTGGTTGATTCTTTATGCGCAAGTAGATTTTTCTCTTTGTCTTGCAGATCACTGTCTACATATAACCCAAACTCCAACCTCAAAAAGCTAATCAAACTCGTGTTGGTGTGAGGTGATGTGTCATATTTTGTTTTCATTAGAAAAACCTAAGACCCTAAGCACACAAAGTTAGATTGAGTCAATCTCCATTGTCAAGTTTGGTTTTTCCAACACTACATTCAAAATTTGAATTACTAGAAAATACAATAAATAAATAGCTAAATTGTTTTTGGTGAAACATAGGGCGTAGTCTGTCATGTATCGATTTTACCTTTATCTAGCATGTACGTAATGTATACTCTTAAAACTAGATTGTATTTTATCTGATCATGGTATGCGATAATACATAGTTTAAACTCTGCTTTTACAAGGCCCACAGCATAAGAAAATTCAGAGTTTTTCAGATCACAAACCCCCTAGTAGCCGCTCAAACGCCGATATGCACATCGATAGAAACACCATAGAGATAATTCAATCAATGATGGGCACAATGATGAATGGAAAGGACTACCGTGAACCATGCAGATTGCACAAGTCATCCAATAATGACCACTTCTGCATCACATGCCCAAAAGTGATTTTCAAGAAATGCAGGGATGAATTCCACAACCACCATTGTGTCATCCAGCTCTGGATGGCGTCTAGAGACGGGGCATGCCTTAGAATAGAGGATGTTAGAGATCTATTCGAAACCTTTGTTTCCACCATCCAATCCTATCTATGGAACAACAAGAGGGTCTTTTACATCTGCACAAGGAAGACAAAGGAGATGTTGGAGAAAAAGGAAGATGACCACAAGAAGAACAAAGTTGCATCCAAGAACAAGAAGCACACTAAAATACCATGTAGACAAGTGGTTGTAGCATCTGTTCATTCAGGTTGAAGGAGGAGAAATACTACTACCTACAATGAAGGTTGAAAACCCCTATGGTTAACATTGCTCTTGCTATTAATGCCCCTGCGGTCCCAAACCACATCGATGACGAAGCTCTTGCTGCCAGAATGAACGTTGTGGAGCCCGCCGTTCTAAGCCCTATTGTTACATTGGCGATAACAGTTGTCAATTTCCGTAAAAGGAGATAAAAGTATATCAATCCAAGATGCTTTGCGGTGTTGGATCCATCTTTACTATAGAAGGCTAATAAACATGTAATTAAGTCCCAATGGTATAGTTACTTTCGATACTTTTATAGGTATCATTGTATCTTTGAACCACATATGTTTAGTTGCCCATGGGATGGGTTGTTCAATCCCCAATTTTGTTTAGAAAAGTCCACTGACATATACCGAGATACATGTAGATATAGTACTAATGAAATTGATTTTCATCTAAACGTAGTTGATACCAACGTAAATAATTTACGCTATCTTGTATTCCTACTCTATTTTTAAAACATGACAATATCATATTGAAAAGTCAAGTTTCGCTCAGTACCAAGTTTTATTATTTATTTTACAATAAATTAGAATATAGCATAAATCAGTTACTAATATCACATAGTGATTAGAAAGCAACATTATTATTATTATTTATTTTGGTGCAACCTAAGATAATTATGCGGTCCCACACGTGATGAGCTATGCGAAGAGTGCCTGAAAGAGTTTGCAAGTGGCAAGCTGCTAACGGTTTTCTCTCGTTACGTTTCTATTTTATTTTAGGAGATTAGGTAAAGTAGGTCAGATATTTAGTTTTGATGGTCTCTTATACATTTATTTTAAGAGAACTTCTATACTTCCAGAACTACTTTTAATTAAACTCCTTCCATCCCACTTTCCTTTCCTTTTTGAACTCAACATGTTCTAACCTATATAATTATATCGTTCTATGTTAACCTATATAATTATGTTGTTCTATGTTAGCCCGCATGGAACAAGAAACATTAGAGATTTTCAGATGACATACCCCATAGTAGCTGCCCAAGATGCCACAATGCACATCGACAGGAACACCATAGAGATATTTCAATCAATGATGGACTCAATCATAGATGAAAAGGAATACTGTGAACCATGTGAATTGCACAAGCCATCCAATAATGACCAATTATGCATCGCATGCCCAAAAGTAATTTTCAAGAAATGCAAGGATAACTTCCACAACAACCATTGCGTCATCCAGCTATGGATGTCATCTAGAGATGGGGAAAGCCTTATAATAGAGGATGTCAGAGATGTGTTTGGTATCTTTATTTCTATCGTCCAATTGATAACATCTAATTTGGGGACATTATGTGCTTATTTTATCTTTATATTGAACCCATTTTGACACTTGTCTAACTAATTCTAATTGCTTTTGATAAGACCTGATGTGACTACCCAAACTCACGACCATCTTTACTTTATACATAACTTCCAATTGGTTGCTACACTTGAAGACAACACCATAGTGGTCTATGAGCATCAAGCACCCTTGCGACTGAAGGAAAAGCAAAGCCAAAACCTTGTGGATGCCACAAGTCACCAGGCATGGCGATCGAAAGGGAAGCAACCATTGTAATCGCTACAGACCACTACCCCTAGCGATCGAAGGAGAAGCCATCCTAGCAACCGACAAAGTCTGAAGCTATTGCAACTGCTACAACCTACTGACCCTTGTGACCGTAAGAATCAGATTGAGCATTGCAATTGAAACCACTGATCCCTAGCGATCGAAGACTCCTAAAGTCCTCACAGATGCTACAACCTGGGCATTGTGGTCAAAGGGGTGGTTATCTATTTTGACCATAACATGAGCCAATGTAGCAACCGCAATAGACTCAAGTCAGTGGGTAACACGTAGAAATAGGTACTGACCTCGTCCATGAAAAGGGGTCAGATCATCAGAGATACAACAAAGTGTTGTTGCATTCCAGAGTCACATCCATACACCTCCCCCCATCTTCTACCTCTGAAGATGAAGGCCCCAAGGAGAGAGAAGATCACCATCATCTTATTTGAGTAAAGGAGTTACCATCCATTCTCTACAACGACACCATATCCAGATCTGAAGGATTACTGTTGGTGTATTGCCTTCCTTCATCCTTGGATCTATCACTCCCCTTACGTTGATTCACCTTGCATCTTTTTCTATTTTGATGTATCTTCACATGCATAAATCTGTAATTCTACTTGTTAACATGTGTGGCTAAAATCATTTCTTGGGTTGGGAGTATCCACAAATGCTTTTTCAACATGTATATACTTACATCCATTTCAAGATATATGCTCTTAGAAAATATTTTCTCCATCTGCTTGGTCTTAATACTTCACTTGTATGATTAGCTACCATCTTGTGATGTTTGATTGTTAGTATCTTGAAACAGTAACACTGACCCTATCTAAATGTTTTGGAGTTTCATGAATGCATGAGAATGTCAGAGTGCTTAAGCTTATGATCATATAGTTGTTATTTCTATTGTTTGTTTGCCATCTCGAGAGAGAGACAACCTTATAATATAGATCTATCCTAAGCTTAAGAGAGGAGGGAATAGACACATATGATGATTGTTTGTAATCTTGCTAAGGGTATACAAAGGGTGTGATCATTGAATGTTGGTGAGAGATCTTAGTAGGTGAAACCCAATCCAAGTTGCAATCCATATTTGATTACCATGTGCTTGTTTGCTTTCGTTCTCTTATTTTGTTTCTTTATCTTTCTTTTATTTGTTCATTTGTTTAAAGAAACATCTTTCTGTTAAGAACACTGTCTTAACCTACCCCTTTCGTTTGGTGTATTTGAGTCAAGGTGTCTACGTTCTTAGCACTCACTGTTACTTGTCCATATGGTTCGACCCTAATTTACTATATTGGACCCCATATAATAGTTACGGGGGCATGAGTGTCAAGTTATAAATGTAAGAGTTCGGCTACTCTAGATCTGCTCCATTTTTTGACGTGTAATTTACGTTGGTCAACTTTTTGGCACCGTTGTCTGGGACAAGGCAAATAAAATTGTAAGAACCCGAACTTACTCACTATACACCCATGCCTCAAGTTTAGCAATAAACTTGACTGTGAAAATTCTAATTCTGTTGTATCTAACTGCTTTGAATACTTTGTTTCACATGTCCAATTTTCTGACTCAACTATGTGAACTGTCTAGGTAGCTTGGGGAGAAGCACATTCATACGAAACCACTTTCTTTTCACATCAACATGCCGCCCCGTAGAGGAGGACATGTTGGTGGACAAGGTGGAGGACATGGTGGAGAAGATCGGAATGCAAGGGTGGAGGATATCTGAACTCCACGAGTAACCAAATCCAAACATGATGATGGAAAGTCAGATGGAACTGGACAAGGACACATTCTGATATCTAATGATGAAGATGAATGTGAAGAACGCCACGAAGATGATAATGAAGAGTGACAAGAAGATGAGGAGCGTGAGGAATGATGCCATGATGACCATATTCTCCATCGAGTAAGAAGAAACCGGAGGAACCATCGTGAGCACAAGGATAATAATCGTAAAACTGAAGAAGACGATGATGAAGAAGACCTTTCCCTCTAAGATCTAGCTTTTACAAGAGCAAATAAGTCAAGGAATCATGTTATCATTCCAAGATTTCATGCACCCAGTTTTGAACTGAAACCTACGGTAATATCCATGATTCAAAACAAGTCCTTTGTGGGGAATTATAGAGATGAAATCCCTAGCATAATCTTGAAGCCTATAAGAATATCTGCAACACCATCAAGATGAGGGAAGTTCTACAAGAAGTGATATGTTTCAAGGGATTCAACTTTTCCCTAAGAGACAAAGCCCTGGCATGGTACCTTTCTTTACCTGACAAGAAGATTAACGATTGGGGAGCCATGGCCGACGCTTTCGTAATCAAAGTTCGACCTAGTGGAAAAGACCCTTAGAAGTAGGCAAAATATAAATGAGTTTATGAAGAAGGTCGAAGAAAACTTATATGGTGCATGGGAACAATTCTAAGAGTACCAGAGGGATCGTCCACATCACAACTACGACAAAGGTCACCTAGTCACAACCTTCTATAACACTCTTACTTCTACTCAGAGAACTTCACTGAATGCTTCCGTAGGAAGCAAATTCTTAGGAAAAAACCAAAAAGACTATGAAAATTATCGAGAACATGGAAGCCCTTTAGGCAAGGATGGATTTTGACAGAAGAGAGAGAGATTCTACAACAAAAATAATATCCGAAGGACCTTTTGCGGAATCAAAAGCTTTAGAAACTATCACTGTCCAAATTTAAAAGATTGCCACAGATGTCAAACAACTGAAAGTCTCTAGAAGCAAGGGCAATAAATATGTTGAAAAAGTTATTAAATGTGTTACATGCGGCAAAGGAGGTCACGGAATTGATAACTGCATCTACACGCAACCAGAAGATAGTGAAGATAGTGAAGAAGAAGAAGAAGAGATAGAGAATGTCTTTTATGCAAACTTTAAAAGACCATATCACCCTAGTTTCAATTATGAAAACAAAGATGCTATAGAAAACTCTCACAAGCTGCGTGGAGCATCTAAACCACCACTAGGATTTGGAAGAGGAGGTGGGCAGACTTGGTATACCAAGAATACAACTTACCAACAAAATAGAAATAATTACAAAAGTCAAGTGCAAGGTTAGTCTGATATCATAACAAGAATATGAACCAGAAAAACCAAGATCAAGTCCAAACTAAGAGCAGCAACCAGTCGAACATGATGGCTCAAATGTTTGATTTTGCAAAGAGACAAGTCAAGATGAATGACCAGCTTACCCAAAGTGCCATCACTAACTCGGGTGTCTTAACCACGATGCAAACCCAAATAGATGACATGTAAACATATCAAAAACAGATTGACCAGCAACTTGCACAATTTTCTAAACTTATAAAGAATCCTCAAGGAAAAATCCCCTCCAACACAAAGACTGTAAAGATGGCTACTCTTCGCTCAGGAAAAGTCATGGAGAGGCAATAAGAAGAAATTCACCAAGAAGTAGAAACTATCGCCAAGACACAACCTGAACCCACTATAGTAGAGGAGGAATCCAAGAAGGAAGATTCCACAAAGAAGGACAAGAGTAAAGAAAAAGACTAGGAGAAGAAAAGTGCAAAGACTAAGAAGCCAGATCATGTCAAAGAAGTCTTCACACAAAGAGATCCCTACTCCCCAAGGGTTCCCTTTCCTTACAAGTTAAATAAAGTGCATCTTAAGAAAAGATACAAGAAGTTCATGGAGGATGTAAAAAAATTGCACCTAGACATCCCTTTCCATGACAAAATGCCTACATATGGAAAGTTCTTCAAGGATCTTATCATGAAAAGAATAAGAGGAGATCATATAGAGACGGTGTAGATAGCTAAGATGTCTAGTGTGTTTGTTCAAGACAAGATTCCCAATAAGAAGAAAGATCATGGGACTTTCACTATCCCCTTCAACATTGGAGATAATGTGGAAAGAAAAGGGTTAGCAGATCTATGGGAAAGCATAAGTCTAATGCCTCTCTCCTTAGCCCAAAGGCTTAAACTAATGGATATGGTAAAGAGTGGAATGATGATCGAGTTAGTCAATCACACTTTTACAAAGACAGTGGGAATAGTGGAACAAGTCTCAATTGGAGTAGGAAGATTCTTCATACTGTAGATATCGTATGGCTCCTCCATAATGAAATTTGTCTGTTTAACTTCAAAAAAAAAACAAGAAGACAATGCCATTTTCGATCGGCTCATGCGAGCTTTGAACAACCCAGGCCTCAGCATGGAAGATCCTGAGGTAGTAGAAAATTTTGGATTATCTAAACCAATCGAAGGAATATTTTAGTGATACAGAAGGTATTCTGGAAATGGAAAAGTATGCTTTGGTAGAACAAATGCCAGAAGAGAAAGTTGCACCAAAACCAAAACCTGAATTAAAGCAATTACCTAAAAGTTTGAAATATGAGTTTCTGGATAATAAGGAAATGAATATCGTTATTATAAACTCCACTCTAATAGAATATCAAGAGAAACTATTAAACAAACTTAAGCAACATAGAAAAAGACTAGGATACTCAGTAGAGGATATCAAGTGTATGAGCCTGACCCTCTGCATGCACCGCATAAACCTGGATGACTCTAAAAAACCTTTAGTTCAACCACTGAAGAAGCTAAATCATATGCTCAAAGAGGTTGTTAAGAAGGAGGTAATTAAGTTACGAGACACTGGAATCATATATCTTATAGCAATTGGGTTAGTTCAATTCATGTTGTACCCAAGAAGGGGGGATGACTGTTGTAGAAGGGGAAAATGGTGATGAAGTAGCAACACAAACTATGACAGGTTGGTGTATGTGTATAGATTACTGAAAATTGAATTCAGCTATGAGGAAAGACCATTTCCCTTTACCCTTTATTGACCAGGTGTTGGAAAGGTTGCCGCATCATTTGTACTTTTATTTCTTATATGAATATTGGGGTTTTACTAAGTGCTAATTCACCCAGATGATCAGGCTAACACCACCTTCACTTGTATGTATGACACCTATTCCTTTTGGGGAATGTCATTTGGATTATGCAATGCACCTGCCACCTTCCAAAGATGTATGATTTCCATGTTCTCAGATTTCCTAGAAGCTATAATGGAAGTCTTCATAGATGATTTCTCTATATATGGCACATATTTTGATAATTAACTCATAAATTTGTCTCTAGTCTTACAACAGTGTGAAGAGAAACACTTAGTATTGAAGTGGGAGAAGTTCCATTTCATGGTAAAAAATGGTATTGTTTTGGGACATATAATCTCTGAGAAAGGAATAGAGGTTGACCTTAGTAAATTCGAAGCTATATCCAAATTCCCTCCCCCAAAAATAGTAACAAGGGTAAGAATTTTTCTTGTTCATGTTGGGTATTATAGGAGGTTTATTAAAGTCTTCTCAAAAATCACCAAGACTTTGTCGAACCTTTTGGTGAAAGATGTAGAGTTTGATTTTATAGATAAGTGCCTCGATGCCTTCAAAATTTTGAAAAATGCTTTAACAACAAACCCAATCTTACAGACCCCAGATTGGGAGCTCCCTTTTGAAATTATGTGTGATGCCATTGATTATTCCATTGGGTCTGTTCTTGGATAAAGTAAGGATAAGAAACATCACACAATCTATTATGTAAGTCAAACTCTCGACGAAGCCCAAGTGAATTAGACCACCACGGAAAATGAGATGTTGGCGATAGTTTTGCTTTTGACAAATTTGTATATTACTTGATAGGATCAAAAGTGAAGGTGTACATGGACCATGGAGCAATAAAATACCTAATGCAAAAGAAGGATACTAAGCCCAGATTGTTGAGATGGGTTTTACTACTTCAAGAATTTGATCATGAGGTCATTGACAAGAAAGGAATAGAGAATGTGGTTGTAGACCACCTTTCAAGGATCGTGATTATGGAATAAGATCGGTTACTAGTTAATGAAAATAATGTCAGTGAATCCTTGATGATGACAAGGTTCATTGAGCCAAACTTACCATGGTTTGCCGATATTTACAACTATCTGGTGTGCCAACAACTACCACCTGATATTACCTATAATCACACTAGTACATAACCGACATTTAGTGTCGGTTATTTAAGGCCTTTAGTGTCGGTTTCTAAGCGACACCTATGTGGGCGATGCTAAAAGCCCGGCCGTTACACGTCGGTTCAAAAACCGACGCCAAAACCGTTCGTGTGCCACCGAAAACGCACCAACATGGCACTATAGGCATCGGTTATTAGATCAAAAACTGACACCATATACCTTCACGCCACAGAAAGGGCGCCATCTTGGGCACTATAGGCGTGGGTTATTAGATACGAAACCGACGCCATATACCTTCGCGCCACAGAAAGGGCGCCATTTTGGGCACTATTAGCGTCGATTATTAGATAAGAAACAAACATCATATCATTACCAACACGACCATGCTGGCCAGCACGGCCGTGGTGTCTGGTCCGCTACCACGGCCGTGGTGTTAAGGAAATGGACGTCGGTTATGAGTAGAAACTGACACTGTAACAGTCGCCATATCACTCTCAGCACGATCGTGGTGTCTGGTCCGCTGCCACGGCCGTGCTGACCAGAACGGCCGTGGTGTTAAGGAAATAGACGTCGATTACGATTAGAAACCGACATTGTAACGATGTGGCGTCGGTTTTATACAAATAACCGATGCCTATTTTTTGTTTTTTTTTCTGTCAGTCTGCAGACCTGCTGTATGGCTGGTCGCAGGATGAGAAACCTGCAGTTCAGTTATGAACTACAAGTTTTACGACATCCACTGATATCATCCAACAATAGGTCACAAACCTGCAAAATTAACAACAAAAATATGCACACATTTAGCAATGCAACCTGCAGTTCCATTTGATTTTCACACATTTAGAAACATTCATGTAGCTAGCAATATGTAGTTCCATTCATTTTCACATTCACACATATAGAAACATTCATATAGCAATCAACAGTTTCATTCATTTTCACTCAGACACATGTAGAAACATTCACACATATATTATAATTCAGAAATTCATTTACAAAATATCATTCTTTAGTCATTATTCGCTATCAACATCCCAATTATATCTTAAATCCCCCACTACTTGTATGGTTGTTGCCCATTCTTCTCTTACTTCATTTAATTCTCCCGTCGTATAGGGAGCATGTACATCTGGTAAGGTCGTTCCTGTAGTGTGGTCAGTTTTAAACACCTGTAAAGAGAATGATGTATATATATAATTCATGAGCTATAAATAAGATTGATATATTTCATATTATCTAATGAGACTATATAATACCTCAGCAATACAATCGATGTCCATTGCGGCATATTTGATTATCATGTGCATAAATCGCATCACATAGTATCCACATGCCCATCCATTGTCTTGTGTAGCACACTATAAATTCAAACATACAAAATATTAAAAAATACAACTAATTAAGCACTGTTCACATAAATAATATATACATATATTGCAGTCGAGAACTTACTTTCACGTTCTTCCAAATTATTGGCTGGTTCTTTTTCGTGGGGACCTTTCCTCCAGCCTTTTTGAACTCATCAAAACCCCTACATGTTAATGTAACACAGTACATTACATAATTAAATAGTAATGTAATAACATATGTTAACAGATATGAAAATGAAATATTTCTCACCGGAATAATGCCATTTTCATTATGTGTGCATATTTGTATTCAATTTACTCCCCTTAGGATCTAGATAATAGACAGTGAACGTCTCGGGGACAATAACCAGTAACTCCCAATGCATACCACTAGAGGTAAAAAAGTTAAAAATTAATAACTCAAAATCCACAATAAAATGTAATTTTCTTAAGTCCAAATTATAATAAGCAAAGTAAACTTACTCTACATTGAATGGAGCCATTATCATCGTCTTCTTATTTTGAGAAAAATTTGAAAAAGCCTCACAGCAGTATTGTTGAACTGACAGAGGGTCTTTAGCTACTAGACTAATCAAAGATGGAATCAAAAGTCCTACATGTTCGAATGCAAAATCTGCACATATCTTGTCTAAGTAGCTGCAAAATATGTATTAATTACGCATGCATTAATAAATAAGAAACCAGATCACCAGATCCTACACAAGGTATATGGATGTATAAAGAAGATCTCACCTTATCCATAGCTCTATCACAGATGTATTTAGCCAATCATATCTAAACAACTCCAAAATATCTTGCATAAATAGTTTGATTTCGTATGATTGACATGCAACATCTGAATCTATACAAACAGTAATAGGGCAATTTATATCATGTTCGCCGAACCATATTGTCATACCCCTACAGTTAGGACCTAATGGGACAGTTAGGTCCTATGGAACCCAACTGGGTAATGTAGGAGGTGGAAGTGGAGGCCTAGATGTTGTGGGTGTCTTCTTTTTAACCTGTATATATATAATAATTTCATATCAACTGACATCATATACACACACTAACAATTTAACGTAATGTAAATTTACCATACAATTTCAGTAAAAATGACATCCGCTTTTAGCCACAATATCACTCCACCTTGTGCCTCACCAAGCGTTTCACAATCTGGGTGGGCATATGGCAATGGAAGATCCATCCACTTGAGGAATATATGTACCGGGCTCACACGAATCCAACCATCTGGTAATGGAGACCCGTGAAACATTTCCCCTGGTAGGGATGGGTAAGTCGACGCCTCTGCAACGACATATTCATTAACTTTTAGACGGCATGGCTTCAACTCCTACAAATTTTTGTGTAAAGAATGTTATATACATATATACATATCATCTTGAAAACATATCATCTTGAATTAAAAAACTAGTTACTATGTTATAAAAATACTTACAGCAGATTTGCGAGGTGGTGGGTCTACAGGATTACTCCCAACCTCTGCAGTAGGAGTAGAACCTGCAGTAGGAGACACCATAGGTACTGTCTGGTAAGTGGCAGTCTGAGATGCCTGCCACTTTTTCATTGCTTCTTCAAGTTTCCTATCAAATAGCTTATCTACCTATACATGGATAAAAGAAACGTCAAATTCTAATTATTGAATTCTCTTTTACAGTAACATCTACAAGGAAAAAATATGTTACCTCTTCTTGTGAAAGTCCCACTTTTGGGAAATGTTTGCGCTGGGATGGCCCAAAAAAATCTTTGATGCCCACACCAGCACCTGCAGCCCTAACACGTCCAGGATGCTCTGGGTTACCCAGAGCAACTGTCAATTCAACCCTTGTGCCCTCAGGGATGAACTTGCCTTGTTTCCTCAGCTCATGCAGCTCCCGCTAATCGCCAAAACAAAAATTTGTAATTAAGTAAACACCACAAATAATCAATATTCGAACGATTGTTGTAAGAGTTATATTTTACCATTTTTGCAGCCGCCTCAGCAGTTGCGGGCTTCCTTATTTCTCCCTTCTTATTTTGCCTCCCAGCTATCCAGACATCATGGTGAGGCAGAGGTGTGCTACCTATAGTGGAGGACTCCTGAGTAGTAGCAGACTGAGCAGTAGCCTCAGATTGTAGTCTTTGGCGAATGCCTGCATACCCCTTTGGACCCATTGTGTGGTCATACACATTCAGTGCATGCCTTGATCTTTGTGCCTCACTGAGGGCCTAGTTAGTATGCACATGAATGATTTGGTTAGTAACAGTAAATGTTAATCCTGAATAGGTGAATACAACATATATTAATGAGATTGGGACTGACACCTAATACCTTGAATTCATCTGTTTGTCTTGAAGCAACAAACGCGTCCCATTCTTCTTTTTCCAGGAAGTTCCACTGTTCAGTGGTTGTCTTCTTCCTCTTGTCAGCTTCTTTTATGTATTCTCGGGTGAGATTTGTCCTATAGTTCCTTAGTACTCTCCCACAGCGTTGTATCACGTATTTACGATGCAGCTTTTCATCCAATTCAAATATACTCTGCAAAATAGAATTGCTATTAACTAGTATCCAAAAAATTAGTAATCTACAAAATAGAATTGCAAATTAATAATAACTCACGCATAAATCCTTCCATATTATGTCTTTCTTCTCCTTAGAAACTTTATGCTAAGAATCTATCTTACAACCGCAATGGATACGAGTAACATACCCAAGATATGAAACAAATGAATTACGATTCACACCAGATGCATTTCCTACATTATCAAAATCAACAACAAGTTTGGGCCCATTGCCCTTTTCAGCTATTAACTTCTTCATCATAGTGATGCCCCTTCTCTTGTCAACTTTTTGGTGTTGCTGATCAAGTACCTCAAGTGCTTCAGATGGTACATGTGCATCATCAACCTAAAATTTGACAAAATAAACACATTTACAAGATATAACTATAAATGGACATATAGATATAAATATATGATATATTTTTAAAACTTACATTGTGAGGCGGCGCATTGATGTCCTCACCCTCACGGTAATCATCAGCACGGTCATTAGGAGAATGCTCAGCCATCTGAAAATTCACATTCACATTGTAAAGTTCACATTGTAAAGTAATTCACATTGTAAAATTCACATTGTAAAGTTCACATTCACATTGTAAAGTAATTCACATTGTAAAGTTCACATTATAAAGTAATTCACATTGTAAAGTTCACATTCACATTGTAAAGTAATTCACATTGTAAAGTTCACATTATAAAGTAATTCAAATTGTAAAATTCACATTGTAAAGTTCACATTCACATCGTAAAGTTCACATTCAGAAAAATAAAACATATAAAAAAATATAAACATGCCTCTTATATTGCGATTTTTTTATCAATTAACAATCCTTCATTGTGATCTCCGCGCACATACAAGTCATCATTAGCTTCAATATTTGTTGGTGTTGGCAACCCAACTGAGAATGGACTGGAGTCATCATACTTATCATAGTATTGTTCTTCATCTATAGGATCTTCAATGAACTGTCTTTTACCATGAAGAACAATCGACCATTTATCATTTGCAGGATCATCGGTATAAAATACTTGTTTTGCATGTGATGCCAATATGAATGGTTCATCCTTCTCGCCAATCTTTTCAAAGTTCACTAAAGTGAAACCCAATTCATCCACTATAACTCCTTTGGTGTTATCAACCCAATTACATTTGAAGAGCAGAATTCTGAAATCTATGTAGTCAAACTCCCATATGTCTTCAATGACACCGTAATATGACATTTTAGCTTCATGTGGACTCTTATCCTTTGCACTTGCAAAAAACATAGTCGATGCTTGAAGGGTGACCCCACTATTTTGGACGACACTCTTATCATCTTGGCGCTTTGTGTAATATGTGAATCCATTAATGTCATACCCTTCATAAGACATAACAGTCAATTTTGGTTTAAAGGTGAGGCATTTGATAGTTTTAGTAATATCATCTGGTGTTTGAGATAGTTGATGTAAGACTTTATTTTCAAACCACTTAATAAATGTCTTGTTATGCTCTCTAGCAAGCCACATTGTATTGGCTCGAGGATATTGTCTCTTGACGAAATTGGTATGTTCCTCGATATAAACGTTCACTTCGTCCATGTTGTGTAAAATATACAAGTGACCTTGTTCCAACTGCTCACGGCTGATTACTTTCACATGTGATCCCAAAATTCCTTTGCCAAATTGCTCGTCAATATTCTTGTCATTATCAGGAGTGTCATTACCACTGAGAAAGTCATTGCAAAAATCCATAACCTCTCTCGCCACATAACCCTCGATAATACTCCCTTCAGGCCGATAACGGTTTCGAACATCACTTTTAAAAACGCTCATGTATCGTTCAAAGGGAAACATCCAATGCAAGAAAATTGGTCCCAACATTTTCACTTCCCTAGTCAAGTGGACAACAAGATGTACCATGATATCAAAGAACGACAGAGGAAAATACATCTCAAGCTGACATAGGGTAACAACCACTTCTCTTTACAATTTATCAAGAGTATCAGGGTCAATAACTTTGCTGTACAGACTGTTGAAAAAGAAACAAAGTCTGGTGATTGCAAACCTTACATGCTTCGGCAATATAGATCTAATTGCCACAGGCAATATTTGTTGCATTAGAGTGTGACAATCATGAGATTTAAGACCTATCAACTTCAGATCTTTCATTGATACCAATCTACGGATGTTGGATGAGTAACCCTGTGGCACCTTAACATTTACCAAACATTCACAAAAAGCTTTCTTCTCCTTTCTAGAAAATGTGTAACAAGCGGGAGGTAAGTATGTTCTCCGATTTCCCATTTCACGAAATTCTATTAATTTTGACCTTATTCCCATTTCACGTAGGTCCAGTCTGGATTTTATCCCATCTTTAGTCTTACCTGGTATATTCAACAAAGTACCAATGACACTATCACAGACATTTTTCTCAACGTGCATGACATCGATACAATGCCTGACTGTCAAAGAACTCCAATAAGGAAGATCCCAAAATATTGACTTCTTCTTGAATAAAGATTTGTCACTCCGTGTGGCTATAGTACATTGTGATCTCTTACCAAATTCATTGACAAAGTCTTTTACTCTTTCATAAACAACCTCCCCTGGTATAGGTTTAGGTGCACTCCATTCCTCATTCAATCCATTGAATGCTTTGCACTTCCTACGATATAGATGGAATTTTGGAAGAAACCTTCGATGACCGAGATATACAGTCTTACCGCCATGTTTTAGTCTTGTTGAATCAGTGTTCTCTTCACATATAGGACACGCTTTAGCTCCTTTGACACTATATCCAGACAAATTCCCATATGCTGGAAAGTCATTAATAGTGCAAAACAACATAGCATGCAAACGAAATGTCTCTCTTCGTGAAGCATCATAGGTCATCACACCTTCACCCCAGAGTTTCTTTAACTCATCAATCATAGGTTCAAGATAAACATCGATGTCATTTCCAGGTTGTTTAGGGCCCGATATCAACAAGGACAGCATTACGTACTTATTTTTCATACACAGCCAGGGAGGAAGATTGTATATAACAAGCATGACTGGCCAAGTGCTATGTTGGCTGCTCAATGTCCCGTATGGATTCATCCCATCTGTACAAAGCCCAAGTCTTAGATTCCTGACTTCTTCACCAAATTCAGGATACAATAGATCAATCTTCTTCCACTGTGGGGAATCAGACGCATGTCGTAGGATCCCATCATTTTTTTTCTTAACATCTGCATGCCACCTCAAATTCTTCACATCTATCAGATTGGAAAACAAGCATTGAAACCGTGATATTATAGGTAGATACCACATCACCTTGGCAGGAGAACCAGTTTTGGACTCCCCCGAAGTCGTTAATTTATACCGTGACGCACCACATTTTGGACAATCTTTCAAATCCACATAGTCCTTTTGAAATAATACACAATCATTCGGGCATGCGTGTATCTTCTTGGCATCCATTCCCATTGGGCACAACAATTTCTTTACCTGGTATGTTGAGATTGGCAGCTCGTTTCCTTTAGGAAGCATTTCTTTCAACAAAGACAACAATGACGTGAAGCTTTTGTCGCTCCATCTATAGTTAGATTTCAACTTATACAATCTCAACACAGCGCTAAGCTTCGTAAACTTACAACCTGTGTATAACGGTATCTCAGCATCATGCACAATGTTTCTAAACATGGGAGGTGGATCGGTGTGCTCTACCCCACAACTATCCATCATCGCATCAACGATGTCTACTGGAACTGGTTCATTCACATCTACGTCATTGTAGGCAATTTCTTCTTCCACACAAGCACTGCTATCGACATCCACTAGTTTTGGGTTTGAAATCTCTCCATGCTAGTGCCATTATGTATAGCCTTGTATAATCCCGTTTCACATGACATGACTTTTGATTTCGTCACCAGTGCTGACTTTCAAGTTGTTACCGCAATGCCTACATGGACAGTAGAACCTATCTCCAAGTTGTTTCCTATGTTCCTCGGCAAATCTAATAAATTGGTCAAGACCAGAAATAAACTCTGGGGTGCAGCGATTGCGAATGGACATCCATGATCTATCCATTCTATGATCAAAGAGAAAACAATTATATATTACAATCAAATATACATGTGCTGTCATTCTTATATATAATAAATGTGTACCACCTATCCCATTCTTGAACACCTAATCTCACTAGTAAGTGTATAATGTGTATTGGGTTTTCCAAAAAATTTCGGCAGCATTTCCTTAGTTGTTCTCCAAGTACATATGTACTTAGAGAACAAACGGGGAAATGCTACCGAAATTTTCTCGAAAACCCAATACACATTATACACTTACATCCTAAGTGAGATTAGGTGTTCAAGAACAGTCCCAAACCGGGGACTATCCAATATTTACTCCTAATGAGTAAATCTTGGATGGGATTCTAGGCCAACAAATACATGTGTTGTCATTCTTATATATAATAAATGTGTACCACCTATCCCATTCTTGAACACCTAATCTCACTAGTAAGTGTATAATGTGTATTGGGTTTTCCAGAAAATTTCGGCAGCATTTCCCCACTGTTCTCCAAGTACAAATGTACTTAGAGAACAAACGGGGAAATGCTACCAAAATTTTCTCAAAAACCCAATACACATTATACACTTACATCCTAAGTGAGATTAGGTGTTCAAGAACAGTCCCAAACTAGGGACTATCCAAGATTTACTCCTAATGAGTAAATCTTGGACGGGTATCTAGGCCAACAAATACATGTGTTGTCATTCTTATACCTACAATCCTAGTTCTTCAAGTTAGGGTGATTATTGATGTCTTTAAAAGCATGATTGGCAATTTAGGGAAAAGTTCATCATTTACATTCCAAGCATGTCACATGTGTGCATTACAGTTCATCATTAAGCAAGAAGGGTGATTAGGATTCTCAATATACTCAACAATGAAACAAATTACCAATTTCATAGTTAAACTATTCATTAGTATGGAATGTCCAGTTTTATCGTGAAATGCATGCATAATCGACTTGACATTGAGAAAACATCAAAAACTTGTTGGCGAGCCCAACTACCTGATAACTTACTTGATCTGCATTATTGAAAGTTAATCTTAATCATGTGACTGATATGACTCAAATATCTAATATGCATGCTGCTAAATATCATCCATAGGAGTCATAGCCAAGGTTTTTCTAACAAAGACATAATCATTTTTTTATCTACCATATTGATCACCCTATCACATTAAAATATAAGATGGATAATTAGATATCACTGTCAACAAACTGGCTTCCTAACTTCAACATCAATGGATATGAGTTACTTATTAAAAGAAGAATAACAAGAAGTAATTTGGGCTGTCAAGCACACACAGCAATGTTGTGTTATATCTGTATTTATAGAATGTAAGATTACACAGTTTACAGTACAGTCTGTTGCTAGCTAGCACACGTATACAATCATAAATCAGGTAACAGAATATGGTTATTGACTGTTTCAACACTTATCAAGTTACCAATAAGTAAATAACTTAAAAATAAATAAAAAAACGCCCAGCAGGGCACCTGACGATTTTGCTCCAGGGCACCTGCAGGGCTTGACCTAGCCTAGGCGGAGGAAGGAAGGAGGAAGAAGGTGGCGTACCTTGAGGGCAGAGGAAGAAGGCCCAGCCAGAGCAGAGGAGAGCAGCTGGAGGTGAAGTTGGCAGCCGGCGCCGGAGGCGAGGAGAGGAGAAGCTGGCAGCTGGAGGGCACCTGATGAGGGCGGCGAGGAGAGGAGAGCAGCCGACCGGCGGCGACGGCGGTGAGGAGATGAGCAGCGCGCGAGGAGATGAACGGCGGTGCGGGGGAGCCAACCGGCAACGACGACGGCGGGGAGCAATCGCCAGACCTAGCGCAGAGTCGCAATGAAACAGAGACAATGGGGAAAAGTTATGTTTCGCGGGGCTATTAACTGTACCATAGACGTCGGTTATTTGAAACCACCGACGCCTAAAACTAACAGTGTCGGTTCTGCACAAACACCGACACCAATACTTAATTATAGTCGTCGGTTTTAACTACAAAACAACCGACGTCTATATACATATGCCGATTAAAAAAAATGTTTTCGATTAATGACCATAGTCGTCGGTTTATGCTTACAACTGACGCTTAAAGGGAGTGAAAAAATCCTCGCGGACAGCGCTGGAAAACTCATACTCGTCGATAATTGTAGTAAAACCGACGACCAAAATGTGCCCAATTTCTGTCTCGCGAATAACCTTTAGTCGTCGGTTTATTATTTACCAACCGACGCCATATGTCAAATTTTGGAGGTAATTTTTTTCACTAGAAATTTTGGATTTGGCGGTTAGTTTTAGGCGTCGGTTTTTTATTACGTAACCGACACTGAATAAAAGCGGTACCCGTGTCTGGTCGCCCTTCATAGATTGGATGTCGGTTTATGTAATCAACCAACGTTGTATAGTTTAGGTGTCGGTATATTTATACAACCGACGCCTGTAAAAGTGACGTTATAAGCCATTTCTGTAGTAGTGTCATAAGAAAAGGTTGTTTTCTGATATGAAGAATTACTATTGGGATGACCCTCTCTTGTTTAAGAGATGTGCTGACAACTTGTACTGAAGGTGTGTACTGGAGGAAGAAGTACCTCAAATCTTGTAGGAATGTCATTCTTCATGTTATGGAGGGCACCTAGGAGGATAGAGGACAACAATAAAAATCCTACAATCTAGATTCTACTGGCCTACCTTATTCAAGGATGTTAAAGATTTTGTCAAAGCATGCAATGAATGCCAAAGAACATGAAATATTTCAAGAAAGAATGAGATGCCAATGTCATACTAGATTGAAGTATAAATTTTTGATGTATGGGTGATTGACTACATGTGACCGTTCCCATCCTCAAGAGGAAATCAGTATATCCTTGTTGTTATGGACTATGTTTCAAAATGGGTAGAGGTTGTTGCTACCCAAACCTGTGACTCAAAGGTAGTGATTAAGCTTTTTGAAAAAACTATCTTTTTGAGATTTGGGGTCCCACACACCGTCATAAGTGACGAGGGATCTCACTTTGGGGAGAGATAGTTTGAAGCTCTATTGAAAAAATATGGAGTCAAGCACAAGGTGGCAACACCTTTTCACACATAGACTTCTGGACAAGTGGAGGCATCAAATAGATAAATAAAGAAAATCCTAGAGAAAATAGTTAGCATAACAAGGAAAGACTGGTCCATGAAACTCGATGACGCACTATGGGCCTATCGTACTTCATACAAGATAACAATAGGGACTACACCCTATAGGCTTATCTATGGAAAATCATACCACCTTTTAGTGGAGTTGGAACACAAGGCCTTTTGGGGCCATCAAATTTCTGAATATGGATTTGAACCAAGCAGGAAAGAAAAGATTTCTACAATTGCAGGATCTGGAGGAAATCAGGTCACATGCTTATGAAAATGCCCCCATTTACAAGCTGAGAACCAAGGTGTGGCATGACGCTCACCTGAAAAGTAAGGATGTGTCTGAAGGAGACAAGGTTCTCCTATTCAATTCCAATATCATATTGTTTCCAGGTAAACTTAGGTCCATATGGTCTGGCCCATTCTCTGTTGTGAAGATCTATCCATCTAGAATGATGGAAACTGTGAGTGAAAAGACAGGTAACTTGAAGGTGAATGGACATAGGGTCAAGAGGTACTATGAGGATGAGGCCTTTTTGAGAAGTCAAAACTCCACTTGGAATATCCTAAACTTGCTCCACCTAAAGAACCATAAAAAGGTAGACATGAGGTCAATCTAAAGACTATAAATTAGCAATTCTTGGGAGGCAACCCAAGGATTTCCTGATTCCTTTAAATTTTGCACATTTTCATTTTCATTGGTTAAACTCTAGACTATATATATATCCCCTAGTCTTAATACTAATCAACTCTATCCCAACTAGAAAAAGTTGAAAATTTATGTTTTGCATTTACATCTTTACTTCCTTATTTAGAATGCATGAGTGATAGAATCTTAATCCCAATAGATTAATAGTTTTAGTTTTGGAATCACCCTTGTGTCAACCACTACATGTCATAGATGTAGAGATAGCTACTAAACTCTGGCCTTAATCAACCATGGTTCATGAGGGTAGCAACCGCTACAAACGTAGAGACCACTACCACTCTTAATTTGTTTCCTTCATTCTTTTAGAACATAATGACCGCTATGCCACCTCATTAACCTTATATAAAAGGGAAAACCCAAAATAGTAAGATCTCGTATCTCACTCTCTGACTCTGGCAATCCTTTGGTGAACTGAAGAATGATCAAGACTCTAGCAGACTGCAGGGGACCTTTGAGGACTGAAGCACACCGTAGGCA
Source organism: Alisma plantago-aquatica (assembly GCA_963693085.1). Classification (NCBI taxonomy): domain Eukaryota; kingdom Viridiplantae; phylum Streptophyta; class Magnoliopsida; order Alismatales; family Alismataceae; genus Alisma; species Alisma plantago-aquatica. Next base: position 529,046,552 of record OY856412.1, read on the forward strand.
ACCTGTGGTGCTGTAACAAATGAAGAACTGCTTCTGACAACTACTTCTGAAGATCCCTTTCTCTCACTCTCTCGCTCTCTCTATCTCTCATCTCATCTCGACTTTTGACAAGTACGATTACTACCTTTCGGTAGTTTTCTATTCTCTTTCTTTTTCTCCTTCGAAGATCTTGGCACACTATGAATTGCCTTTTTCTGACTCTCCAATCACCCCTACTGTGACCAAAACTCTCCTGACATTTTGAATGTTGTATCTATTTCAACCGCAACATGATGCTCTACAAATTCATCTTCTCATTTATTTTTTGCTTCATTTCCATAACTCTGGCATTATCGGCTAATTTTAGATCATCTCACTTACCTCTTTCTTCTGAATATATGATCCCTTTCCAATTGCAACAACTGTTGACGTTTTAATGGCAGCACCTGTTGAGGTGTTGTGGTTTCTACATAACCATGAACTTAATAAAGGTATTGGATTTGTAGCAACTACTACATCTGACACCTATTGCGGCCCCTATGTCCGATCCTCATTTCGAATGATTCTAGCTAAACCATGTAGCGACCTCTACGTGCAAAAAGCCATTTCTTCTGGTATAGCAGGACTTTGTTGTGACCGCTACAACCGAAACGTGTAGTGATTGACGTGGTATTTTACTTCACTAACAAATTCACCCAGGGCTGAAATCCCTGAGTTTTTACCAAAACCTTGTGCAATAATACCACCCACAAGCGGACGGGTCTTATCACAGTATAGTTAAGGATCGAATCCCAAAGGATAACATTTTTATGAATCTTGCTAGTCGGATCCAGTCCAAGTAACACTAATATTTAGAATAAAGAGTTGATTTTGGTTTAGTTAAACTAATTGCAAGGAAAGTAAAAGAGAGGTATTAAAGATGGATCTAGATTAATGATGGAAATCACTAGGGTGGTATCGGGTTTCACCGCCACCACACATGCAAACACATCCAAGACACATCCAGGCCAAAAATAACTATCCAAATGGAGCATTAAACCCCCCGTTAGGGTGTCAGGTTTGTGTAAGCATCACCTATAGGCATCAGATGTCTTGTCACCTACTAGATCATGCACTTACTACTCCGAAGATATCTTTTAGAAGTTCTCATCAAAGCATCAACCATGTTAAATGATATTTGAACCTAAGTATTGAAGTTCTCGGAACAAAGGGTTATAATAGATCATGCAAGGTAGGTTGTCAATCCACAAGCATGCATCAAACGATTAAAACGAGATAAAAAAGTTATATACATGCCATGGAATGTTTTAAGATGAATATGTAAGCATGGGAAGTGGGGCTAGTCCCCGCACCCCAGCAAAAAAGACTACTCACTCCTCATGAAAGAAACAAGAAAAATAAGAGAGAGGGAGGATTCTACCATGGTCATGATGAAGAAGGTGGTCAAAGCTCGGTGAGGAAATAGTCTTCTACATGATGTCAGGGCAGTACTGGAACGAGGAGGGCACGAACACCAAGGCAGGCCAGGCGGATCTTCTCTCTCCTTCTTCCTTCTCTTCTTGTACACTTACTTGCAAGAGAAGAAGCAGCAGATGGCTGGTGGCAGAATAGATCTACAGATCGGAAGTCCAACCACTTTCATGGCTAGAAGATAGATCTTGATGGAGTGGAGATAGAGGAGAGGTAAGAACTCCACAAAGGTGGTCCTTAGCGGCAGAGATCGTCTTCCTGAGGGCTGGGCACAGAGCGGCAGCCTCTCGGAATCATGGAAGAGATTCTGTGATAAGATAGGTGGGTGGCCTATTTATAGGTGCAGACCACCGACTTAACTCCGTGGTCGAGGTACTAGCTGCGGTCGAGGTACTGGCCGCGGTCGTGGTCCTTCTTTGCTTGTCCATGGTCGTGGTGGTGTTCTGTAGTTTCACTGGTGTGCTACGGTCACTGTGTGGTACCGGTCACGGTCAAAGTCAAGTTGTGGAGGGGTAAGATCACGATCACAATCTAGCAACGATCGTGATCACAGTCAGCATTGATTGTGGTCGTGATCCTCTTCAGGTCGCGATCTCCATGCAGGTTAAGGTGTAGGCATCTTCTAGCACTATGGTCACGGTCGAGCAGGTGTGGACTTCGATTGCAGTGCACTTTAACTCGTGGTCGGTCAAGATCTTTTGTAGTCATGATGTCTCCTTGGGATCGCGGTTGTGGTCCTTCTTTGAGATTGTGGTCGGGGTCATCATGAATCAAACCCACCCCCACGGGGGGGGCTATTATTGAGGGTCAAATGGCCTACGTTGATGAATCCTCTGACTGATGATGATGCTTTCTGGTGAGGGATCTGGCCATCGAAAAAGGGTACACATTTTCAAAAGTTTCTTGGGACCACCATCCCCTACACCTCCTACATTGGCACATATAGTACGATGTTCAATCCTGCAATGGAGATGAATGGATTTGATCAAAACTCTAAATAATGATATGGTATTGAGGAAAAGTGTATATGAGCATATTCAAGGGGTGCATGTGAGCTTTCAGTGCAAAAATGGACCAAAAATGGCAATGAAAACTAAGATGAATATGCATTCATTAAAACACCGTAAACTTAAATGTTGCTCGTCCTCAAGTAACACAAAATCTGAAACAATCACCAAATGAATACTTTCAACTCTTGTGATTGCCTCATATTCACATCATGATTGTTTCTTTTCTACTTTTTACAGCTTAGCATCTCAACTTCCTGAGATCACTGAACACATATTACAATATCTTCATTCATGAGTTCATTTCTCAAAAGCACTTCCTCCCCACTTTCTCCAACATCAAGCATGTCTAAGAGTTTTGTAAGAGTATAGAGATACCCACATAACAACAAGTGTGCATTTGATCTGACACTGGTGTTTTACAAAAGAGTGGTGAAAATGAGGCATACATTGTGCCTGTAGGTGGAAAAAGGAGTGAAAGGGGGTATGGAAGGAAATAATGAATCTCTCATCTATTCGACTCGAGATTTTATTATATGGTTGCAATTATATTGATTACATTTTTTGTTGCGAATCTCTCCTCTATTCAACTCGAGATTGTTTTTTTTTCTTCTGTGCACATTGGCATCTTTTCTTTTTGGTGGTACACCCCTATTAATTAGAGAGGGGTATGGAAGAAGCGGATAAGGAGAGGGGTGGTGTGCCACCCCTAACTTAGGGTTTGGCACTATTTTTGTGGACTTTTGATTCTTTTTTATGGATGGAGGGGTATGAAGATGGTAGAAGAAGTGTAGAAGAGAGTTCAGATCATAATGCAACTTGATTTACAATTTAGTGCATCGGGTTGTTCTCTTTATCATACTATGCTCAAATAATGACTTGATGTGGATCCAGTGGAGATTTCATGCTATCCACGAGTCAGTTTGGAAGCATGATGAATTTGATCCCTCTCACTTTGACAGATACTTGCCATTTTTGCTGAAGGATCATGCTGTTAGGATTCATAAGCTTCACATGGTGATTTCTAACCATTGGTTAGTTTCAAAAATTGTCCCTCTTGAGGCTTTGCTTCGAATAAGGAGGGTATAATGATTCAAAATTGCATAGATAAAGAAACTAGTTGGCTAGGTAAAGGCTTTGATTGAAACAAAAGCATCAAAACTTCATCAAGTTTCTATACAAAACTACTTTGAAAACTTGAATTTTTTTTTGAAAATTTTGTTCAAAATTGCAAAGATGGAAACTTAAGTCTGAAACAGATGGGTGTAGGTGAAAATTTAAGTACGTACCACCCACCCTCCACCCCAAACTTAGAAATTTTCTCGTCTTGAGCAAACTCTAAATCTAAGATGGAGGGGAAAACTCATACCAGTTGGACCACCATATGTGGTTGCGTTCCTCTCATCAGCGTTTCCTCCATCTAAAATGTTAAAAATAAAAACTATCATAACTTAAGATTGCATGTTGTGATGTGATATCTATTGTGTGCAAAATTTTCTAATTCAAAATTGAAATTAAAAAGCTAAGGTAAGGATCGGGTTACCTCCCGACAAGTGCCTTTGTTTTATGTCGTTGGCTCGACTTGATTCCTTCAATTTTCTGGTAGATATGTTGGTTTGGAAAGATTCATCGATTCATCAGTGCTAGTATTAGCTGTGGTGAAATATCTCTTCAAGCATTGGCCATTTGCCACAAAATCGCCCGACTTTTTACTCCATAAAACAAAAGCACCATGTGGGTAGATGCTCTTGACAGTGTATGGTCCAGACCATCGAGAACGGAGTTTCCCTAGGAAGAATCTCAGTCTTGAGTTAAACAGTAGAACTTGGTCTCCCACTTGTATGCCCTTCCTTTTCAGATGACCATCATGCCATAACTTTGTGCATTCTTTGTAGGTTCGGGCATTTTTGTAGGTTGTCCTCTGAAGTTCTTCCAGCTCCTGAAGTTGCAAAATCTTCGCTTGGCCAGCTTTCTTCATGTCGAAATTTAGTTGCTTGATTGCCCACCAAGATTTGTGTTCAAGTTCTACCGGCAGGTGACATGACTTTCCATTGATTAATCTAAATGGTGTTGTCCCAAGAGGAGTCTTAAAAGCAGTTCGGTAGGCCCACAAGGCGTCATTGATTTTTACTGACCAATCCTTTCGGTTGTGGCCTACTGTCTTTTTCAAGATAGCTTTGATTTGACAGTTTGAAACCTCTACCTGCCCACTCATTTGTGAATGGTAGTGGGAAGCTACCTTGTGTGTTACACCGTATTTTCTCAATAGCACTTTGAAGCTTCTTTCCAAAAAATGAGAACCTCCATCAGATATCACAGTATGTGGGACTCCAAAATGGGGAAATATAATATCCTTGAATATTTTGATGATAGGTTTTGAAACACTAGTAATAGTTGGTATGGTCTCCACCCATTTAGATATGTAACCACCGCAACCAGAATGTTGCAAAATCCATGTGAGGATGGGAATGGGCCCATGTAGTCCACTGCCCAAACGTCAAAAATCTCGATTTCCTACCATAGCTTAAGGGGAATCTCATCTCTTCTTGTAATGGTGCTCGTCCTCTGGCATTTGTCACATGACAATACAAAGTTATAGGCATCTCTGGATATGGTTGGCCAAAAGAAGCTACATTCCAAAACCTTCAAAGTAGTTTTCTTAGAACTCATGTGGCCTACAGTAGGGCCTGAGTGGCATTGCTCTAGAACAAGTTGAGGTTCTTCCTCAATGATACATCGTCTGTAGATACCATCTACACAGATCTTGAAGCGGTATGGCTCATCCCAGTGATATTGCCTCACATTGTGCATGAATTTCTTTAGTGCATTGCCAGTGCATTCAGGGTGGATGGCACCGGCTGTAAGGTAGTTCACATAGTCTGAGTACCAAGGAGTAGCTTCTGAGACTATCATGAGCTAGTCATCTAGAAGCGAGTCATTAATCAGGATCTTCTCAGTTTCCAAAGTGTGTATATGACTCAAGTGGTCTGCCACAACATTCTCTATGCCTTTCGTATCTCTTATCTCAAGATCAAATTCTTGCAATAGGAGAATCCATCGGATTAGCCTGGGTTTAGCATCTTTCTTTGCTATGAGGTAACGAATTGTAGCAAGATCAGTGTAGACAATCACCTTCGAACCAATGAGGTGGGATCTAAACTTGTCAAAGGCATATATGACTGCTAAAAGTTCCTTCTCAGTAGTTGCATAGTTCCTTTGAGCTTCATCAGGGGTTTTAGATGCATAGTAGATGACATGATGTTTCTTTTCTATATATTGGCCCAAAACTGTGCCAAATGTGTAATCACTGGAATCACACATTATTTCAAATGGGTGCTCCCAATCTGGAGCTCTGATGTTCGACGTAAGGGCATGCTTGAGATTGTTGAAACTCTTGATGCATTCTTCATCAAAGTGGAAATCAACGTCCTTTAGTAAAAAGTTTGTCATAGGCTTGGTTATCTTGGAGAAGTCCTTTATGAACCTTCTATAAAAGCATGCATGACCGAGGAATGCGCGGACCTCTCTTACATTGGTTGGGATACTGAGTCTAGAAATCACTTCAATTTTTTCTTTGTCAACTTCAATCCCTTGATTGCTGACCCTATGGCCGAGGACAATGCCTTCTTTCACCATAAAGTGACATTTCTCCCAATTAAGCACTAGATGTGCTTCTTCGCATCGTTTGAGGACTAGGGATAGGTGCTTCATACATGAGTCGTATGAATCCCCATATATGGAAAAATCATCCATGAAAACTTTCATGATAGTTTTAGTTAGACCAGCGAATATGGCTGTCATGCAACGCTAAAAACTAGCAGGGGCATTACAAAGCCCGAAAGGCATCCTTCTAAAGGCGTATGTTCCAAAGGGGCAAGTGAAAGTTGTCTTCTCTTGGTCATCTGTATGTATAGGTATTTCATAGAATCTAGAGTAACCATCGAGATAGCAAAAATATTCCTGGTGAGCCAGCCGCTCTAAAACTTGGTCAAGAAAAAGCATCGGGAAATGATCTTTGCATGTTGCCTTGTTTAATTTCCTATAACCAATACACATCCTCAAGCCAGTGACTGTTTGAGTGGGGATGAGTTCGTTATTTTCATTCTATATCATGGTAATTCCACCTTTCTTTGGTACAACATGTACATGGCTCACCCATGGCGAGTCAGATATTGGATAGATGATTTCTATAGTGAGCAATTTAATAACTTCAAGGCAGACTACTTCTTTCATATTTGGATTAAGCTTCTGTTGATGTTCAACAGTCGGCTTGTGGTCTTCCACCATAGGGATCTTGTGCATGCAGAGTGTCTGACTGACCCCAGTGAGATCACTCATTTTGTAGCTGATAGCTTTTCTTCTTTCCCTTAATTCTATTAGAAGTTTATCTTCTTGTTCGGATGTTAGATCAGAATTTATGATAACTAGAAAAACCTTGAGATCATCCAGAAACACGTAATTCAGTCCCTCAGGTAGGGGCTTCATTTTAGGGGTCTCTGTCTTCTCACATGTCTCTTCAGTTACATTCACAGCCTTGAGTTCTTCAAATTTAGCTTCTGGATCTTCTTCTTCAGCATTGAGTTGGAGAACACTATTCTTTACTTGTTCATCAATGGAGTTATCAGCAGTCGGGTTTGTTAGATTCACTTCTAAAGGATCGTCTCGTTCATAATCCTCTTGCGTGAAGAGTGACATTTGCTCTATTCAATCAATCAAATAGACTTCTTCTTGCATGCTTGGTCTTCGCATACTTTCAAAAACTTTGAAATCGATTATTTCTTTACCTTGTCTGAGGAGCAAGCTTCCTGCTTCAACATCTATCAAATCTCTCACAGTGGCAAGGAATGGACGGCCAAAGATAAGAGGGTATTTGGAGTCCTCTTTTATGTCCATGATTACAAAGTCGCATAGGACATAAGAGTCTTTTCCAACCTTGACTGGGACATCTGGAATGATTCCTAAAGGAAGAGTCATAGAATTGTCTGCAAGTTGTATGGTCATGCCGGTTGGGAGAAGTTCTGCAAATCTTAGCCTCTTGCAAAGGCTAAGTGGCATCATAGATATGCTAGCACCAAGGTTAGCCAATCCCTTCTTACATGAGGAGTCACCGATATGGCATGAAATTCCAAAAGATCCTGGGTCTTTTTGCTTCCTTGGAATCTTACTCTAAATAATATCAGAAGTTGTTGTTGCTAATTTGACTGTATCATATTCTTCAGTTATATATTTCCTTGTGAGGAGTGATTTTAAGTACTTCGTCCAGGATGGTATCTCAGCCAACGCATCTAGAAAGGGTATACCAACATGAAGCTTCTTCATTGCTTCCTTGAGCTTATTGAAATGAGTATCAAGCTTTATCTACCTTAGTCGAGTTGGGAAGGGAGGATGAGGCTTGTACACTGACACAGCTAGATCAGGTGTGTCTTCTGCTTCTACAACAATAGGTTCCTCAGAACTTGCTTTGTCTGTCTTATCAGTGGTTAGTGGTTCTTTCAGTTGAGATTCGGGTACTATAGATTCTTGGGCAGTCATAAAGTCATCATCGTCTGTAACTACCACGGGTGTCATGACAGGAGGATCAGAATAGTCTTTTCCTGGTCGGGTGGTGAAAGCTTTCAGTTGCTCTGGATGCTTAGGATTGTTCTCTAGTTGACCAGTAAAAGCTCCAGTAGGTGGTTTGAGGCTAGCTGAAAGGTAAGCTAGTTGGGATTCAATAGCATTCTGATGGGCTTGCATATTTTCTATGATAGTCTGTTGTGACTGAAACATCTTCTCAATAACTGACAGTTTGTCATCAGAAGATAGTTGGGATTCAATCCCTTGTTGTTGTTGTTGATAAGGTACTTGGTTTGAATTCTGAAACTGAGAGTTGTTTTGATACTTGTTGTCGTTTCTATTCTGGAAGTTACCTCTAAAGTTCCCATGATTCCTGAAATTTTGTTGTTGGTTATACTAGTATCCTGGCGGACCTCATTGTTGATTATCTGAACCAAGTTTTTGTGAGTTTTCCACTCCTGAAGGATTTCAATATTGAAAACCTGGATGGTTCCTATTTTTATTTGGATTATAATACCCTTGACTAGGGATAGTGTGGATAGCATTTAGATTTTCCATCTGACCATTACCTCCTTGGGTACAAGTATTGCCTACAATGACATCATAGAGAATATTACATGCTAGAGTAGAATGATCAGTGCCTTTGCATACTTCATAGAATAGTGAAGTTGACTTGACTTGTTCTTGTTTAAGAGGGGGTGAGCGGCTCCTTTCATAGGCAGAAAAAGATGATTCGAGATTGTCTTTCTTAGCAACTAGTATCTTTAGGGATTCGACAATAGACTTGTACTCAGGAGTAGCTTCTATCATAGCTACCTTCAGCACTCCTTTCCCTATAGGTCTTCCCCAGTTGGCTTGATTTTCATCTCCAAGGGTGACAACCTTCCATGCGCTATCATAACTTTGGCACATGAAGTTTCCTCCAGATGAGGAGTCTAAAAACTTCTTGATATCATCATCTACACCCCTACAAAAGATTTCAATGAGTTGATTCTTAGGAATGCTATGGTGTGGATACTTGCATAGAAGCTCATTGTATCTTTCCCATGCTTCTGTAAGGGTTTTTCTAGAGGCCTGAATGAATTGTGTTATGCAACCCCTAATTTCATAGGTGAGGGAAGGAGGATAGAATTTTTCTAGAAAAATATTTTGAAGTTGTTCCCAGGTGGTGATGGGTTCGCATTGCAAGGAGTTATACCAACTCATGGCTCAATCGGAAAGAGAATATTTGAAGAGATGGAGTCTGATTGTATCATCTTTGACTCCATTCTACTTTGTCATAGCACATATATCTATAAACCTCAAAAGGTGTTCATGAGTATCTTCTCCTTGCTTACCATAGAAAGGGATGTTCTGAAGCAGTGTAACCCAATGTGCCCTGATCTCAAAATTAGGAGCAATGATGGGAGGAGGTTGTACATGGTGATGAATGTCAGCAGTCTTAGGGATGGAGAACTCTCTAAGGTCCTTCTGTAATTTTGCTCCTTGAGCTGCTTGGATTTCTTCTTGAACTGCAGCTCGGGCTTCTTGCATAAGCCTATCACTTTGCGCATTAAGGGCTTGAGCCACCCTTCAGGAAATTTCCTCCTCTTACGCCATCCTATCTTGGTTCTCTCTACTCTAATGACGAAAGGTCCGTTCTATCTCAGGGTCAAAGCTAGCAACAAGGTCAAAACTGTTCAAGCGGTGCATGCACTAGTCTTTGAGGGTACCTAGGATAGAAAGATCTTTCGGGAGTCAGATGGGTAGAGTAGAATCAAATTCAAGTAATAGTGTCAAAAGTAAAAGTAAAATCCTAGATTAGTCTCAATAGAACTAGATTTAACTAGATGCTTCCATTGTCCCCGGCAACGGTGCCAGAATTTTATGTGATGTTTTACTGCACTAACAAATTCACTCAGGGCTGAAATCCCTAAGTTTTTACCAAAACCTTATGCAATAATACCACCCGCAAGCAGACGGGTCTTATCACAGTATAATTAAGGATCGAATCCCAAAGGACAATGTTTTTAAGAATCTTTCTAGTTGGATATAGTCCAAGTAAGAATAATATTTAGAACAAAGAGTTGATTTTGGTTTAGTTAAACTAATTGAAAGGAAAGTAAAAGAGCGGTATTAAAGTTGAATCTAGATTAATGATGGAAATCACTGAGGTGGTATCGGGTTTCACCACCACCACACATTCAAACACATCCAAAACACATCCAGGCCAGAAACAACTATCCAAATGGAGCATTAAACCCCCCGTTAGGGTGTCAGGTTCGTGTAAGCATCACCTATAGGCATCAGATGTCTCATCACCTACCAGATCACGCACTTACTACTCCGAAGATATCTTTCAAAAGTTCTCGTCAAGGCATCAACCATGTTAAACGATATTAATAAACCTAAGTATTGAAGTTCTCACAACAAAGGGTTATAATAGATCATGCAAGGCAGGTTGTCAATCCACAATCACACATCAAATGATTAACATGAGTTGAAAAAGTTATATACAAGCCATGGAATGTTTTAAGATGAATATGTAAGTATGGGTAGGGGGGCTAGTCCCCGTACCCCAGTGAAAAGGACTACTCGCTCCTCATGAAAGAAACAAGAAAAACAAGAGAGAGGGAAGATTCCACCATGGTTATGGTGAAGAAGGTGGTCGGAGCTCGGTGGAGAAACAGTCTTCTACACGATGTCAGGGCAGATTTGGAACGAGGAGGGAGCGAACACCAAGGTAGGCTAGGTAGATCTTCTCTCTCCTTCTTCCTTATCTTCTCATGCACTTGCTTGTAGGAGAAGAAGCAGCAGATGGCCGGCGGTGGAGTAGATATGCAGATCTAAAGTCCAACCACTTTTGTGGCTAGAAGATAGATCTGGATGGAGTGGAGATGGAGGAGAGGTAAGAACTCCATAGAGGTAGTCCTTGGCAGTGGAGATCATCTTCTTGAGGGCTTGGCATAGAGCGGAAGCCTCCCGGCATCGTGGAAGAGATGCTTTGATAAGATAGGTGGGTGGCCTATTTATAGGTGCAGGCCACCGACTTAACTCCACGGTCGAGGTACTGGCCGCGGTCGTGGTGCGGGCCACGGTAGTGGTCCTTCTTTGCTTGGTTGTGGTCGCGGTGGTGTTTTGCAGTTGCCTTGATGTCTCGCGGTCACGTTGTGGTACCGATCGTGGTCATAGTCAGGTTGTGGAGGGGTAAGATCACGGTCACAATCTAGCAATGATCACGGTCGCGGTCAGCATTGATCGTGGTCACGATCCTCTTCTGGTCGCGATCTCCATGCAGGTCGAGGTGTAGGCGTCTTCTAGCAATGCGGTCAGAGTTGAGCAGGTGTGGCCTCGATTGCGGTACACTTTAACTCATGGTCGGTCGTAATCTTCTGTAGTCGTGATGTCTCCTTGGGATCGCGGTCGCGGTCTTCATGAATCAAACCCACCCCCGTGGGGGGGGGGCTATTACTGCGGGACCACCGTCCCCTAAACCTCCTACACTGGCACACATAGTGTGATATTCAATCCTACAATGGAGATGAATGGATTTGATCAAAACTCTAAATAATGATATGGAACTGAGAAAAAGTGTATATGTGCATATTCAAGGGGTGTATGTGATCTTTCAGTGCAAAACTGGGCCAAAAATGGTAATTAAAACTAAGATGAATATGCATTCATCAGTGATCGGCATACTTTATAATTAAACTAACTAAACTCTATTTAGACTGCTACAAGTAATGATTTATTGTGACTTCTACACCATCTACGTTATGTGAAAATCACTACGTTTATATCTAAATGTTACTATTATCAAACATAATATTGTAGAAAATAATTTTAAATGCCTAAAAAATAAGCATTACTCAAACCGCAGGATGTCATCCCCAAACTCTGATCCCTTAGACAGGAAAGCAACGTCCCTAGTGGGGATTCAAGAGATCATCACAGTAATTGACAAGGCACTGAATGATAATCCCAACATGTCACAATAGAAGAAGCTCCCATTGTAGCTAATTAAGGAAAAGTATGAAATCATACTTAGACATGAGTCACAAGGGGATACAGAGGTTTCCAGGGACATAGAAGGATCAAACACGTATGAGTACATACCATTAGAGGAAGAACCTAAAGCAAAAGGGAAGAGGAAGGCACCTACACCAGATTCACCACCAACCAAAAAGAGGAAGGTACCAATGAAGTCAGGTTCATGAGCTCCGCCATCAGAAATAAACCCAACAACAAGCATTGCACCTGGCTCTGATACAGCAGGGAAGGACACAACAACAACATCCATAGAGAAATTGACAACATTTACACCTAGAGACAAGGTTCACAGTCAAATTATGACATGAGCAAGAGAACTACAATCTTCAAGCCAACAAGGTACATGGACATCCTAGACTTCAAAAAATTAGGGATCTATGATAGAGTGATGGAGTTCCTAGGGGGAGTAAATCTATGCATCCTATGCATGACTAATGTTTGGTCATTGAAAAAATTGATTTTTGATTTTATGTCCTCACTTAAGAAGGTACCAGTCGGCGACAATGAAAGGAAGGAGTCCGAAGGAGAGTTTAAACTCGAGGTACGGATGGGGGGCAAAAATACTATGTCACTGAGGTTAATCTGAAAATGATCTTCACTAAATCTGAAGAAGAAGCTAAAGCTTGTACAACAGCCACCGATGAAAGGGAAATTATAGAAGACAACAGCCACAAGATGTGGGAACAGTTGACGGGAGAAACTATACACTACCCAAGATTGTCCAAGGCAACTCTTATCACCTCATGCTTCATAAGGGTGATTCAAGATATCACCGCAAACCCAGTCTTTGCATGGTCCGAGACTAGAGGTGTATGCAAGGGGGATTTATTCCTAGTCTGGTCAATGCTGAAGAAAAGACCAGTCAACATTAGAAGGCTACTCATTGACAAACTGTCAGCGGTAGTTGGACAAGAAGCCAAGAAGACTAAGGATTTCTGCATGGGGGAAAATAACAATAATGGTGTCTCGCTTCTTGGAACTAGAGAAATTAATAAGCTACCAACCTATTGAGGGATACATGAAGATCAAAACCAAATCTTTGGTGATCACCAACATACTAGCATAGAAAGGGGAGAAGTTATTCTATAAGAAACTCCATTCCAAACTGCTACTTCTCCTCCTAGAAATGGCATATTATGACGCTAATAAATTGTGACCCAAGATGGATGAAGTTGACAAAATGTACTCCAGTACTATTCAGCAAACACAAACCCCCACTCACCTATTAGAGTCCAATAAGAAGGAGAACAAGTACCAGAAACAACGCAAGCATGCCTGGAGAAGAGGAAGAAGTTGGCAACAAGTTCCCATAGGGCCATTTTAGTGGCAACAAGGCAGTCACTTCAGATCTCCCAAGCTAAACAAATCAAGGAAGAAGCTGTAAAACAAACACCATTAGAAGATCAAATCATCCAGCATGATGATGAAGGATTACAAGCTGCGCCACCATCTCCCCCAGTCATCCAGATACTACTAGAAGCACAGGTTGAAGAACCAGGTAAACCATTGAGAATCCTTGCCACCTCTAGAAAAAAAATAGCAATGACAAAAGAAGAGCTTGTGGGTCATTCTAAAGAAACTAGGAAACCAACCCCACTGCCAATGACAACTCACATAGCACCAAAAATACCAACTAAAAGGATGGAAGACCCGCCTGCACCTTTAGGTGCCGATCAGGATATGTGTATAATGCAAAAAGGCGTTCAAAAAGAACATATACAATTGCCACAACAAGGGCAAAATCCCTAGCCTCAATCAGAAGCTACAGCAAGCACCCACCCACAGCCAGTGAACCCCTGATATGACAGAAACTACAACTACAACATCTACGAGTGAACAACTACTATGCCCGCCAACTCTCGACGAAGAACTCAAACATCATTTCGATGCCATCTGGGTGCAAATGAATAATTACTCTTCAACAAATATGTGTATTTCTTCTAGAATGCATGTTCTAATAGCACATGTACAATGAAATGACGATAGAATGGCGACACTCCCAAAATTCATGATCAATGTCCTCCTCAACCAAGCAACAATGCTAAATACAATGCAAGCAATGGCGGCATAGATGATAGATCTTATAAGGGAGTGAGAGGCAATGAGAAAAGACATGGATGGTATGCATCAACATCATGAGCAAGCTCTCAAGGCTGTAGAAAAGGAATACAAAAAGCTCGAAGGAGAATAGAAAGAGATGGAGGATGAACACCAGCTACTGGAAGAAAGGCAGACAAAGAAGAGGTCAAGGAGAACTGTCAGCCTGTACCATCTCAAGTGTCTTCAATCCCTTCTAATGCTGAAAAGATATAGGATGATGAAGCACTAAGCACACCCCAGTACCCAGAGAGGAGATTTTAAGTTAACCTTAGGAGCCACTAGAAGAATCGGCCAATCAAAAAGTGCAAGCACCTCATGAGGAACCAACTATTGAAGGCACAAGATACAACATGCAAGAGTTTGATTTTAACTCCCAACCTACTGAAGATGAGCCAATCTTGGAAAACCAACCCTCCGGATGTGCTGTCGGGCAGGAGGCCACAAGTGTTTAGAAGTTATCATTTGGTGAGATATTGACACTCAATCATATCCTAGATGAGATAAACATTAGCATAGATATCTACTACATCTACCTCCAAGAGCCTGTCCACAATGAAAAAAATGATGTTGTGTATGGAAGCAAGATGGCTACCTCTTTAGCAGTACTCAATGAAGCAGCGCTTGGAACACCATCGAATGCAAGTTAGTTTGTAGAAAAGCATGTTGACATAGTTACAATTAAGAATAAAATACAAGAAAATCTAAGTAAGACTATTGAAAGTCCTTATCTCATCTCTCTTCCCACCACTGCTACCCAACCTCATCTGTGCAAATAGTTGGCGAGGAGACTTTGTATATTAATGAAAGTGGTCTAGCATCATTCTTCATCGATGCACCAGAAAGGGAACAACACCCATCTGTAGAACAAGACAAAATAGCTGCAGCACCGCCACTTCCATACAAATTAGTTGGAATGGACATGTCATCAGTTTCTAGAATAACATGTAGAATTGTCCATGTCCTGTCTAATATCCTTGATGAAAATCTCCCAAGCACATACATTGTTTACCACAACAAAGGGAGATATTTGAACAGGAACCATTTCAGAGGGATATTCTTGAAATGAGCATAGGTGCATAAATGGCTATTCAAAGTGCTCTGTATAACACTACTGGAAGAATTTCTTCACCTTGATAATGTACATCCAGTTTTCAACGACACAACACATATGGTGAAATAGATATATGAAGAGAATTATAACTCTGAACCTGTGAAAGAAATGCAAACTATAGTCAAAAGGGTAGAAACTAAATTTGTTACCTTGCCCATAAGGGCAGTTAAACATTGGGCTCTAATACTAGTAACTCTTTATGACTACCATACTACAATATACAGTTGTTGCACTACTAAGCTGCCAAGAACATTACTAATTTTCAAAAACAAGGAGGCTCACGACATCCTAAAGGTACCCCTTCATCTTCAATGTGCTATATAGTTAGCAGGAGATTACCACAAGAGAAACTAGAAGAATTTTTCAATCTCTACTAAAGTTCCTCAAGAAGAAGGATCAGGGGATTGTGCCTTTATAGTGATCCAAATGATAGAGAAAATAAACAAGGACATTCTAATGGAAGAACTCTTTCGTGAAGACCTACATGGGCTGAGTGGAACATACACATTTTCAAAGACCCAGCAATGCCTTTGGATGATGTGCCATGTAGATAACACACAGGAGTCCCTTTTTTCAGAGAAAACATTTTGGAGAGAGAAGCTAAAGACCCTATGGGTTGATCCTTTTGAACCAGCTTGTGAATCTTCTTGGAAGGCAGGTTGGCTATCTGATAAGCCACAAAATGATGTCAAACAGGATGAGCAGCAAAACCCTCAGAACCATCCCAGAAGTTGTTGAATGACAAGAAACTAGATCTAGAGAAGAGGGAGAAGTTCATGATGAAGAACTACAAGAGGTAAGGCTATAAGGGCCAAAAGGGACCATAGAACTATCTTTCCACAACTTTGACAGATGGGCCTATGAAGATCTATCCTAGGATTCACTGATACATACAATGGATAGGCTGAAAGAGGATGATAGTGTGGGGGATGTTATATTCAAAAGGGATGGAATATGGATGCTCAAAGATGACCACCATGACACCTTGAACACAGGAGGATACCTATCTGTGATTTTGATGTCCGCATATCAATCATTATTGGGCGATAATATGTCGAATGTGCACATGGCCTATTATTTACTCATGGAGGACATTCTACATAACAAAATGTTAGGAGAGAAGGAGTGTCTAAAAATCTATCTTATGACTTCCTTGCTTGAATATATATTCCTTCCAATTCTCCATGACAGTCATTGGACACTTTTAGTGATTAACATCAAAGTAAAGACTACAATCCTATTTAATAGTTCTGAATTGGCATTCACTTTTAATAAGTACACAAACATGACTACGCCAAAGACAAAAAAAAGAGAAGGCTAATATGTGTGCAGAGGAAATAATAGATATGGTCAACAAGTTTGGCAAAGAATAAAAATTTGTTAGTAAAAAGGATTTCAAAAAGACGCATTTCTGCCACAGAAGCCCCCAACAAATCATCAACTCAAATAACTGCGGCTTCTATTGTCTTCAGTGGATGTCGGCTACAACTCCAAAAGAAGCAAAAATAGAAAGCTTACACAACAAACGTTATCATGCGCTGCAAGGGGGATTTTTCTGACATGGTACTGCAATCAAAATGGGTTGCCTCTGAACAACCACAACAAAATTGAAGCTGGCCCATTTATTCCTAACCTTCATCTTTGACACTCTAGGACGGAGTGTATGATAAGTTTGGGGGAGTTATAAATGAATATGGGAGGTACATTTTTGCCCTTAAAAATTCCAATGTTGAATGTTTTGTACAAATTTACACTTCACCCATATTGTAAGAAATTTTCAAAAAAAACGTTGAACTTTGAACTGTCTCTTATAAAAAGAACCATTTACTATAATTCATAGTTTTGAGATCTACCCTTCTAGGATTTATTTACTTCTCCCTCCTTTGGACTTGTTTTCCTTCTACTATTTTATAGAATAATAATTTCAAGAGTGGTACAAATGAGCTACTAATTTACATAAAAGAAAATGACACAACAATACAATCTTATTACATTCTTACATAAAAATATTGTGTCAAGTGGAGAACACTCCTAAACCTATGAAATCCTTGGAAATAAGGAGGGCTTACTCAGCCACACACTCCCAACCAATCACCCTAGTCTTGCATTACTAGTTCAAAAATATACACCTAGAACATGATGGAAACAACTACCCCACCCAATCCTAAAAATCCCCACTTTGGGATCAAAAGAGGCTTAGCTTCCCAAAAACCTTACCAATCCTTTTTCCCAAGCCAGTGAGCAAAATAAAAATCCAGAAGAGAATAAAATCATGAGAGTTGTGCATGGAAAGATGTTGAAGGATTTCACACAGACGGTGTATTGCTGCACGCAAGAATGTAGATATGTCATGCCCAATTGTGGAATCTAGAAGCCAATATTAACACACCTTCATTTCGAAGCAGGCCTCACACAACCACCTAACACTACATCAGGTCCCAATTGGGCAACACTATCTTTATAACAACATTATGGTTGAGGTAAGCTGAGAAATACAAGAACAACCTTAAAGCCTAACCTACCCTAGTAGAATAGCTTGGACGCAACTAAAATAAAGGTAGGGTGAGAATGATATCCCTTGCAGGAACCGTGTATGACTACGGCTAGGAACTGAGGAAGGGAGCATATTGCAAGGGACAGTCCTTAACTAGAAAAGGCAGTGGCATGTGCATAAGTCATGCTACTCTGGAAATAAGGGGAGGGAATAGGACCTCAATAAGTGGACTAAGCCTATCATAAAGGTTTGCTGTAAGGATGGGATAATTTTGTGGTGGTGTCTTTATCAAAAAGGAAACAACTATAGCTCGTCACTCGATGCTTTGATTCTATTTGTTTGCCTGAGGACATGCTAGATTCTAAGTTTGGGGGAGTTGATAACATCCAATTTTTTGGACATTACGTGCTTATTTTATCTTTATATTGAACCCCTTTTTGAGACTTGCCTAACTAATTCTAATTTCTTTTGACAAGACCTGATGTGACTACCCAAACTTACGACCCTCTTTGCTTTATATAGAATTTCTGATCGGCTGCTACACTTGAAGACAACACCGTAGTGGTCAACCAGAATAAAGCACCCTTGCAATCGAAGGACAAGCAAAGCCAAAACCCTACATTCGCCACAAGTCACCGGGCATAGGGACTTAAAGGGAAGCAATTATTGTGGTTGCTATAGACCACTACCCCTTGCGATTGAAGGAGAAGCCGTCCTAGCAACTGACAAAGTCTGAAGCTATTGCAGCTACTACAACCTACTAACCCTTGTGACCGCAAGGATCGGATTTAAAATTGTGACTGAAAACATTGATCCCTAGAGAACAAAGGCTCCTAAATCGCCGGTGGTCACTACAACCTAAGCATTGCGGTCGAAGGGGTGGTTATTTGTTTCGGTTAAAACATGAGCCAATGTAGTGACCACAATAGACTTAAGTCTATGGGTAATGCCTATAAATAGGCATCGACCTCGTCCATGCAAATGGGTCAGATCATCAGAGATATGATGAAGTGTTGCCACATTCCAGAGTCACCTCCATCCACTTCCCCTAATCTTCTACCTCTAAAGATGAAGGCCCCAAGGAGAGAGAAGATTGCCATCATCTTCTTCGAGAGAAGGATTTACCATCCATCCTCTACACTGATGCCAAATAAAGATCTAAAGGATTATTATTGGTGTATCACCTTCCTTCTCCCTTAGATCTGTCATTACCCTTACGTTGATTCACCCTGCATCTTCATTTATCTTGATGTATCTTCACATGTGTAAATCTATAATGCAAATCATGAACATGAGTGGCTCAGCTCATTGCTTGGATTGGAAGTTGATGTGCACAAATCATATCATCTTTTGGATCATGTTTGGTTACATATCCATGTTGTTTTGACTCAATTATCACTCTCATTCATGCTAGATTCTATATTTTTAGCTTTTCTTACTTGTCTCATGGTTTGTATTGTAGGTACTACATATTGCAATGAAATTATGAGTAATATATCATATTATCTCTTATTGGATCACTCCTCAAGTATCTACATGTTTTGGGGTTCGAAATTACACAAATACCACTTTTTACGGCATGTAAATCGGACCTACACACTGAAAGTTATGAGCAAAATACACAACAGCCCAGAACAGCGAGGTGCACGCCGTGCACCTGGGAATTTCAGGCAGATAAAAGTTTCTAGAAAGTTGCACGGCATGCACCTGGGAGCCAAAAGTTTTTAGAAAGTTGCACGGCGTGCATTTCCAAAGTGCATGCCGTGCACAGTGTATTCTGGAGAAAACTAAAAGTTTCTGGAAAGTTACACGGCGTGCACCTGGCAGTTTCAGAATTTCGAAAATGCAGAATACAATTTTAAAAGAAAGAGGGAAGGAAGGGGACAGTTACGTTCGACCATTTTGGAAGTTTTCTCTCGTCCCAAAGGCAGAGCAGAGCAGAGGAGAGCAAATTGGGAGGAACTAAGGTGATTTCTTGAGCAAAGAAGCCATTTCTTCTTCTCCACTTCTCCATTGTCTTCCCCAAAGTGCAGCCAAGCTTCCCCAACTCCGTGCAGCTTCTCGGGAGAGGAGTCAGTCCGTTTTGGAGCGGCTAAAGGAAGGGAATCTCGTCATAAAGCCAGATTTCTTGCTCCTTGTGGTTACATCTTTGGTTCTTCTTGTCTTTTCTTCCCAAAACCATGTCTAGCATTGAGAATTCTGTAGAAATTATGCTGTACATAGTTATGGACGAGTAGATCCTTTTTCTTGGGCATGGGAGAGTAACTCCCATGCCATGGCATGTTATGAATAAGTAATTTCGTACTAAATGCATTTGCTTCTTGTTTCTATACCTTGAAGGTGTCGGTAACTCTTTTCCTTGTATGTATTGTTGGCCGCTTTATAGGCATGAATTTCTGCTTTCTTGCTTAGTTTGAGAAAACAAGTAGGTTTGTATGGAGACGCTTTTCTTGGCAACTCTTCTTCTTCTACGAGAGTAGAGAATAATGAGTTGAGGATCTGTTTGTGATCATAGACGAAATTCATGCACGAGAGTGCTGTTTCGAGTTATGATCGTTACATTTACACCCGGAGGTGAAATGTGACACAACTCTTCCTTGAAACTCGATCTTATGTATGTTTACATTGCTTTGTTCTTTGATTGCTATGGCATATGAGTGAAATCCTAATGTCCAAGATTCATAAACTTTCTGAATTCAGATTTTCCTTGTAATCCTAGTTTGTTAATTAAAATCCAAAATTTCTTGTAGTTAAAACCTAATCTTTATGCTTTTGGAACAAATCTTTCTGCCCCTTTAAAACCGGTCTAGATTGTTGAACTTTAATACTGTTGCGTTCAGTTTTTTACTAAAGCTCCTTGTGTTCGATCCTGACTATACTACCTCCGTATACTTGCGGAGTTTGGTTAAATCGGGTAAAAGATCATTAACTTGATTGAAACTCGTTGCTTATATAGCCAACAAGTTTTTGGCGCCGTTGCCGGGGAGCATCGGTATTCCTGTTAGAGTAAGAGTTTTTGATAAGTAAATGAGACTAGATCACAACCTTCATATCCACCATCATATCCATAAATCATAATTCATCATGATCATCATAATTTGTTGTATCTTCCATGTTTGTTTTTGTATCTCACTCACCTTGTTTATTTGCAGGATCATATGGGGTGTTCATAAAAAGATCCTTGAACCGTGCATATCTCTACATTCAGAAAATGAACACACTGTTTGCAGCCCTCATGGAGCAAGAAGGAGTGAAACCCAAACATGTATGGAGGAATCACAACCCACACAACCATTATCCATGTCACCATCATCCAAACAACATTCATCCATGCATCCTTCATCCACACCACCATTATTCACACCTAATTCACCACCATCATATACACCACCAACACCCATACCACATACACCACCACCATCTACGCCACATCCACCTAATCCTCCGAATCCACATGAAGAACTAGTCAAGGAGGATGACCTTCCTCTTAAGGACTACTTTGGTACAGCTGTAATGCACATGAGTGGGCCTATTAATATTTCAGAATTTGAAGAAGAGGATTTTTCTATCAGCCCATCTATCATACAATTGCTACAGCTGAATGCATTTGGAGGGACACCAATGGAGGATCCAAACCTCCACATTGTTGAATTTTTGCAGTTGCTAAGCACCATAAATATATATGGTGTTCCTACTGATGGCATACGCCTAATTCTTTTTCCATTCTCTCTTAAAGATAGAGCCAAGGCATGGCTCTATACTTTGCCAAAGAAGTAAATCAACACTTGGGAGGAGCTTCTAAAGGTCTTTTTGGCAAGATATTTTCCACCTAGCAAAACTTTGCAGCTAAGGAGTCAACTCATCAATTATTCTCAAAGGGATAGAGAGAGCTTGTATGATACATGGGAGAGGTTCAAAGATCTTCAATATCTTTGTCCACATCATGGTCTAAGAAATTGGCTTCTATTGCAATATTTCTATAATAGTTTGTGCTACAATACAAGGATGTCTATTGATGCAGCTGCAAATGGAGCTCTAATGAACAAATCTTATCGAGAAGCCTATGCTATTATTGAAGATATGGCAGAAAATCATTGCCAATGGAGTCCGACTACAAGCTACCACCCATCCTTTTCACATACTACTTCCGGAAAGCAAAGGGAAGATCGCACGGTTGGTTCTATAGACATAACTACAGCAGCAGCCGTGCACGAAGCAACAGCCGCCATTCCAAGCCGCCATCATCTTCCTGTCTTCTCCACAACTCCAGCAGCACAGCAGCTCGGCTCATCACGCCGAGCTCCAGCACAGCGACTCCGGCCCATGCCTCCTAGCTCCTGTCTGTTACAACCCTAGCAGCTTCGTCCCATCACCGCAAAGCAGAGCCGTCCACGCCGCTGCACAGCAGAAGAACCACCGACCCCAAAAATCGGAGTACGTCCTGCAGATTTTCAATTTCACCCAAAATCTGCAGGTGCACGCCGTGCACTTCAGAGCGCACGCCGTGCAATTATCTGCCTGAGACATTTTCCGGTCCAATTGTGCATTCATCTGATGGCGCCAATCAAGAGGAAAGCCAGCAGCCGTCCAGGCTATCAAGTTACACCTGAAGCATGTTCCTCCTCCGCACCACAACCCGCACCGCAATCACAGTCCTTTATACCATCCACACAGTTCATGGTCAAACCTGAAGAAGACGCTGATTATCAGTTTTTCATTACAAGGCGTGTTCTCCCTTCAAGGTACATGTGTGAAAAAGCAGTAACCAAACTGGGCTTCAAGGATGAGGTAGTAAACCACTTAAACTTCTTGGGGCTATACTTTCTCTGCACTCGGGTTGTTAAAACCTACCCTCGTCTGGTATACAAGTTTCTTACTACCTTTAAGGCCGAAGGTGATCGTTTTCAAATCCCTTTTCAGAAAATCAGTTTCCGTCTCTTGGATAAGCCGTTTTGCATGAATCTCGAGCGGTTTAGCACTTTACTCAAATGCAATTTTGGCGGTTATACTGATTACCCTCCGGTTTTCAACAGCGATCTATTTTGGTCCGAAATTACTTCTGATACAGTGCATAAGGCACGGAATGCATGGGCTTCTAGCATCCATAACCCTGTTTTCCGAATCCTTCATCGCCTTCTTAGCACGGGACCATTTGCAAAGAATGAAACGCAGGGTGTTGTAGGGAAGATTGATCTTTTCTTTCTGTGGTGTGTGGTACAAAATGAGCGCATCAGCTCAAGTTATTACATTGTGCACAAGCTGCTTGAGACAAAGAAGCAACACAAAAGGGAAGCTGGCGACATCATGTGTGGCGGGGTAATTAGCATCCTTGCTATGCAATTGGGGTTGGATGTAGGTAGCTTAGAACCTGCACCAGGGAAGAACCTCATGGATATAAGCTATCTTATCTCTTGCGGTCTGATCTCAAAACATGGCAACAGTGAGTCAAAGTTCAGAGTTTATATCACAAAGACACAGTTCATCACAATCCCTGATGCGAGCCGTAATAATATCAAGGACAAGGCAACCTGGAAAGTAGAGCTTCAGCCAGAAAATGATGACGGAGCACCCGCCAGGGGTGCCAGCAGCTCTACTCCAAGACCTACCCCAGGAGCAGCCAACCCTCTGCCACCATCCATGAGTACTCAGACCGAGTACAGCTGGTCAAAGCCAGATTTTTAGCATCTCTATACCTACGTGGAGCGGCGTTTTGATCATTTGGAGACCCGCCTTGATCAGATGGGCGCGTAGCATGACTCCAGGTTTGACCAATTGAGTGCACAATACTCAACTGTGTACAACATGGCAAACAGGATGGATGCGTGGAACATCTCGCAGGGCCACTACCCAGCTCCACAGTCCTTCCAGTCTCCATCTCGCCAGCAGACCATAGCTCCAGACGCTCCGCACCACGAGTTTCCAGAAGCCCAGCAGCAACCAGGTTCATCAGCCGCAACACCGATGGATATCCCCGACATCGTCAGTCAATTCTTCCCAGATCAGGGAGGCGGGGGATCTTTCTTCTGATATTGTTCATGGCAGGTATCCGGTTGTAAACTCCAAAAGTTTGAATGAAGCAGTGAGGACACTGCTGATTTTACGCTTAGGGGGGAGCAACCGGATGGTATTTGGTATCCTAGTATTTTTTAGCTTTTATTTTCCATGTTATTTGCTTCATGTCATTTGCTTTTGTACTTTTGTTTTGTTCTCTCTTTTAGTTGTTGTTTTAGTTCTTCTTTTTTTGATGGAAAATCTAATATGATATGAGACTCACCCCTATATGCTTAACTGTTCATCCTCCTTTTATGAGAAATTTCAATTGAAGAAATTGTAAAAATCATGTGTAAATCAAATGAAACTTTTGGACCACAAACATGTGTTTAACTCAAGTTTATGCTTCTAGCCTGAAAATTTCATCTTTCACATCCCTGATTGTTTAAAAACATGTAATGGTTTCAATTTTTGTGAATAAATCAACTGTACAACATCATTTAGAATACGGGATGACTTTTCCAAGCTCCTAGTACATATGCAAACTTTCTTTCAATGAAAAAAATTTTCAAAACAGATGAAGAAATCTAGTTAATGTTGAATTTCAGTTGACTCTCCAAAGTTTTGGAAAATTTTAAATAACTCTATACCCCATTAAAGATGGCTAATCTGCCCACATATCATGCTAGCCTAGTATAAGTCCGATCTGGCCACGATGGTTAGGTGGTATGCCTTAAAAGAGGGTAAAATACCCCAACCGACACTCCTCGTGTGCATAACCCTACATTAGCAGCCGAGTGTTGGAGCCCTTAATCATTTGTTATATCATTTCTGGGAAAAAGAGAGTACAAAAAAAAATTTCAGTTTTTTTAACTAATATTTCATCTTTTGTTATCCTTAATAATTGAGAGTTGGAGTTGTACATCTACTGATTGTTTGGCTTGGTCATCCAAATTCTACCTAGTGTTGTTTAATTGATTGATTCAACTAATTGATGCCATCCCTACTGAACTAAAAATCTCTTTCTTGGATGTTTGAGTTGAATTGATGGCTATGAGTATAAACGTGTTGATCATGGTTGGTTTGGTCTTATACACATCTTTCATTTCATTTGATCTATGCATGAACTTGACAATTCCTTCATTTGTGTTTCTATGCTCTTTTTGCTTGAGGACAAGCAATAGTTTAAGCTTAGGGGGATTTGATGTGCACAAATCATATCATCTTTTGGATCATGTTTGGTTGCATATCCATGTTGTTTTGACTCAATTATCACTCTCATTCATGCTAGATTCTATATTTTTAGCTTTTCTTACTTGTCTCATGGTTTGTATTGTAGGTACTACATATTGCAATGAAATTATGAGTAATATATCATATTATCTCTTATTGGATCACTCCTCAAGTATCTACATATTTTGGGGTTCGAAATTACGCAAATACTACTTTTTACAGCATGTAAATCGGACCTACACACTGAAAGTTATGAGAAAAATACACAACAGCCCAGAACAGCGAGGTGCACGCCGTGCACCTGGGAATTTCATGTAGATAAAAGTTTCTGGAAAGTTGCACGGCATGCACCTGGGAGCCAAAAGTTTCTGGAAAGTTTCACGGCGTGCATTTCCAAAGTGCACGCCGTGCACAGTGTATTCTGGAGCAAACTGAAAGTTTCTGGAAAGTTGCACGGCGTGCACCTGGCAGTTTCAGAATTTTGAAAATGCAGAATACGATTTTAAAAGAAAGAGGGAAGGAAGGGGACAGTTACGTTCGACCATTTTGGAAGTTTTCTCTCATCCCAAAGGCAGAGGAGAGCAGAGGAGAGCGAATTGGGAGGAACTAAGGTGATTTCTTGAGCAAAGAAGCCATTTCTTCTTCTCCACTTCTCCATTGTCTTCCCCAAAGTGCAGCCAAGCTTCCCCAACTCCGTGCAGCTTCTCGGGAGAGGAGTCAGTCTGTTTTGGAGCGGCTAAAGGAAGGGAATCTCATCATAAAGCCAGATTTCTTACTCCTTGTGGTTACATCTTTGGTTCTTCTTGTCTTTTCTTCCCAAAACCATGTCTAGCATTGAGAATTCTATAGAAATTCTGTTGTACATAGTTATGGACGAGTAGATCCTTTTTCTTGGGCATGGGAGAGTAACTCCCATGCCATGGCATGTTATGAACAAGTAATTTTGTACTAAATGCATTTGCTTCTTGTTTCTATACCTTGAAGGTGTCGGTAACTCTTTTCCTTGCATGTATTGTTGGCCGCTTTATATGCATGAATTTCTGCTTTCTTTCTTAGTTTGAGAAAACAAGTAGGTTTGTATGGAGACGCTTTTCTTGGCAACTCTTCTTCTTCTACGAGAGTAGAGAAGAATGAGTTGAGGATCTGTTTGTGATCATAGATGAAATTCATGCACGAGAGTGCTGTTTCGAGTTATGATCGTTACATTTACACCGAGAGGTGAAATGTGACACAACTCTTCCTTGAAACTCGATCTTATGTATGTTTAAATTGCTTTGTTCTTTGATTGCTATGGCATATGAGTGAAATCCTAATGTCCAAGATTCATAAACTTTCTGAATTCGGATTTTCCTTGTAATCCTAGTTTGTTAATTAAAATCTGAAATTTCTTGTAGTTAAAACCTAATCTTTATGCTTTTGGAACAAATCTTTCTGCCCCTTTAAAACCGGTCTAGATTGTTGAACTTTAATACTGTTGCGTTCAGTTGTTTACTAAAGCTCCTTGTGTTCGATCCTGACTATACTACCTCTGTATACTTACGAAGTTTGGTTCAATCGGGTAAAAGATCATTAACTTGATTGAAACTCGTTGCTTATATAGCCAACAAAAGTGGCCACCAAGGCTCTCCCAACATGTATACACTTACATCCATTTGAATGCATATATGCTCTTAGCAAAGATTATCTCCATTCTCTTGTTCTTCATGCTTCACTTGTATGATTATCTACCATATTGTGATGTTTGATTGTTAGTGTCTTGAAAGAGTAACACTAACCCTATCTAAGTGTTTTGGAGTTGCATGAATGCATGAGAATATTGGAGTGCTTAAGCTTATGATCATATAGTTGTTATTGTGATTATTTGTTTGCCATCTCAAGAGAGAGAGCCTTATAATCTAGATCTATCCTAAGCTTGAGAGAGGAGGGAATAGACACATATGATGATTGCTTGTAATCTTGCTAAAGGTATACAAAGGGTGTGATCATTGCATGTTGGTGAGAGATCTTAGTAGGTGAAACCCAATCCAAGTTCCCATCCATATTTGGCCACGTACTTGTTTGTTTTCATTCTCTTATTTAGTTTCTTTATCTTTCTTTACTTGTTTGTTTGTTTACATCGATGTCATTTGTTAGGAACACTATCTTAACCTACCCCTTTCATTTGGGGTATCTGAGTCAAGGTGTCTACGTTCATAGAACTTACCATTACTTGTCAATGCGATTTGACCCTGATCTACTACATCGGACCCCGTATAGCAGTTGTGGGGACCTGAGGGTCGGGTTATAAATTAAGAGTCTGAATACTCTTGATTCGCTCCATTTTTGGACGTGCGATTTAGGTCGGTCATCATTCCTACCTATGGAACAGTAAGAGGGTCTTTTACATCTACTCCAGGAAGACAAAGGAGAAGCTGGAGGAAAAGGAAGAAGACCACAAGAAGAAGAAAGTTGCATCCAAGTACAAGAAGTGCGATAAGAATACCACATACACAAGTTGTTATAGCAGTTGTTCGTTTAGGCTGAAGGAAGAGAAATATCGCTCCCTACAGTGCAGGTTGAAAAGTCCTATTGTTAATGTTGCTCTTGTTTTCATGCCCCTACAGCCCCAAACTACATCGTTGAAGGAGCTCCTACTTCTAGGACGAACGCCCTGGAGCCATTCGTTCCAAACCCTATTGTTACACTGGCATTATCAGTTGTCAATTTCCATAAAAGGAGACAAAAGTAGATCAATCCAAGATGCTTTGTCATGTTTGATCCAGCTCTACTATAGTTGGTTAATAGACATGTAATTAAGTCTCAATGTTATAGTTACTTCCAATACTTTTATAGGTATCATTGTATCTTAATACCACTAATGTTTAGTTGCCCACATGACAGGATTGTTGAATCCCCAATTTTGTTTAGAAAAGACCACAATTTATATCGAGATACATGTAGAGACAGTACCAATGGAATTTATTTTTCATCTGTAGATAGTCAATACCAGTGTAAATAATTTATGTTGCCCTATATTCATACTCTTTTTGAAAACAAGACAATATCATATTGAAAAATCAAGTTTTGCTCAATACCATGTTTGTTATTTATTTTACGGTAAATTAGAAGATAAAGTCAATCAGATACTAATATCACATAGTGATTCGAAAACAACATTTTTTATTATTATTCAATACCGTGAAACATAAATTATTTTTCGACCCTAGACGTGATGAGTTGTGTGAAGATTACCTGAAAGAGTCCGTCAGTGGCAAGTTGCTAATGGTTTTCTTTCGTTATGTTTCTGTTTTATTTTGGAGATTAGGGGAAGTAGGCCAGGCATTCTATTTTGATGGTCTCTTATACATTTGGTTTACGAGAATCCTATACTTCCAGAATTACTTTTAATCGGAATCATTATTTCTCACTTTCCTTTCCTTTTTGGACTCGGCCTATTCCTGAACATGTGTAATTCAATGGTTCTATGTTAAACTATATAATTTTGTCATTCTATGTTAGCCCACATGACACAAGAAACTTTAGAGCTTTTCATATGGTGTAACCCATAGTAGTTTCCCAGATGTTGCTATGAACATCATTAGGATCACCATAGAGATAATTCAATCAATAATGGACACAATGATAGATGGAAAGGAATACCATGAACCATGTGGATTGCACAAAACATCTAATAACGACCACTTTTGCATCACATATCCAAAAGTGGTCATCAAGAAATTCAAAGATAACTTTCATAGCAACCACTATGTCATCCAACTTTGGATGGCTTCCAGGGGCGAGGCAAGCCTTAGAATAGAGGATGCCAGAGATCTGCTCGGCACCTTTGCTTCCACCATCCAGTCCTACCTATGGAACAACAAGAGGGTCTTTTACATCTGTACAAGGAAGATAAAGGAGAAGCCAGAGGAAAAGGAAGATGACCACAACAAGAAGAAAGTTGCATCCAAGAACAAGAAGTACGAAAACAATACCACATATACAAGATGTAGTAGAAGTTGTTTGTTTAAGTTGAAGGAGGAGAAATATTGCTCCCTGTAGTGCACATTGAAACATTAATGTTTCTCTTGTTGTTAATGCCCCTGCGGTCCCAAACCACACCAACGACGACACTCGTGCTGCCAGAACGGATGTGCTGGAGCTGACCGTTCTAAACCAAATTGTTACACTGGTTGTATCAATTGTCAATTTTTGTAAAAGAAGATGAAAGCAGATCAATCAAAAATGCTCTGTCATATTTGATCCAGTTCTACTATAGCTAGATAATAGACATGTAATTAAGTCTCAATATTATAGTTACTTCTAGTACTTTTATAGGTATCATTGTATCTTAATACCATGGATGTTTAGTTGCCCACAAGACAAGATTGTTGAATCCCCAATTTTATTTAGAAAACCATATTGATATATACCGAGATACATGTAGAGACAGTACCAATGGAATTGATTTTTCAT
Organism: Alisma plantago-aquatica; assembly: GCA_963693085.1. Lineage (NCBI taxonomy): Eukaryota > Viridiplantae > Streptophyta > Magnoliopsida > Alismatales > Alismataceae > Alisma > Alisma plantago-aquatica. Next base: position 529,075,974 of record OY856412.1, read on the forward strand.
CTGAATATAGTCGATACCAATTTTATTTAGAAAATCATATTGAATCCCCAAGTTTCGTTTAATATCAAGTTTTGTTATTCATTTTAAGATAAATGAGAAGATAACATCAATTAGTTACTAATATCACATAGTGATTAGAAAACAACATTTATTATTATTTATTAAGATGCAAGCTAAGATAATTATTTGGTCCCAATAGTAATGAGTTGTGCAAAGAGTGCCTGAAAGAGTCTGCAAGTGGCAAGCTGCTAATGGTTTTCTATCATTATGTTTTTGTTTCAGTTTAGGAGATTTGGGAAGTAGGCTAGGTATTCTATTTTGATGGTCTCTTATACGTTTAGTTTAAAAGAACCCATGTACGTCTAGAATTACTTTTAATCAGACTCCTTCTGTCCCACTTTCTTTTCCTTTTTATACTCAACATGTTCCTTAACCTAGATAATTATGTCGTTATATGTTAACCTATATAATTCTACTATTCTATGTTTGCCCGCACATCACAAGAAAATCTAGAGCTTTTTAGATGGCGTAACCCATATTAGCCACCCTGTCACTATGCACATCAACAAGAACATCATAGAGATAATTCAATCAATGATGGACACAATGATAGATAGAAAGGAATACCGTGAACCATGCAGATTTCACAAGCCATCCAATAACAACCACTTTTGTATCATATGCCCAAAAGTTATGTGCACGACATGCAAGGATAACTTCCACGAAAACTAATGTGTGATCCAGCTATTGATGGTGTCCAGAGATAGGTCAAGCCTTAGAATAGAGGATGCCATAGATCTATTTGGCACCTTTGTTTCCACCGTCCTGTCTTACCTATGTAACAACAAGGGGTCTATTACATTTGCATGAGGAATACAAAGGAGAAGCCAGGGGAAAAGGAAGATGACCACAAGAAGAAGAAAGTTGCATCCAAGAATAAGAAGCACGACAAGAATACCACATACACAAGCTGTTGTAGAAGTTGTTCGTTCAGGCTGAAGGAGGAGAAATATTGCTCCCTGTAGTGCAGGTTAAAAAAACCCTATTGTTAACATTGATCTTGTTAATAATGCCCTTGTGGTCCCAAACCAGATCACCGATGACACTCCTACTACCAGAACAAACGTGTTGGAGTGTGCCGTTCCAAACCCTATTGTTGCACTGATGGTATCGATTGTTAATTTCTATAAATGGAGACGGAAGCAAATCAATCCAAGATTCTCTTCTTTTTTTGATCCAACTCCATTATAGATGGCTAATAGACATGTAATTCAGTCTCAGTGTTATAGCTACTTCCAGGACTTTATAGGTATCATTATATCTTAATACCACGGATGTTTAGTTGCCCACGGGATGGGATTGTAGAATCTCCATTATGTTTAGAAAAGTAAACCAATATATACTTACATACATGTAGAGACAGCACAATGGAACTATTTTTCATCTGAAGGTAGTCATTACCAACATAAATAATTTAAGTTGTGCGGTGTTCCTAATCTATTTTTAAAACAAGACAGTATCATATTGAAAAGTCGAGTTTTTTTAAATACCAAGTTTTTTTATTCATTTTACGGTAAATTAGAAGATAACATCAATCAGTTACTAATATCACACAGTGATTAGAAAATAACGTTCAAGTATTATCATTTATTAAGGTGCAACATAAGATAATTATTCGGTCCCATGCGTGATGAGTTGTGTGAAGAGAGCCTGAAAGAGTCTGCAAGTGGCAAGCTTCTAATAGTTTCTCTTTTATGTTTCTATTTTAGTTTAGGATATTAGGGTAGGTAGGGTAGGTGTTCTATTTTTATGGTCTCTTATACATTTAGTTTAAGAGAACTCATGTACTTCCAGAACTACTTTTAATCAGACTCCTTTCATCCTACATCCTTTCCTTTATGGACTCAGCCTGTTCCTTAATGTATATAATTCCACTGTTCTATGTTAACCTATGTAATTGTGTCATTCTATGTTAGCCATATGGCACAAGAAACCTTAGAGATTTTTAGATGGTGCACCCCATAGTAGCTTCCCAAGACACTGCTATGAACATAGGTAGGAACACCATAGAAATTATTCCATCAATGATGGACACAATGATAGACGGAAAGGAATACTATGAACCATGCAGATTGCATAAGCCATCCAATAACGACCAATTCTACATCACATGGCCAAAAGTGATCTTCTAGAAATGCAAGGATAACTTCCACAACAACCACTATGTCATCCAGCTTTGAATGGCATCCAGAGACAAGGCAAGCCTAAGAATAGAGGATGTCAGAGATATGTTCGGCACCTTTGTTTCCACCATCTAGTCCTACCTATGGAACAACAAGTGGGTCTTTTACATCTTCACAAGGAATACAAAGGAGAAGTCGGAGGAAAAGGAAGATGACCACAAGAAGAAGAAAGATGAATCCAAGAACCAGAAGCACGATAAGAATATCACATATACAAGATATTGTAGCATCTGTTTGTACATGCTACAGGAGGAGAAATATTGCTCCCTACAACATAGGTTGAAAAATATTATTATTGATGTTTCTCTTGTTGTTAATACCCCTACAGTCTGAAACCACATCGCCGATGGCGCTCATGCTATCAGGAACAAACTTCCTGAAGCCGGTCATTTTAAACTGTATTGTTACACCAACGGTATCAATTTTAAATTCCATAAAAGGAGACGAAACAAGATCAATCCAAGATGCTATGTCATGTTTGATCCAGGTCTACTATTGCTAGCTAATAGACATGTAATTAAGTCTCAATGTTATAGTTACTTCTAGTACTTTTGTAGGTATCATTGTATCTCAATACCATGGATGTTTAATTCCCACGAGACATGATTGTTGAATCCCCAATTTTATTTAGAAAAGTGCACTGATATATATTGAGATATATGTAGATACAATACCAATGGGTTGGATTTTTCATTTTTAGGTAGTCAATACCAGGGTAAATAATTTATGTTGTCTTGTATTCCTACTCTATTTTTAAAATAAGAAAATATCATATCAAAAAGTCAAGTTTCGCATAGTACCAAGTTTTACAATTATTTTTTTGGTAAATTACAAGATAACATCAATCAGTTACTGATATCACATAGTTATTAGAAAACAACATTTATTATTATTATTATTTATTACAGTGCAACCTAAGACAATTATTCAGTCCCAAGCATGATGATTTGTGCGAAGAGCGCCTGAAAGAATCTGCAAGTGACAAGCTGCTAATGGTTTTTTCTCGTCATGTTTCTGTTTTAGTTTAGGTGATAAGGGGAAGTAGGCCAGATATTCTATTATGATGGTCTCTTATACATTTAGTTTAAGAGAACTCATGTATTTTCATAAATACTTTTATAAGTATTCCTTCTATCCCACTTTCCTTTCCTTTTTAGACTCAGCTTGTTCCTTAGCCTATATAATTATGTTCTTCTATACTAACATATATAGTTTTATTTTTCTATGTTTGCCTGCATGACACAAGAAATTTTAGATCTTTTCAGATGGTGTACCCCATAGTAGTCACCCAAGACACCTCTATGAGCATTGACATGACACCATTGAGATAATTCAATCAATGATGGATGCAATGATAGATGGAAAGGAATATCGTGAATCATGCATATTGCACAAGCCATATGTGGAGAATGACTCACAAAACGAGATTAACTAATGTGGAAGCGTATTGTTAGCAGCGGAATTACTAAAAATCACTAAAAATTAAAACCATTGTATTATATTTACATATTGGTCCACTTTGTACATTTCATGTACCATCTCTTCTTGAGGACTGTATATATGCATCATTACTTTGCTAAATAGCACAAGTAACAAAATCCTCGAAGCATCAAACCAAAAATCTCATATCGATATAAAACACTATCTACTGACTCCTAGGACCTGAGAGCATAGAGACGACACATAGGACTTTATGTACATAACTTGACAACCATTATCCCCACCTGGGATATCACTGTTGTCCCTGTTGTTGTTGCTGCTGCTCTTCCCCTACTACAGAGGTTCTACCTCTTTATCTGCATCTACCTAAAAACGTTTAATCCCACGGGGGTGAGACAATTATATAATTGCCCCAGAGAGAGATATAACTCTCCGCCGAAAACATTATTATTGCAGTTTAATGAAAATAAACTGAGCAGTGGGATAATATATTTCAATGGCAGGTAATTCAATATCTATGCAGATTAGAGCAACAATCACATTCAAGTATTTCAGATATAACTTGACAAGGCAACATGTCTCTTATTCAATTTGGAATTGAAGAACATATGTAATATTTATGTATCAGGGACATGCTAAGCAGGATAACATCAACTAGTGTTTCTCATATTTCAATCTTATGCAAATACGCTACACGGCTGATTACATTTTACAAACATACTTAAGCTCTGAGGAGATGAGGTATACCGCTCATACTCCAACCGACCATTACGAAATCAAAATTGACACCATACAAAGTCAATGGAAGAGTCGGCTTCCATGACTTCCCACATCTCGGTCAGTGCGAGATCACATGCAAGACATCTTGTGTCTCTGCTACATAGCTTGCCAGGGTATAGTGGCATATTGCTATAGAGCTACAGTGGCAGCTGTACTCTCTTCGCAATCGAGAGATCTCGTGTTTACCTCCATCGATATGGCATTAACATCATCGGGAGATTCATGATACATCCATCCCGGAAACATATAATGAAGGATTGAGAGGTTTAATGTTTACCTTCCATCAATTCCCCCATTAGGACGTATGGAAATTTTTGCCCATCGACCCCCACTTATTAAAAAATATGTGAACTCCAGGAGATCTCGTAAGAAAACCTATTTCACCATCACCAACTACTGACGATGATGGATCTATGGTCAGAGCACTACATGAATAGATTTCACTTGATTAATTAAGTACATTATCATATTATTTTAGCATCAGTCAAGTTTTTAAACATAACTTATTAGGACAAATGCTATAAAGATACATGTACTATTTTTATTAGTTACTTCTCAGTCTCTAAAAGACATTGGGATCTCAGTCCCTCATTTCAATTCAATGCCATAAACATATGGTTCTGGGTATTCAAACCCTTAGCTCATCACTGAGCACTGTTACCACTTTTTCAGGTAACCATGACCTTCAGGTCATCTGACCAAGGAACACATGACACTTGCTACACCAGCATCTTATCTAGCACTTGAGGCCCATTAACTCTCTTGTTACCTCTTACTAAGCAACAAGGTATATTATGGCACACAAGGCCCAATAAATAAAGCATCATAGCTCATACCTGGCTATGTTCATCATCTTAGGATACCTGCATGGTTAGCAGACATGATAATAGATATATCAATCATATTTCAATCCATGCTATTCCAGGGTAACACCACCACTTCCCTTACCAGGGTTAGGGTGTCCCATTTTATTTCAATCAGGGTTACACATCCCCTTTGTTCAATTAGGACCAATGATTCATCATTTCATTGTCTAAGATTAGAGTTCCACACTATATAGTATAATCCATAATTAGGGTTTCATACACCTTCACCCTATTTAGAATTAGGGTTCACTATTCACATCACATCACCCTAGATTAGGGTTTATATTCAATAACCCACAATTAGGGTTTACTATTCATCCCAATTAGGGTTTTACATCAAAATACCCTGAATTAGGGTTACTCATGTCATTACCCTAAAGTCATATCACATTATCTTCCTAGATTAGGGTTTCACTCAGAATTGCCCTAGTTTAGGGTTTGAGTTCATCAATTAACTCAATTAGGGTTTTATGATCTTGTTATCAAAGATCATACCCTAATTATATACCTCACTTATTTTGAATTTGCTAGGCTTGATTGCTACATGATTGTTTTACATGTATGAACCTCTCTCACTCATCCTCTTCAAGGATGTCCAGAAGATTTGATCAATTGAACCCTCAATCACATGAGTATTCACATGAATTGACCAATTGAATCTTCATTTATATTATATGCCCAAGTGGATTAACCATGTTGAACCTCAAACGGTCTTGCTTATTTAGACCTTAAACGGCCTTGGATTCTCAGACTTCAAACGGTTTGAAACCGTTTAGGCAAAGTGCCCTTGAAACTATTTAATCAAGAAAGATGTTGAAACTGATTGATCTTGGGTCTCCAAACGGTTTGAGACCGTTTGGACCCAAACGGTCTTGAGACCATTTGGACCCAAATGGTCTTAAGACCGTTTGGTCCAAACCCTCTCAAAACCGAATGGACCATAAAGGTCTTTCAACACTTAATCTATTCAAGGTTTCCATCAAGGAACCGCCTATCAATTGAGTCCTTAATTTATTTATCAATTGAACTATTGAACCATCCTTCAATTGGACTATCAATTAGGGTTTTGAACCCAATTGAACTAGGATTTATAATCAAGAACCCATCAATTAGGGTTTTAAATTTGAGGAACCTTCAAGGATTAACATTGTGGTACTAATCCAATTATAATCAATGAACCACCATCAAATTATGATTTGACCTGGCCTCAAACGTTCTTGAGGTCAATTGGATGACCTCCAAATGGTCTTGAGGTCGTTTGGATAACCTCCAAATGGTCTTGTGACCGTTTGCCTCATCATCCATGAAAATTGTGAAATCCAATTAGGGTGTGGATCATTGGATTGATCATCAAATTAACTATTGATTGTACTTTGATTTGGTATCTTTAACTCTTAAATTACTCAACCATACTCAATCCTAGACCTCCAAATGGTCTTGGTTAACCTCCAAACGATCTTGATACCGTTTGGGGTGACCTCCAAATGGTCTTGAGACCGTTTGGGTTAATCAACTCAAAACATTAAGTTAAACAATTGCAATTTCAGCACTTAACCAATTAGGGTTTCTAATTGGAGGATTGTCCATGTATTGATTTAATCAATTGGATCAAATGGATCATTATCCAACATGTTCTAGGGATCTGACCTCAAATGGTCAACCCATCCAAACGCTCAACTCTTCTAAATGGTTTGGGATCCAAACCTCCAAACGGTTTGGTGAAACCGTTGGGGCCAAAGCTATTGAAACCGTTTGCAACTCAAAATTGTTGGAAAGTGAACCAAGGATGATGTCATCATCATCCAGCCTCATTCCATCAAAAACTACTACCATTGTCATGGTAGTTGCACCAATTAATCAAAGGAATTGAAAGAAGAACAATTGAACATAATCGATTGAGAAAGTGAATTGAATAACAATGAATAGGGGTTCAGGTTATATAACCCACCTCCAATTGAGCTTCAAAGCTTGGATATTCACATCAATCAATGGTGGAAGAAGCTTTTCCACACCACAAGGTTCATTCCTCAAGATTTTGAGTGAAAAGGAATGGTTAGAAGTGAAGATGGGATTGAAATAAGAAGAAATCATGCATTGATTTGTGATTTTCACCATGAAATCAAGATGAACGAAGGTCAAGAAGCTTACCAACAGGTTGGGGGTCGTCTTCCTGCTGCTCCTAGCTTCCTTGATCGTTTTTTGCAAGCAAAGAGAAGAAGTGGATTCGAAAAAGTCATTGGTTTGAGTGGTAAAGGGTGTTTTTATAAGAAAATCAATGAGAGAGAAAATGTCTCATATAAATCCTTTAAATCTGAAATTGTTGCCACCTCTTCCCCCTTGGTTCCTTGCATGGAAAGGCATCTTTATCTCCATCGAACTCCCTTCCATTATCCATGAATTAAGGGAAAAGAAATTAAGCACCTTAATCATATTATATTAATATCCCATAAATGAGTGGATAATTCTTTTTAGTTTCTTAATGTGAGTGGGTTCTCCACTCACGTTGATCTTTCTTTTGCCTTTGCAAGGCACAAGGACGTCCATATGTGTGGATTTCAACCAACACAATTTTGGTTGAAGAGCAATACATTTAATATAATTATTTTTGCATTATTTCAATTATGCTTAAATCTTGATTATTTTAATATCAAGATTCTCTCTCCTTCAAAGTAGCTCAAATGAGATGCCCCTCTCATTTTCTTGCCTCTAAAAGGTGGCAAGAATACCAAGGACCTTATTGAAGTGGTAAATTGCATATTGAATCCTGAGTTTTGGATAAATTGCACATTACACCAAAACTAGGTTTTAATGTACAAACATTGCTTTATCAGCTCTTTCTTGGTACTCAGGCCACCACAAGCCATACCTCTACATCATCTTCATTCTCATGATGCATCAACATATGAGGAACACATCATCATGCACAATTTGCAATTTAACCCCTCAACTTGGGTAATTTGCACTTTAGTCCAAAACAAGTAAAACATCATTTCAACATTATTCAAAATGGACTAAAATTGAAATATAAGTTCCTCTTGAGCCTTAATTACTTTTCAAAAGATAATATCAAGCATATAATTATCTTTCTTAAACAAAACACCTAGAGTTAGAGTATAACCCAGGTTAGGGATGTTACACCATCCAATAACGACCACTTCTGCATCACATGCCCAAAAGTGATCTGCGAGAAATGAAAGGGTACTACCACAGCTAGCATTGTGTCATCCAGCTTTGGATGGCATCCAGAGATGGGGCAAGCCTTAGATTAGAGGATGACAGAGATCTATTCGACACCTTTGTTTGCACCGTCATGTCCTACCTATGGAACAACAAGAGGGTCTATTACTGTAACATCCCCGACCTGGGTTATGCTTTAACCCTAGGTGTTTTGATTAAGAAAGATGATTATATGCTTAATCTTATCTTTTGAAAAGTGATTAGGGCTCATGAGGAACTTATGTTTCAATTTTGGTCCTGTTTGAACAATGTTAAAGCAATGATTGCTTGTTTTGGACTAAAGTGCAAATTACCCAAGTTGAGGGGTTAACTTGCAAATTGCATATGATAAGATGTTCCTCTGATGTTGAGACATCATAAGGATGAATATGATGTAGTAGTATGGTTTCCACAAGCCTGGACACCAAGATAGAGCTTGTTGGACAATGTTGTGCATTAAAACCTAGTTTTGGAAGTAAAGTGCAATTTACCCAAAATCTAGGGTTCAATATGCAAATTACCACTTCAACAAGGTCCCTAATGTTTCTTGGAATCATGTAGAGCAAATAAAATGAGAGGGGTGCTTCATTTGAATTAAGTTGGAGGAGAGAGAATCTTGATATTAAAATAATCAAGATTAATGCCTAATTGAAACCCTAATTCGATTTAGGGCAAAAATGAATAAAAATAATTGAAGGGCTTTTAACCAAAATGTTTTGGGTTGATTTTGAATAAGGATGGACGTTCCTTTTCCAAGATAATGAACGAAAATATCCTAAGTAGGTGAAATTCCACTCACCATTATTATAAGGAAAAGAAAACCCACTCACATATGGATATTAATATAATAAGCATTAAGGTGCTTAATTTGATTTTCTTTAGATCATGCATAATGGAGAGGAATAAGAGGCAATGAAGATAGCCTCGTCCTTAAGGATTTTGAGGATAATTTGAGGGGGAAGAGGCGGCACCAATTTTGGAATTAAATGCATTTTAATAATGCATTTTCTCTTTCATTGAATTTTTATAAAAAGGCCTTTTCCTAGACAAATGAAAGGCTATTTCGACCCCACTTCTTCTCTTAGCTTGGAAACCGACCAAGGAATCTAGGGAGGACCAGGAGGACGAATTCCAACCTGTGGGTAAGCTCTTGACCTTCGTTCTCCTTGATTTCATGGTGGAAATCGAAAATAAATTATGGATTCCTTCTTATTTCGATCTCCTCTTCAACCCTAGCAAACTTTTTCAATCAAAAGTTTGAGGACGAGCCTAGGGGGAGTTGCAAGAGCTTCATCCACCATTAATGGCATGAGCTTGGAGCTTTGGAGCTCAATTGGAGGCGGGTTTTATAACTCAAACCCTTAAACATTGCTATTGCATCAATTCTCTATGCTTTGTTGATTGATTTCTTCAATATGATACACTCTTGTTTCTTTGCTGCAATTTCCATCAAGAACGGTTGCTGTTCTTGGTTGTTCGAAGGAAGGGAATGATGACATCATCCTAGATGCTTATCCAAAGAAAATTACCAAGCAAAACCGTTTTGATAGCTACTCCAAATCATTTTAATTTGATTGGCTATGCGCTTTCAGCAAACCGTTTAAGGGAAAACGGTTTGAAATCGTTTGGGAGAAAATGGTTTCAAGACCATTTGATATGGTTGACCAAGCGTTGAACGTTTGGCAATTTTGTTCCTAATTTTGTAGGCTGATAACCCTCCAAATTTGATGGATTAACTCCAAAGGAATCGAGAGTTTAAAGCCAATCAATTAGGCAATCAGATTGAATTATGTGCTGATTTTCAACCTGATTAACTTGACCTGGTTGAGCAAACGGTTTCAAGACCATTTGAGATGGTTGACCAAGCGTTGACCGTTTGGGATTCCTGTTCATAATTATTTTTATTAATAACCCTCCAAATTTGAGGGATTAAATCCAAAGGAATCGTGAGTTGAAGCCTAATCAATTAGGGAAACCTAATTGGATTAAGTGATGATTTTCAATCTGATTTCATTGAACTTTTTGGGAAAACGGTCTCAAGACCGTTTGAGTGCGTTGACCAAGCATTGAACGTTTGGGATTACTGTTTCTAATGATGTGATCTAATGACTCACCGAATTTGAGGGATTAACTCCCAAGGAATCATGAGTTGAAGGCTATTCAATTAGGCAAACCCTAATTGAAAACAGTGCTGAAATTCCAATGAGTTAAGTTGAGATTTTGGGTTGATTAGCCCAAACGGTTTCAAGACCGTTTGGGGATCACCCAAACGGTCTCAAGACCGTTTGGGGATCACCCCAAGACCGTTTGGAGGTTTGGGGTCAAGTATAGTTGACCAATTGAAGGTCCAAAGGTACTAATCATATTGCAATGTAGTGCTGATCTGTTGATCAACTCGATAGACCAATCCATGATGGTTTTTCACTAGAATCCAAAGGTTGGATGGGCCAAACGGTCTCAAGACCGTTTGGAGCTCATCCAAATGGTCTCAAGACCGTTTGGTGGTCACCCAAGACCGTTTGGAGGTCTAGGGTTGAGTATGGTTAGGTGTTTGAAGGTCTAAAGGTACCAAGCTGTTATACAATGCAATGCTGATTTGGTGATCAATCCAATGATCCAAACCTTAATTGGATGGCTTGGATTTGAGTGATATGATGGGCAAACGGTCTCAAGACCGTTTGGAGGTCATCCAAAAGACCTCAAGACCGTTTTGTGGTCACCCAAGACCGTTTGGAGGTCTAGGGTTGAGTATGGTTAGGTGTTTGAAGGTCTAAAGGTACCAAGCTGTTATACAATGCAATGCTGATTTGGTGATCAATCCAATGATCCAAACCTTAATTGGATGGCTTGTATTTGAGTGATATGATGGGCAAACGGTCTCAAGACCGTTTGGAGGTCATCCAAACGACCTCAAGACCGTTTGGGGTCAGGTCATACCCAATTTGGATAATGGTTCAATAGTTTCAAAGTAACCAATCTTGCATTGATGAGTGTTGTTGGATCTTTGATTCCAAACCCTAATTCAATTGAATCAAGCCCTAATTGATGACCAATTGAGGGTCAATTGAGGGTCAAATTAGTTGAAGGTTTACCTATTAAACTCAATTGAAGTATGAGCATAGGTCCAATTGATGATTGGTTCCATGAATTCAATGGTTGAAGGTCCAATGCAATCAATTGAAACACAATTAGTAGCATGATTGATGATCAACTTCAAAGCTCTAATTGGTGTTTATAAACCCTAATCCCATTGAGATCAGACTATAATTGAAGTCCCAATTGAGGGGTGAGCCATGATTCAAATGATGATTGAGTTGATGATCCAATTAGTTGAAGTTCCATTGATTAGAATTGAGTGTGGTTCAATTTGGTTAATTCAATTGGATACCTCATGTTATTGAAGGTCTAATTGATCAAACCTTTTTGAAAACCTAATGTGATTAGGTGGGAGATACCTTTAATGGTACTAGTCATTAATGCATAACAAATGCATGGACCCAATACATGATGTAAACCCTAATTGAGGCTGATTCAATGTATAACCTTAATAAGAGGTTGTCTACATGTGAAATCACTAATTAGGATGTTAGTAAACCCTAGTTGAGGGTGTATCCTTGTGAAACCCTAGTGGAGGGTGTATCATTGTGAACCCTGGTTGAGGGTGTAACCTTGTGATACCCTAGTGGAGGTTGTATCATTGTGAACCCTGGTTGAGGGTGTATCCTTGTGAAACCCTAGTTGAGGGTGTATCATTGCGATTGTTTATAGGCAACTTTATAATAAAGTTATGCCTTAAACTAAGATAAGTCCATATCATGTGAGATAGCTGGACAATTCTAATGTGTGGCCTATGCATTATATGCTAAGGGTGAGTATTCTGTGATGGAATGTATTAAGAGGGGAAATACCTTAATACAAGATAAAGTTGGTTAACTCAAGAGGGTCTGAATTAATGAGAAATGGGAAACCCTAACCCTGGTAAGGGAATAGTGGTGTTACCCTTGAATAATGATGTTATATATTGTTTTGCATGGTGCTGATATGAAATTGATGTATTATCATCTGTACTAACCATGCAAGTATGATGTGATGATGAACATAGCCAGGTATGAGCTATGACATTTTATGTATTGACATTGTTTATTGGGCCTTATGTGCCATGATATACCTTATTGCCTAGTATGAGGTAATAAGAGAAGTAATGGGCCTTAAGTGCCATGAGAAGATGTTTATGTAATAAGCGTCATATTTACCTTGGTCAGGTGACCTGAAGGTGATAATTACCTGAAAAAGTGGTAATAATGCTCAATGATGAGCTAAGGGTTTGAATACCCAGAACCATATGATTATGGCATTGAGTTGCAAAGGAATAAAAATTCCCAGTATTGAAATGAGGGACTGAGATCCCCATGTCTTATAAAGACTGAGAAGTGATTAATGGAAATGAGTACATGTTTTCTTTATAGCATTTGTCTTATTAAGTTATGTTTGGAAACTTGGCTGATGCTAAAAGAATATGATAATGTACTTAATTAATCAAGTGATACCATATAATGTAGTTGCCCTGATCACAGATCCATCAGCGTCAGAATTAGCTGAATGGTGAAATGAGTTTACTCGGAACGCATATTTTTGAATATGTGGGGGTAATTGGGCAATTATATACTTATGCCCCATAGGCATTGCTACGGGCTATGTCCTGTGAACGGGATTGGTTACGGACCATACCCCAATAAGAGAATGGCTACGGGCCATGACTCCACAAAATAATATCGGGCATTGGCTACGGGCCATATCCTGAAGAGAGTATATGCTATGGGCTATAACTCTAATAGAGATGTTGCCAGTATATCCTGGAAAGCTATCTAGCAGAGACACAAGATGTCCTGCATGTTATCTCGTACTGACCGAGATAGTTGAGGTCATGGGAATCCGGCTCTTCCATTGACCTATGTGTGGTACCGATGCTTTACGTAACCGTGGTCGGTTGGAGTATGAGCGGTATACCTCATCTCCTCAGGGCATAAGTATGATTGTAAAACGTAATCAGCCGTGTAGCATATTTGCTTAGGGTTGAATTGCGAGAATCAATGGTTGATGATACATGGTCTATTATATCATAGTTGGATAAATGATATACATGTTCTTAAATGAATGACTTGCTGCTTAATCAAGTTATAATTGAAATGATTGCATAGAGAATACTGCTCTGCATATCTTATTCAATGACTTACCTGTTGTTGAGTAAATATAATTCTACTGCTCAGTGTTATTCTATTATCAGCAATAACAATGTTTCTGGCAGAGAGTTATATCTCTCGCTGGGGCAATTTTCAATTGTCTCACCCCCGTGGGATTAAATTTTTAGGTAATCGCCGAAGAAGAGGAAGAAACCTTTCAGTGGGTGAGCAATAGCAGCAGCAGTCATAGGGACAGCAGTGATCCAACAGGTGGAGACATTGGCTGTCCGGTTTTGTGTAGATAGTCCTATGAGTCGTCTCTGTACTCTCGGGTCCAAGGAGTTAGTGTTTTGATTCTCCGATCTGAGATTTTGTGCAAAGAGGCATGATATGTATATATATGAACCAGGATGTAATGTTTTACTTTGGTTCTAAATGAAATAGTTTTCCTATGAATGGATCTCTTGATAAATGGTTTTAAATTTTCAGTGATTTTCAGTAATCCGCTGCAAATAATTCGCTTCCGCATTAGTTAATCCTATTTTCACGAGACGGTCGTTACAATTACATATGCACGAGGAAGACAAAGAAGAATCCAGAGGAAAAGGAAGATGAACAAAAGAGGAAGAAAGTTGCATCTAAGAACAAGAAGTGTGATAAGAATACCACGTACACAAGTTGTTGTAGCAGCTGGTCATTCAAGCTGATGGAGGAGAAATACTGCTCCCTATAGTGGAGTTTGAAAAACCCTATTGTTAACGTTGCTCTTGTTGTTAATGCCCCAGCGATCCCAAACCACATCACGGACGACACTCCAACTGCCAGAACAAATGTCCTAGAGCCTGCAGTTCCAAAACCTATGGTTACACTGGCGGTATCAATTGACAATTTCTGTAGGAGGAGATGAAAGCATATCAATCCAAGATGCTATGTTGTGTCAACTCTACGATAGATAGCTAATAGACATGTAATTAAGTCTCAATGTTATAGCTACTTCCACTATTTTTATAAGTATCATTGTATCTCAATAGTATAGATGTTTAGTTGCCCATGGGATGGGATTGTTGAATCCCCAATTTTTTTAGAAAAGCTGACCAATATATACTGAGATACATGTAGAGTCAGTACCAATGGAATTGACATATGAAGGTAGTCGACACCAGCGTAAATAATTTATGTTGTCTTGTATTCCTACTCTATTTTTAAAACTAGACAATATCATATTGAAAAGTCAAGTTTCGCTCAATACCAAGTTTTGTTATTCATTTTACATTAAATTTGAAGATAACATCAATCAATTACTAATATCACAAAGTGATTAGAAATCAAAAGTTTTTATTATTTTTTTACGGTGCAACCTAAGATAATTATTTGGTCCCAGATGTGATGAGTTGTGCGAAGAGCACCTGAAAGAGTCTGCAAGTGGCAAGCTGCCAATGGTTTTCTCTCATTATGTTTCCATTTCAGTTTAGGAGATTATGGGAAGTAGGACATTTATTTTGTTTTGATGATCTCTTATACGTTTAGTGTTAGAGAACTCATGTACTTCTAGAACTACTTTAAATCAGACTCCTTTCTTTTTTGGACTCAGCATGTTCCTTAACCTATACAATTTTTCTATTCTATGTTAACCTATATAATTTTTTGTTTCTAGGTAAGCCCGCGTGACACAAGAAACATTCGAGCTTTTCAGATGGTGTACCACATATTAGCCGCCCAAGACGTCGCTATACACTTCAAAAAAAAAACTCCATTGAGATAATTCAATCAATGATGGACGTAATGATAGACGGAAAGGAATATTGTGAACCGTGCATATTGCACTAGCCATCCAATAACTACCACTTCTGCATCACATGCCCAATATTGGATCTACAAGAAATGCAAGGATAACTTCCACAACCCAACCACTATATCATCCAGCTCTGGATGGCGTCCAGAGACTGGGAAAGCCTTAGAATAGGGGATTCCAGAGATCTGTTTGGCACCTTTGTTTCCACCGTCTAGTCCTATATATGGAACAACAAGAGAGTCTATTACATCTACACGAGGAAGACAAAGGAGAAATCAGAGGAAAAAGAAGATGACCATAAGAAGAAGAAACTTTCATCCAAGAATAAGCGAGATAAGAATACTATGTACACAAGATGTTCGTTCTGGCAGAAGGAGGAGAAATGTTGCTCGTTGCATTGCAGGTTGAAAAAACCATATTGTTAATATTGCTCTTATTGCTAATGCCTTGCGGTCCCAAACCACATTGTTGACGTCACTCCTGTTGCCAGAACAAACTCTGGGAGTCGGCCATTCCAAACCCTATTGTTAAACTGGCGGTACCAGTTGTCAATTTCCATAGAAGGAGATGAAAGTAGATCAATCCAACTTGCTTCTTCATGTTTGATCCAGCTCTACTATAGTTGGCTAGTAGACTATGTACTTAACTCTCAATGTCATAGTTCCAGTTTTATAGGTATCATTATTTCTTAATATCAAGGATGTTTAGTTGCCCACAGGACCGGATTGTTGAATCTCCAATTTTGTTTAGAAAAGTCCACTGATATATACCGAGATACTTGTAGTAACAACACCAGTTGAATTGATTTTGAAGGCAATCATCCTAGATGAAATCGAATATGTCCTTGAACTTATTCGAGACTTGAGCAAAACTTAGATCAGGGAAGAATATAGTCCTTTAGTTCCCCTTATTGGAACTATGTTCTTATTTATTTTTGTTTCTATCAAGTTAGACACTCTTCTTGGAAAATCATAGAGTTACCTCACAGGGAGTTAGCTGCGCCAGCGAATGATATAAATATCACTGTTTCTTTAGCTTTACTCACGTCAGTAGCACATTTCTATATCAATCCCTTCCAATTCAGAGATCTTTAAATTAGCGATGACTATAACTAGTGTGGTAACTAGAAAACTTAGTCTCAATTTGTTTGCTCTATAATTTTTTTTTATGTTATTGTGATTGGTTGTTTCAATAACTTGTGTGAACATCTATGCTACACCTTAGATCTCAGCATGAACGTTAAAAAAAAACACAAAGCTGATTAGTATAAATCAGGGATTGGTGTGTCTGGCCCAATATGGATGGAATTAAATTTTAGATGATGTTGATAAGAATACCTTGTTTGGATTTAGATGTGACTATCTATGGTTTGCTACACACACAAGAAATTGGACCAGAAATGTGACATTTTCTGTCCCCACATCTGCATAGCAACAAAATAGAAGAGGGAAGCAAGTTACTTTCCTCCTCTATGTTGTCATTATGTATATGTTGAGATAAAATTGGTTCCATTTCTAATCCTATTTCTTGTCCATGTAGCATTATTCATTATGAAAACCTTCTTGGCCAACCTAACATTCCAACAATCATTTCAAACTATTGATTCGGGTGGCAGCAGGCACGGGGTCCAACAATCATTTCAAACTCATGATTCGGGTGGCAGCAGGCACCGGGTTTTGTCAAAGGGGGCAGTGATACGTAACACACGCTCTAAACCCCCATTTGGACCCCCGTCAGCCCGGTTTTAGCGGTCAGGTAACATTAATTACTGCTTTGAAGCTGGCTCGCCTCGCCTTGGGGCTTGGGTTCAAATCCTCTGTGTGTCCATCCGTGTGACTGAGAGATGTCATTCGTTGCGTTGTGGACCTTAGGGAGAATGGACGGTTTAGATTTAATGAGCATATATGTGACAGGCACATAAGATTTAAACCCCCTCGCCACGGCTGTCTACCGATAAGATGTGCGATCGACACCAGACACACCACGGCATCCTTCGAATCGCCGCAACAAACCCAACGGAAGTGGAGATGAGAGGAGTCGGCAGAAATAAGTGCTCAAGGTCACCCAGCGGATGCTTCTGGAAACAGTCGACGCTCTCTACGTCAAGTACAAAGTCGGCCTCCGCCGCGCTGCCGTTCTCCACCCGCTCTTTGACCGTCGGATTGCCCTTGAGGCATCAGTGACAGACGTCCTCCTTTCGCCATGCCACACCACAAAGACGGCACACGACATGGATCCGTATTGTCGGTACGAGTGTGAGGGAGGTGACGCAGAGGCCGAGCGGTGGTGTTGGTCATATGGGTTCTATGTTTTTATGCTTGTTTTCACTTGCGCCATAAAGGTTAAAACATATCATATTTTATCTTTATGGAAGTAATGATAAAGAACAAAACTCTAACATCGTTAGCAAATACTCCCAACTCGCATGCTTTGTTTTAGATCTAAGTTTTGTTCTGATGTCACACAAATTTACTTTGAATCTCGGCAAGAATATCCACAGCATTGGCCTTGCATTATTAGTTAGCTAGATCTCTTACCAAAATATATTCTTTCTTGATGTTAGTCATATCTGTTAACCAAGTTAGAAATGATTGTTGGATTACCTTTATTATCATTGGTGCACATTTAGTTACAATTACTAATTTCGTATATATTGTATTGACTAAACTGAATTTTTATAATGAATAACCTGAATTTATGTACTCTTGTGTACCGTTGTGTACACCTTTGTGTATTGTTACATACATGTATGTGTATTGTTGTGTACTCATATGTCACTGTTATGTACATCTATTTGTATTGTTATGCACCACTATGTGTACACATTTGTGTATTGCTCGGCACCCCTATGTGTACACTTTTGTGCACGATTGTGTACATCTATGTGTAATGTTGTGTACACATATGTGTAGTGTACACATGTGTACTCTTGTGTAAACCTATGTGTACTCTTATGTACACATGTTGTGATGCCTCATGCCACACAAAGACGAGATTACTCAAAGTCGAGCGCGGAAATAACATTAAACATGTGGATTACTAGAAAACATAGAAAATTAAAATCGATTTTGCAAAAGAACCATAAACTAAAACTTATCACATATAAGTCCACAACGTGCCACCTGTATCATATAATATATCACAAGGTGCTTACATAATTGTTGACAGCATTCCCTTCATCAACCTTTACTTGAGATACTTGTTCCACATATACATACATGTACACATGCCATAACTATACATACATGGCCCACAAGCCAAAAACCTTATATCGATAACATATCTACAAAACACATTGAGAATACCCCCAAAGACATGAGTGTACAGGGACAACTCTAGGACTCTATCACCAAAAGACTAGCAGCACATCCAATTTGATTAGTTGTTATTCTTGTTGCTACTATTCCTCGGCTGCACGATCTCCACCTCATCGTGCACAACCACCTAAAACATGTAAAAAACCCACGGGGTTAGACCAAACATCCCAGTAAGAATTATAACTCTCTGTCAACATCTATTATTAACACATATATACGATAAAGAAGAATAGAGAGTAAATCTATTAATATGATAAGCAGATTCAGCTAAATGATATGAACAAGGAAGTTATTATCGTCTAAGCAACTTAGATAACTGTAACTGAGCATTAGATCCACTTATCTTTTAGAAGGAATATGAAGAACATGTATATCCTCTATCAACTAATTTGTATAAAATCAAACAAGGGCTCATCCAATGTTATCACATTTGTCCCTATATAAATATACTACACGGTTTTGTTACATCTTTTATTAATGCCATGTTGAGATAAGTATACCACTCATGCTCCAACTGACCACTGCTAAGTTAAAATCAGTGCCATACAAGATCAATGGAAGAGTCAGAATCCATGATCTCTCCACACCCTCGGTCAGTCCGAATCCGCTGTAGTGACATATAGAGTCAAATTGCAAAAACAACCTAGTTTGCCTTGGTATATAGGCACATCACTAGTGAAACTGAGTTACAATCGCAACCACACTCCTACCGAGGTATGACTGCGGCCACCTTCAAAATATATCGTGCATATACTCTGTATCACATCATTAATATACAGACTCGACCATTCTCCTACCAGGGTATGATCGTAGCCAATCCTATAAAATACATATACTCAACAGTATATGACTCCGGGCTTCCACTAAGGGAAAACTCATTTCACCATCCAGCTAGTACTGACGCTGAATATGGACCTATGGCACAGGGAAAAGCACATGATTAGAGTTTTACTTGATTAATTAGTCCAATTGGGCATATTTTAGCATCAATAAAAGTTACAACGCATAAAACACTAAACAAGCTCTACAAAGATAAGGGCATAATACAACTTCAGAAGATATAAAACGTATAAGGTGTGAACTTGTCATATCATCACATGATACTTATAACACTTACATTCACAAGGCCATCAGTAATGTCACATCACTATGGGATATCAATCCCTCAATCACATCACTGGAGGATGACACCTCATAGTAGGCATTAAGCCTTTGCTAGGTCATGAGACCCAATCATGTCATTCATGTATCATGTGTCTCAACATGCCTCATAAAGGCTCATAGTCATCATCTTGTGTCACATCATTTTCATCATAGCATTCACTAGATATGATATTCAAGTTCATATTACCTGCAAGGTTAGGGGTTTATAATCAAGAGAGAGAGAAAACATCATAACATGATAACCATTCTAAGATAGAGAAGAAAACACATGTAGTGATCATATGCTCATGTATGTGTATCGACTGATACCATCCACATGTGTCACGACCAAACATCACACATATGTCTCGACCACCACAACCTATTTGTCTTAACCTCTCACACAACAAGTGTCACAACCAAGATAGTACCACATGGTCACAACTAAGACATATCACCAAGGTCATGACCCCAGGTTTTACGTCCTTCACCCATTAGGGTTATGGTTTCTAACGCTACAATAGATGAGGGTAGCGACTGTCACCAAGAGGTGTGGGTATCGACCATCAATCAACATAATGTCACGACCAGAACCAAAACCAGGCATCTCAACCACTCATCAACATGGTGTCATGACCGCTACACAAGCATGTGTTTCAAGTCCCTTCAAGACAGGTGTCACGACCAAAACAAAACCAAGGTCAAGGATGTGTCAACCGAAATAAAATAAGAGAGTAGCGAACACCAAGGTCAGGCCACCCTAACAATACTTGGCCATCATCAAAATAGAGATAAACCTCAGTCCAAAATGGGAGATAAACATTGGGAAAACCTTTGTCCTCAAGAAGTAAGACTTCATTCTAAAATGATCACCAAAACCTTAAGTCATGTTCTATGAAAACCACCATGAAAAACCTTGTGTAAGTGAGATAAACTCAAGTTCAACACCTCTAAAACAGAGCCTAAACTCCATGTTACATAATGGTACACAAACCTTATGCGTGTGATCGAACCAAGATCAAAATATAGGAAAAAATCATCCAATCCCCCATCATCTCAAAATCGGGTACCAAGATTTACGGTTTAGAGCAAGGAACAAACCACATAGAATTATCATCTAGATTAAAGCCATAGATCATGTCTATATCATCAAGCATGTTAAGATCACATTTTAGAGATAGAATCAACAACATGCATGTAATGAAAAGAGCAATAATAGAGAAGGTAGAGTGTTATATAGCCCGCCTTAAGTGTAGGGGCAAGCTCCAAGCACACGGTCACCAAGGATGATGATGAAGCTCCACCAAAAGATCCACTCTCGGCCATAAGATCACCTCAAGAATAAGAAGAAGATACCAAATTCAAAGATAGCTCAAAGAAAGAGGGTAGGAAACCCTAGGCCAAACCAAAAGAAGAAGAGGGAAAGAGAAGAAATTTCCTCTCAATCGGATACCACCATGTCAAACATAGTCTATGACCCTTATGATGAGAAGTTTCTCTCGAAAATGACCACCATGGGTAATCCATGGTCTATGGCCGAGAAAAAAAGGGAAGAAGGAAAGTAGAAGATCCAAGGAAAATGCCACCAAATAAAGGCATATTCTTACCAGGGTTGAAGATGACCAAGAGTCACCACAAGGAAGGTGATCAAGCTTCGAAGAACCACATGCAAGGTTGGTCAACCTCCAAAGCACCCATGGTTATTCCTTCTTGCTCCACCAAGCTCCAAGGACGAGCACAAGAGAAGGGAGGAGAAAGAGGACCCAAAAAGATACTTGCATGAAGAAGAGAGAGGTTATATACTCAAGGGAGGAGAGAAGTTGGATAGGGATGAGGTTTCAAAAAAAGAGAACTTCAAAGGGACACTTGTCCATCAAAGAAACAACCATGCAACCACTTAAAGCATGCATGCATGAGGTGGTGATACAACCAATGTTGGATATTGACCACTTAGGTCCCCGAAACATTGGTTTCGGTCACAACACATTAAGAGATAGAGACAAACATCAAAGCACCATGTCTAGGTTGAAACAAAAGATCACCAAACCATAAGGTCAAAACACATCACAAAAGGACAAACTATCTTGACCAAACCACTCCAAGACCATCATGGTCAAAACAAAGCCACCTAGATAAGGTGTTTTGGTTGAGACACCCATAAGGTACACCATCAATGTTACACCCACAACCCACAATTACCACTAATCATGAGATTAGGACATAAGTTTGAGGATTATACTTAATACAAAGTTCACTCCCATTTTTTTTACTTTATTTCAACTTTTTATTTTCTCGCATTCAATCACATAAAAAAACTTTACAAGAGAATTAAACTTTTATTACTCTAATATGATCTCAACATTAATGATACACATCCATACATTCATTTTGTTTCTCACACTTCTATGTACATATGACATGATAATCAGATACATTCTCTCTTATTAAGGAAACAAAGATACACAACATCATTTACAAATCTCTCACATCTATGCAAGGACCTAGAGTGACAGGGACTGACTGAACTTAATCTATCTCATACATAACTCGTGTGACATATCTACTCTGATGCATTGACATCTTCAATCCACAAGTTATCCCTAAAAATTGTGATAGAGGGGTGAGCCTACTCGCTCAGTGAATGAGTACTTCAAAGAAACAATATAAAACACTATTATAATTACAAATATATTGTTGAGCAACTGATATCAATTATAAGAGCAGTAAGCTTTACACAGATTAATCATTTGTAAACGTAAATATGTCAAGATACTCTAGATATCTACAACAGTGTATCAATATATGAACATGCTTGATTAATCTCAAAGAGAACTAATAACTCAGAAACATACAAAGGATAATTCAATAACTGCACACACTTGGTTAACCTCGCATTCATCTTATTATGCCCTGAACCCACATGATGTGTATCACAACATGTGAAAGAATCACAGAAAGCTACGATCTCACTGTACAAGGCTTAGAAGAATGTCCGGGTTCCTAAGCATGTCTCTCGCATAATACCCTGTCTGAAGCGGGCCTCGGCACATCTGCCTCTCGGCAGCTAATGGGAGTAGTTGGATATCTCAGACTCCACCTCTCAACCTAGGTACTCAGGCGGTGAGTCAAAGCCCTCAGGCTTATTGTGCAGCAGTGGACCTATTAACCACTGATCACTACATGTAACATAGGTACCATAGGCATCTCTAGTTGGTGTTGGGTACCACACAACTATAAGGAGTCTACGATACGGGTCAAGACCCCCACACCCTACTAGTGCGCTCCGGCTTACCTCAATCTGGACTGCCTCCAGTCGGGAAATTGTTTCCTCCTCACAGAGCAGGCCTCATCTTGTGAGGATTCTACAGTGTACAAATATGTGTATTATTATGTACACTTGTGAGTACTCTTGTCTAAACCTATGTGTACTCGTGCGTACACATGTGTATTATTATGTACACTTGTGAGTACTCTTGTCTAAACCTATGTGTACTCTTGCGTACACATGTGTATTGTTGTGTACATTTTTGTGTACACTTTTGTACATCTATTTGTATTGTTGTGCACTCCTTTGTGTACACTTTTGTGCATGATTGTGTACATCTATGTGTAATGACGTGCACCCTTATGTGTACACTTTGGTACACGATTTTGTACATCTATGTGTAATGTTGTGTACAAATATGTGTATCATTGTGTACACCTATGTGTATATATTCTCATGTGAACCTATGTGTAATATTGTGTACACGTGTGTACCTTTGTGTACACATGTACTCTTCTGTGATGTTGTGTACACCTTCGTGTACATCCACGTGTACTGTTGTGTATACATATGTGCACTATTATATACATCTATTTGTATTGTTGTGAACCCCTATGTTTACACTTTTGTACATGATCTTGTACATATATGTGTATTATTGTGCACCCCTGTGTGTACACTTTTGTGCATGATCATGTACCTCTATGTGTAATGTTGTGTACACATATGTGTATTACTGTGTACACTTTTGTGTACCTTTAAGTACAACCATGTGTACTGCTATGTACATCTATTTGTATTGTTGTGTGTCACTATGTGTACACTTTATTGCATGATTTTGTACGTCTTTGTGCATCTATGTGTACTTCTGTGCACCCCTATGTGTACTCTTTTTTGCACTATTACGTACGTCTATGTAATGTTGTGTGCATATATGAGTTATACTGTGTACACTTATGTGTACTCTCGTGTAGACCTATGTGTATCTTGTATACTCATGTGTAATATTATGTACACATGTGTACTCTTATGTATTGTTGTGTAAACCTTTGTGTACTATTGTGTACATCTTTGTGTATTGTTGTGTACACATATGTGTAGTGCTTTGTACCTCTATTTGTATTGTTGTGCACCCCTATGTGTGCAATTTTGTGCATGATTATTTGCATCTATGTACATCTATGTGTACTGTTGTGCACCCCTATGTGTATACTTTTGTGCAAGATTATGTACATCTATGTGTAATATTGTGTACACATATGTGTTTTACATTGTACACCTATGTGTATTCTCGTGTAAACCTATGTGTACTCTTGTGTACACAATATGTCATGTTGTGTACACATGTGTACTCTTATGTACTACTGTGTACACCTTTGTGTACTATTACGTACATCTATGTGTACTATCATTTACACATATGTATATTGCTATGTACATCTATTTGTATTATTCTGCACCCTTATGTGTACACTTTTGTGCATGATTCTTTACATCTATGTGTACTATTGTGCATCCCTGTGTGTATACTTTTGTGCATGATTATGTACATCTAGGTGTATTGTTGTGTACACATGTGTACTTTTGTGTACTCCGGTCCAACTTGAATGTTATTTTGGTCCATTTGGATGTTATTTTTGGTCTATTTAGATGTTATTTTTGGTCCATTTGAATGTTATCTCCAATCCAATTTGTTGTTATCTCATGTCTATTTTAATGTTATCTCGGATGCAAATTCTTATTATCTCTGGTTCAAATTATTTTTATCAATGGTTTTATTTGTTGTTATCTGCAGTCCAATTTATTGTTATCTCTTGTCCAATTTTTTATTTCATCCCGTTCAATTTGTTGTTATTTCTGATCCATTGTATTGTTAGCTCTATTCAATATTTAATTTTTTTCTTTCCTCCTCATTTAAGAAAAAAATCGGTCTCTTATTTTTATTCTTTTTTAGTCTAGCTGCTCCTCTAATATTTTAGATTGTATATTATATTTTCTTATAAATTTCAATATTAGTTTTGTTTTAACGTACTTTTTCTAAGGAATATGCCATTTTATTTCGTCAAAAAGTTCATCACGACTTGAGAATTATAAGCTAAATAAATAATACACCATATCTTCTTAGGAACCGCGCTGCTAGGGTTTGCTAGGGCATCTCTGGCGATCTAGGAGATGACCTCCAACTTCACAGAGAGGTGCTCCCCTACCCCTCTCCATGGCCATTGCGGCCACTACTGACGGTGTGGTACCTACAAAGGAGAAGGAAAGGCGAGCCTGGAGCCAAGTCCTTGGAGGTTTTGATACATTTAAAGAGAAGGAACACGACTTCCTACACCCTGAGAAGATAGATGGCAAGAGGTTTGTCACCATAGATGACAACACCTATGAGGCGATGGAACATTATTGGGAGCATACTGTCATACTCTATGTGATGGGTAAGAGACCATACTACCCCCATCTTCATGAATGGATCAAGAAGATATGGAAGCCAAAGGGTGGATTCGATCTATACTCAAAACCTGATCAATTTTTCTAGATCTATTTAAATGTTGGAGAGGATAAAAGAAATATCATCAATGGTGGCCCCCGTTGGTTTGATAATTGTCTTGTGGTTTTAAAAGACTACAGGATGGGGGATGATCTTATTAAAGATCATTTCAGTAATATTCCAGTCTGGATAAACATACCCAGTATGGGAAAGAACTGGTCTCCTCGAGCCATGGGGATCGTTGCAAGCGGTGTAGGCACGCTCCTGAGGATTGACTACAGATCTTTGGGTAACGAATATTTAGGCAAAGCCCGAACATTAGTTGAGATTGAAGAGGATGAGAGTCCTCCTAATGAAATCTGGGTTAACTTACCCAGACGTGAACCGCTTGCAGTGGTAATAACATATGAGCATCTTCCCAAGAGGTTCCTTGAATGCAAGGTATTCAGCTATGATGATAGTAACTGCCCTTTGAAGCCGGATATAGCTGTTAAAGATATAATACCAAAGAACGCCCAGGTTTGGAAAGTAGTTGGGAAAAGGAATAAACATCAAGTAGACACGAGCCAAGCGTCCACTTCAGTAGTCCCTACCAGTAATCAGTTCTAAAATCTAGAGGATAAAGATGATGCAGTTGTGATCATTGAAGACAAAGTCGAAGAGAACTCCTCATCTATCCTAAATGTTGCCTCATCCAAAGAAGATACTCAGGACAAGGAGTGCTGCAAAGAACAACCTGCTACGTCCAAGTCATCTGACCAAACCGATGGGGAAATTTCAGTTGAAACCGGAAAGGAGATAGAAGATGGTGAAATACTTAATACTCCTAGTTCCAAGGGGAAGAATGATAAGAATGTTAGAGTGGATGGGTCACGTCGTACTTGATCATCTAATAAGATTCATTAATGACTATTCTTATGACTAATGTACATGGTTCAGGGAAACCACATAAGAAAAGGGAGGTTAGGCGTTCTGTTATTGAATCACAAGCTTCTATTTCTATCCTCGTGGAAACTAAAATCAAAAGATACTTGAAGAATACATCTGAAAAATAACTACCTAAAGGCTGGCAATGGCTAATTAATCATGAACACAATCCTAATGGTCACTTCTATGTGGGTTGGAATCCAGAGAACTGGTCTATCAGCATATTACATATTGATGATCAACAAATTACAATGCAATGCAACAATAAAGGAGGTCTATTGATCGTACTAACTGTAGTTTATGCTAGGAACCTCATGTAGAAATGCACTGGTTTATGGACTATGCTTGAAAATATTAGCAATACTCTCATTTGTTACAACCTCAATTTTGCATTTGTTTTCATAATTGAAATATAAAGATTTTGTGAATTTGGGATTAATTAAAAGGTTGTATGCTTTGCTTCAAAGGATGGATTTCTTTGCAAATATCCTTTTTGATAGGAATTTCGTGATTCCTATTATTAGATTAATCCATTAATGGATATAAAAGAGAAGAAAGGAAGAAAAGTCCAAATAATAGAAAAAAATACAAGATAATGAATATTAAGCAAAGTATTTATAAAAATACATAGAAATCTCTGGAAAGTGGAATTAATGGCCACAATTAAATAAATTTTGTATATATGAGATTTCTAATGAAGGAAATAGGAAAAGAGGAAAGGAAATAAAAGATAAAGAGAAAATTCTTGAAAAGAGATATCTTAATAAAGAAATAAGTAAGATAATGAGAAATGAAGAATGTAGATGCATCTAGAAGGATAATAAGTATCCTTACAAAGGAATTTAGAAATATTAAGGTTCCTTAAGGTCCAAGAAATTCAAGATAATAATTTAATGACAAAGGAAAGAGAAAATAGGTGAGATATATATATAATTGATTGTTACCTTGCAACTAAAGAAAAGGATCCAATTTCTTTAGATAATAAACCCAAATTTGGCATGATGATATATTAAATCATTAGTAAGATTCCTTCAAAATTTGGGATACAACAGAGCCATGAATTAGGAGTTATGATTTTTCCAAGATTCCTAAATAATGAGGAATTATCTTGAGAATAGGAAACCTTAGGCCCAGCCCAGGCATGTGTCACGCCCAATGACGGACGTTGGATGGCGATCGGATGATCTAAAGATCATCTTTCAGCTCGAGTTAGAAAAGGAAAGATTAGTAGGACATGTGATCTTATCGCACCTCTCTCTCTCTCCTCAGGCCACGATTTGGAAAGATGAGATGCCCATTAGAATCTGGAGATAGAGTTGGACCAAACCATCCCTGGTTTCCCCTACTTTCCATGTGTGGGTCAGTTTTCCCTAATTGGCAGATAGGGTCAGACTCCATGATCATATCCCCTATATATATGGAGGGTCGCACACCCTCTGCGAAAGCCCAGAATACCCCATTGTGTTCGGATGAAGGGGGCAAGTCAGTGCGCGGGTTCAATTGCAAGAAAGATCATGACCTTCACCTTCAGCTTGAAGTTGCTTCTCTTCGGAGAATAGCTTCTCTGTCCCATAAACTCTAGCCAGAACTGGTGAAGCCGAAGGCACCCTCAAGTTTGGTGGGGCTCAGCAGAAGTGTGGCGGTCTCCACTAGCGACTGGGGGTGCAAGATGCTCAGAGTCAACTATGAGGTTGACCATGGCAAGCCTAGTTCGTGAACAGGGGGCTCGTGAGGAAGAAGAAGAGGAAGGGGGAAAAGACCCCTTTGCCCCGACTCCAGTAAAGAAACTAGAGGGCAAGAATGTCTTTTCGACATTATTTGGGTCCAACCCGCGCAAAAAAGAAAGAGGATTCGTCTGGCTGACGTGGCGGCCACAGGTTGGCCCAAAGGTAATTAACCTTGTGAAAATCATAGTTAATTATTTCTAGCTCTGATCGCGACAAATTATATATGAATCTTGCTCAGAAAAATTTGAGGAATCCATTAAAAATATATTTAGAGTTTAATTCCTCTTTTAATTCGAAAAGTAGTGGAAGTTATCAACTTTAATGCATTAATGATTAAGAAACCCTAATTTAAGATGATTAATGTATTGAGAAGGGTTATATGGATGATTAAAGTTGATGTTAACATGTTTATTATAAAAAAGACACATTAGATCTAAAAAGATGATATTTATGTGTAGTTTAATTTATTTAGGGTTCCATGTAGATAAATAAGCTTTAATGGGCCTTGAAACCCTAATGTTAGTAATTATGTTTCTTAATGGCTTTAATTGGTCAAATTCATGTATAAAGCTGAGATTTGATGGTTCTAAGCTATTTTGAGTATAAAAGTTCCTAATTGTGGATAAATATCCTTAATATGGTAATTAGGGTTTTCTAAGGAATAAAGGTGGAAGTAGTGATTAATAGAGATCATGAAAGATGAGTTGTTAATCTGGAAGGAACCAAAGATGATAATTGGGCCTAATGATCGTGTCATGACTTAAAAGGATAAAAATGGTAATTTTAATGTAAAAGAGGCATAATAGACTTAATTGATATTTAATTGGGCCTATAATATGAAATTAGGGTTATATGTAGTTAAAAGGTAACCTTAATATCTTTCATGAGGAATAGATGAGATAATTAAGGTTTAAAATAGTAAAAATGAAGTGAAACCCTAATTGCAATGGAAACCCTAAAAGTGAACTAGAAACCCTAGGAAGTGAGCTAGGTTTAATAGACCTTGATGGCCTGATCAATGATAGGAAAATTGGATGCATATTTTAGGATCATCTTGTGTGCTTGCTTGATTTCTTGCTTAATTGGATTATTTCTGCACTCAAGTTAGCCTGACAAGTATGTGGTTAATTATGGTTAATCACATTAGTTTCCAAAAAGTTTTTTAGATGATTCATCACATTGAATGCAACCTATCAGTTTGGATGTTCATACTTGCAAATCATAAAGTCACTATGATTATCACAATAATAATATAAGTGTGTATTTTCGCACCTACATGCCACCCTGATGGATGATGCAAAAAGGTCAAGCCCAGGAGGGAATACCCATGGGCACCATGAGTGGTGACCCAAGGCACCAAGCTCAGGATGGAGAAGGTGGCCTATGATATTGCATGAATAAAGGGCACCATAAAGGGTGACCCCAAGCACCAAGCTCGGGATTGAGAATGTGGCCTTAAGTCAATGGCAAAAGAGAAACCCGAAAGGGGGTATGCCAGGGTTAGGGCAAAAGCGGTGGAGAATGTCACACTGAAAGCATAATTTGGCTTGTTAATTAACTTGATTGTGATATTTAGATTGTTAGCCATATTTGTGAAATTTTGGTTGTCCCCACATACCGGCATATTCATTTATGCTGATTGACGTTTTGTTTGTCGGCATTTTAGGTACAAATTTGAAAAGGACAAACATTAAAGTGGCATATGTGGAATT
This sequence comes from Alisma plantago-aquatica, assembly GCA_963693085.1. NCBI lineage: Eukaryota > Viridiplantae > Streptophyta > Magnoliopsida > Alismatales > Alismataceae > Alisma > Alisma plantago-aquatica. The sequence continues at coordinate 529,106,070 of OY856412.1, forward strand.
AAATAAGAATTAAAGTACAAAGGAGGATTAGTTAGAATAGACTCCATATGTGGATAGAAGTAGATATCCAAGTTTTTGAAAAAGGTATGCAAAGTTTTATTTTATACCAGCTTTCAGTATAGTTTGGTAGAATTTTATAATTATTATTGATTATTTGTCAAACCTTTGATCCTGTTAATTGGGATAACAGCTCTGACCTCTTGGTCTCCCTTAATTGGGGGTTACCGAGAGGCGGGGTCGTTACATTTGGTATCAGAGCATAGGTTCCTCATTTAATATTTAATAATTATTAAATTTTACAAACTCTATAGAACCCAAGGGAGTTATTAGAGGATTTTCTGAAAGATAGAGGTGTCTAGAAAAGGATCATGTCTAGGAGCTGGCAAGATTTTCCTCTGCACCTCTATTCGGAATATGAGGACTCCCGGATCTGTGTAACTTCCTGGCCAATGTCCTAGGATCTGACTCAAAATAAGATACCTTTAGGACTCTCTAATCTATTTTCATCCCTTCTCAACCCTAATTCTATTAGGATTATAAGGTTTCAGACTTTCTCTCTCTTCCTCACCCTCTTGAGGATAGGGTATGCATGATAAGGTTAAGGGATCCTCCACCAAAATTAATAAAAAGCATGTAAATAAGATGGCAAGGACATAAGCTTAATAGTTTAAGCGTAAACTAAAGAATTTGTTGCATGCTTAGGTCGTATGACATGTGTTGTCATGAGAGACCTGAGGTTAGACCTTCTGGTCAGGAGGACGAGTAGAGAGTGGGTTTTGGAGGCAGAGATCTCCATTAAAGGTAGATACCTGGTACATCCTCTGAGGATGATGCTAACCCTAACCCTAAGTGGTGGTTAGAGAGAGAGATGACATGATGAGTTAGATGTCATGATAGACCAGGTGTGTGGGTGGACATGCTTTCAGATGCCCATGACAATATGAGCCATGTGAGGTTGGATGACCTAGTACCTTTGACGACCCAACCCGGGAAAGGGTCATGCATGTTAGAGTGAAGGATACTCCTTCAATGATGAGGTTAGTGAAGAACCTATAGAAACCCTATGGGCTTATGCAAGTAGGGCATAACATGCACCCAGAGTACGTCTGTAGTGTGGGCAGTAGGTTGAAACCATGGCTAGGAGAGTATGTTGGATAACTTATGAGATAAGAATAAAGGGCTATGGATAATCTTGAGCAAACATAAGTTTGAACATAGGCTTCACCCATGTAGGGGTACGCTTGTGAGCTTGATCCTTCATGGAGAGAGAAGGACCCAATCAAGAAGGTTGGAAGCTTAGACTCCAAGATATGAGGAACAATGGGGAGTTGAGGATTTTTCAACTTCTGAATGATGGAGAGGATGATGGCACAAGCATGGAGCCTTCGTGAATTGGTGGAGTTTAAAAAACTAGAGGGAGGTGCTTTCGTGATGCAGTTCACCCACTGGTCGGACAAACAGTAAGTTATTGAGGGTGCTCTGTGGAACTTTGATGGCCGTTTGCTACTTTTCAAAGAGGTAGACAAGGAGGAACAACCAGGGCGGTTGAGGATCGACAGATCACCCTTCTGGGTTCGTCTCTACGGCGTCCCTCTAGGGTATAGGGCGGACGACACCATCAGGAAGATAGCGGCTCGAATATGAGAGGTTATGGCCACCGACAGAGACAATATGGGGTGGGACTCCTCCCTACGAGTCTGGATCTCGCTGGACGTCACAAAGCCGCTCAAAAGATCATTGAAGATCAGGGTGGAAAGTGGGAACATAGTGGAGGTGGAGATAAAGTATGAGAGGTTGTCAACATTTTGTTTTATTTGTGGGTACCTTGGCCATATTGACAAGGACTACCAAGCCTACGAAGAGGACGATGATCAGTAGAACCAGTGGGGAAACTGGATGAAAGCTTCCCCTTGGAAGCAGCGACAACAAGTTTGGAGCAATGCGGAAGGAAGAGGAGGGGTGAAGAAGATGCTCACGTTTAAGGTGAGTTCGTCAGAGGAAAGGAAGGGGTCGGGAGAGACAGGCGACAGTGCTAGTGTTGTGGGGGGACTCGACTTCGGGGAAGGAGGTTGTGGCATGGGGGAAGGCAGGAGGGGGGATGCGGTGGTAGTCAGGATGTGGTACAGGAGGGGGGATATGGGTGGGAAAGAAAGGTGATGACGAGGGAGGATAGGCGGGAGAAGGGGTCGACGGGGGTCTGCCCAAAGCTAGCAGAATAAACAGGGTGGAAAAGGGGAAATAAAAGGAGAAAGGATGTGTGCAGGGAAAGGAGAGGGTGGGGAAGGATGGTGGAGTAACTCAACTTACAAGGGTGGAGTTTCTAGGCCTGCGGGGTACCCATTACAGTCAGGAGAAGGCCCTGATGGCGGGGGGAGAGGATGGAGAGTCATGGGACGCGAGAGGAACAACACAAACGACACAACACGAGTAGAGGGCAATGGAAGGGGGGTTGTAGTGGGAGAGTGATGATCAGATGGCAGCTAATAGAATCTCCAATGACAACAGTGGCCAAGACAACCTAGGAAACACAAAGAAGACCAATGACGGCTGGGGAAAGAAGGGACTTGAAGGAAATAGAGCTGGTTTGCAGATGAATCTCGGTCATTATGTTGATGAATCTCTGCTCCAAAGTAAAGGGGAAAGAAGAGCTATTACCAGGGCACAAAGGCGGAAAGAAGCGGGGTCAAAGAGGAAGCAGGGCTCCAAACTGGGTCAAGGAAAAAAGAAACATCAGCCATGGGTTTATAAAATGAGTAGGGGAGCTAGATTGGGTATCCCAGAGGAAGAGGTGGTGTGGGAAAGTGCAGCTGGGAAGCGGGACAGATGTGGGGAACTTTGTGACATGGAACTGGATGACCAATCACCACAGCCTGTAGGAGAAAAAAGACAGAGGAGGAATCCTGATGTTGTGTCTGTCGTAGAAGAGGGTGTCACAACCCAAGTAGCGGCGACTGGTGGAGACTAGTCATGTGAAGGCCAATGAAAATCTTTAGTTGGAACTGTCAGTGTGACAACACATCCCACTATCACACAGACAGCGAGGTGTTACGTGAAAACGTGCGGAAATCACCATAACCACAGATTACCAAAAACACGGGTTAATTAAAATTGATTGCGGAAAATGAAATAACTGAGAAACTATTACATTTAGGTCCTAATCCTGTAGGAAAACAGGTTATATAGACATTTACAAGTCTTGATACGTGCCCACAGCTTAGAAGAACATCTGTCTAGCCATCACACGAGTTCATCACCTGTTTATACATATAGAACAGCCCACATCCGACCAGCAGTAGGATATAAAAAACATCAATAGTTATATAGCGTGAAACAATGTCAAAACACCTCCAAGGACCTGAGAGTACAGGGATGACTCTAGGACTCTACTATAAACAACCAAAACAACAACGTATCCATCGCTTGCCTTCTATTGCTCGTCTTGCTGCTCGGCCGCAACCCCACGACCACCACCACGCCTAGCTCGAACACCTAAAAAGGGTGTAAACTAGCGGTGTGAGACACACAGTCCTAGTGAGAAACATAACTCCCCACCAAAACTACAAAACCTCAGAAAGATGAAAGCAAAAATAGAAGATACTGATGAAAATTATAATAAGAGAAGTCTATAGAGCAAAGCTATATATATACTATCAAGCTTACCAGAAGTACAGAAGGCATAATACCAAAGTATTTCTTTATGGAACATGATTAACAAGATAAGATTTATAGGGTCTTACCACATAACACAAGATCATATAAGTAACTGCAAGGTATAGCAAGATTAACTACACGAGAAAAGCCTCAACCAATGTTCTGTGTTTTGCCTTAAGCAGTAAATACTATTCGGCTGGATTACGTATTATTATGCCCTGAGGAAGTGAGCCGTACCGCTCAAATCCAACCTTCGGTTGTGAAACCCAAGTCGGTGCCATACAAGGTCAATGGAAGAGATGGACTCCACGACCTCCCACCTCGTGGTCAGTGCACGAGTACAAAAAAAGTAGGACCGCAGTCTCATGCTTAAGTGGCCTCAACCACAGGGTCAGGCTACCCTCTGCCTAGCCCGGCTCGGTACATGTATCGATGCTAGTGAAACTGAGCCACAGGCATGTTCACCGTGCTCTGAGCCATGAACGCATTCATGCTCCCATATCACATATCCTGAGCCGTGGGCCTGTTCACCATGCTCTTCACATATTGAGCTACGGGCCTGAATCCGCACTCTGGAGTCTACAACTGAAGTTGCACTCATACCTCCTCATTTTCAGCTAGGAGAAACCACACATATTCAATAATATGTGCTTCCAGGTTAATCCGCTGGAGAACCTATTTCACCATCACCAGCTCCTGACGATGATGGATCTATGGCCAGGGCAACTACATGATATATTCCACTTGTGATTAATTAGTATCTTTTATGTGGATTGCAAGATCCATCAAAAGATATATAACATGCAAACTATAATAAGAATAAACAACATGAAATTCAATATTATGTTTTTATTGTAATCAAAATCATCCTGATCCATCACAAGGATCCAACATTACATGTTATCACTTGGCCTCTTACCAATCATCTAGATCCATCTCAAGGATCATCACATTACCATGGGATCTCCATCCCTCATCACATAATGTCACTGCCTCTCAAGGCATTCTCATCAACTTAGGCATTTTAGCCAAACTTAGGTCCTCAGACCAAAACACATCATGTATGTTATCTCATCATCAAGAGTAATTATCAAAGCAGTGTTACTCAAACATATATACCTCATAGCCTTTTACCTGGCTATGCATCTGTGCCTGCATGGTTAGTATGCACACTCCTCATGAATTAACAGAAGACTCATATTATCCACATAGAGCAACATTGATGATTATATATGTTATCATTCATGCCTCAACATGTGACCATTGACATAGGTCATATCATCTTGCAAGGCTTCTTACATGCTTATCATTTCTTTATCATTATACAGATGTTTCAAAATGATCATAAACACAGGTACTATCATACACTAGTACAAAAATGGTCTATAGCGTCAGTTTTTTAAAGCCTATAGTGTCACTTTTCAGCCGACGCCTAAGTGGTCGTCGCTATGGTAATTGCTCTGTAGCGTCAGTTTTTTTAACCCAAAAAAACCGACCTTGTATAGTAAACAACCGACCCTATAGGATCTCAAAAACTAAACCCAAATGAGAAATGAAACTATACCTGAACCCTATAACGTCGGTTTTTTAATAAATAACTGACTCTACAGATTATATCTAAGGACCTATAGCGTGTGTTTTCTTAAAAAACCGACGCTATAGGTGTTTGGCCGTTCAGCGTAGAACGGTCGTGCTGCATAAAACGGTCGTGTGGTGTAAAGGGAGAACGGTCGTGCACCCTAGCATGGCCGTGTTTACTATAATAGCATGACCGTGCTATACAACACGGCCGTTCTATCATATCTCAACACGGCCGTTCTACACGGCACGACCGTTCTACCTCCTCCCAACACGGCCGTTTTTATGTAGCAAGACCCTTCTACGGTGAACGGACAAACACCTATAGCGTCATTTTTTAAGAAAACTGACACTATAGGGTCGGATTTTTTTTAATTTCTACAGAAACTGAACAGAACAAAACATAAGAACAAGAATATATAAGATATGGGAGAGGGGATCATTGATGCTCAATCGTCACCATTCTAAACCACACATTCATAACAAAAATGATTCCTATATATTGAGTTGAGTACACATAGTCACATCATAATTTACAAAATGATAGATTGCAAGTCTGAGATGATATATATTAAAAATGTCAGATACAAAAGTAAATATGAAAGAGTACTGAAACCACATACATAAATGGAACGTAACTGACATGTTTATTCCAATGCTATATTAACTTCATTTAGAAAAGCATCTGACCACTCTTCTCGGAATTCATTTAAGTCCTCACGTGTGTAAGGCTGAGTTGTAAAGATCTGTAAACAGAAAATGCACATGCTAATATTTTATAAAATGACTACAACTCATTTGTAAATTTATGATGATATTCTTTATTACCTGATCTATAGTCTGAATGTCATTTGATGCTTGTTTGACAATAGCTTGCATATATTTCATTACATAGTAGCCACAAGCCCAACCATTATTTTGTATAGGACACTACAAATAATGAATTATACTTAATGTTAGTAACTACTATAAACAGAAGACTATAAGAGTTGACATATAAGAGTTGAAAATTAATACATATAAGACTAAGCAGTTGTCAAAGTAGCTACCTTGACATTTTTCAAAGTCAATGTCTTTAATTTTATGGGTATTTGTCCTCCGCCTTCACGAAAAGCTTTTATACCCCTATCAAATTAAATGATAGTTGGTAAAATATAAATTCTAAACAGAAATATCATGTTGAAGCATTGACTATATTTATGCTTATGCCATAGCTGGCAATTTCGTTTGTAACCCTTGTTGTTTTTCCCATTGGGTCAAGATAATAAAGAGTCATCAATTTTGGGACAATCACCATTAATTTCCTATGTCGAGATATGAGTAAGAATAAAACAAACATTAAAATAAAATACATTTATTCATTATTAAAATTATATTGAATAATAATACTTACTCGACGTGAAAAGGAATTAGGATAATTTCCTTTCCCACAGTAGCAAAATATTTGAATGCATCAGAGAAGTAATCACTCACTTCGTCAATATGTGTCTCCACCTGACTAGTGACTGAAGGAACTAAGAATCCAACATTCTTTATATCAAAGTTTGGGGCCTCGGTATATAAATGGATGTTAAACATTTGTAATTATTTTCATATGTAGAAATAAGCTAAAAATGTGTATTGGAATTTTCTATATTGATAGATCCTTACCTTATCCATACTTCTAATATTGAAGTATTCAGCCAATCATAACGGAACAACTCTATAATATCATCAAGAAAAATATAATTGTCAAAGTCCCTCCCAGTTGCATCTTCTGTTAAATTGATCAACATTTGTAGTCCAGAGCTTTGGTTGGCTAAGTATCGGCACAAACATTTACATTTACTTCCCAACTCATCGAATGTTGATTCTGGAATAATAGATGGCTTGGGTATAGGAGGACGACTAGTAGATTTTTTACTTTTTGGTTTGCAAACATGTTAATTAAATTACATACTTCTATTATACGAGTTCATATATGCAATCAAATATGAAAAACATGGTAGAATTCAAGTATACCTTGTCATTGATAACCAAGTGTCTAGGCCAACCCACCATAGCACCCTCTGCTTCTTCAACTGTACTATATTCAGGATTAGGTATGGGTAGTGGTTTGTCCCCCATTCCGTCATACACAAGATGGATGGACACACGGAAAATGTCATCAGTAATTTGTTGGCAATGCAATGTTCCACCAAAGTTGTACACCTTGCCCGCTGCCACAACATTATATTCTGGAACCTTCACTGCAAGTTTACAGTTCATACCAACCTAGATTGAAATAATATAGGTTATATAAGAAGAAGTAGAACAGATACCTATTACAATTATATATATTATCATATATCATACTAATAACACAACATATAGAACAAAAACTTACTGCAGATTGTTGTGGTGGGTCATCGGGAGTGCTCCCATGACCTTCTGCAACTGGAGCATGGGCTTGTACCTCATCACTTGAGAGACGCACACTATGATAAGGTTGAGAAGGTTGAGAAGGTTGAGTAGGATGATATGAAGACATTATTTCTTTTACTTTCTACGCTACTAATACTTCAACCTCCTCTTGTGTAAGACCTCCTGCACGACCTCTTTTATATTGCGAAGGGACAAAATAAGACCTGAATCCTATGCCAGCTCCTAATCCCCTAACATGGCCAGGATGCTCCTTCATACCAAGCGCAACTGATAGTTCATCCATGTGGCCAGTTGGGATGAACTTTCCTTCCTTCCTTTTCTCGTGGAGATCAATCTATTCATAGTTAATAAAAATATTAAAACACAATATCAATTAGATATAAATAAATCTAAGTTTGTGGGAGTTACTCTTTACTTAGTTGGGATAAATCTACCATCTTTTGTGCCACCTCCTTAGTTGCAGGGTTGACAATTTCACCTGCTCGATTCTTTCTAGCATCAATCCATGTCAAGTGTCGGGGTGGATGCTCAACTTGAGTTGTACTAGATTCTTCTCTAGAAGAGGATTGCTTCTCTTGTAGTTGGCAGCGGAAGGCATAACCACCGGGCCCCAATCGATGGTCATGCACATTTTTGGCCCGTCTTTCCTTTTGAGCCTGGTGGATAGCCTGATCATTTAAAATGAAGTATTGCAATTTAGACTTGGCAAACATGTATAAAAATATTCACCTCCTTAATTGTATAAAATCATAAAATACATCACAATCTTTATTACCTGAAACTCTTCCGATCTCCTAGCTGCAACAAATCTTTCCCACACCTCAGGATCTATAAAAATATATACATTTGTTGCTTTCTTCTTTTGTTTATGATTATCTATAAATTCCCTTGCGAGATATGTCTTAAAACCCCTCCATCGTACACCACAATGTTGTAGTACTCTTTTCTTGTGATCTTTTTCATTTAGATGAAAAACACCCTATACATACAAAAGAAGCAATTAATAATGTTGTTTTGAAAATCAATTAATTCCAAGCAAACTAAATTAGAATCAATAGATAAAAAAACATATTAAAATAATATCACTTCCACTCACAGATATATCTTTCCATATGAGGTTTTTTTTTGGCATTAGGAACATCATGCCAATTTTCTATATCTATTGGCACCTTACTGCGCACGGTCACCCCTAGGTAATGCTTGAAAGCACTAGCTTGTTCCCCAACAGGTGCTCCTGTGATATCAAACTGGAGTGGCAATTTCTCTCCTTTAGCCCTAAGCTCCTGCAGCCTACGCATTAGTGTGGGAACTCTACTTTTCTTAGCATCACCACTACCATCCACATGGTGCTCATGCTCATGCTCAGAATGTTCATCTTCACTCGCCATTTTAGAACCTACAAGTATACATGATAAAAAAATAAGTGATAATAAAAGCACAAGTGATAAGGTATACTAGCTTGAATGATAATAAAATAAATAATTCAAGGAATACATGCCTTGAATGATACGGTATACTATAGTCCTTCTGAAATAACACACAATCATTTGGACATGCATGAATCTTCTTAGCCTCCATTCCCATTGGGCACATTATTTTCTTTGCTTGATATGTTGAAATTGGAAGCTTGTTCCTTCAGGAAGAATTTCCTTTAACAAAGACAACAGTGAAGTGAAACTCTTATCGCTCCACCAGTTTTGAGCTTTAAGAGTATATAATCACATAACAACACTCAACCTCGTGAACTTAGTACAACCCTTATATAAAGGTTTTTCAGCATCATGGACTATGTTTGCAAATAAAGAAGGTGGATCAATGACATTGTCCCGACAACTACGTAGCATCTCATCAACCATATCATTCTGAATCAGGTCATCCTGAATCGGTTCATCATTGAAATTATCATCATTATCTATATCTTCTATGCCAAAACTATTAGTATCGACATTTTCTGATCCATTATTAATTTTCTTTCCATGCTAATACCATTCATTATAACCTTGTATAATCCCATTGCATATGACATGATCCTTAATTTCCTCAGCAGTATCAACTTTCAAATTGTTACCACAATTTCTACATGGACAATAGAACCAATCTGTAGGTAGTTTCCTATGTTCCTCAGCAAATCTGATAAATTCATCAAGACCTTTGGCAAACTCTAGACTACAACGGTTCTTGATAGACATCCAACTTTGATCCATTTTCTATATCACATTAAAAATAATTATAAAACTAAGCATTTAATATTGATACTATAAGATGTAAGTTTTTATTGATACAAAGTTAATTACTTATATACGAAAGTGTACCGCCTATCCCATTTTTGAATATTTAATCTCATTAGTAACTGTATAATGTATGTTTAGTTTTGAAAAAAAATTCAGCAGCATTTCCCCTAAGTTCTCCAAGTACACTGATGTAAATGGTAAATAACCACTCACGTATGTACCCAGAGAACAAATGAGGAAATATTACTAAAATTTTCTTCAAAACTAAACATACATTATGCAGTTACATCCTAAGTGAGATTAAATATCCAAAAACAGTCCCAAACCGGGGACTATCCAATATTTACTCCTATGAGTAAATTTTGAATGGGTTTCTAAGTTGATACATGCATAAATGTATTATTGTCTTATTTATATATTAAGTTAAACATCATGCATTCGATGATCTCATATATAAACCCTAAATTGTCAATCTGAGACTACACAATGTCTACCCTCATATTTCTGGAATGTCTACCAAGCGCTACCATACATGTATTAAATATTTGAATCAAAATGAAGCATAATGGAACATTGGGAGAGTGAGAATATTATACCTCACTTGAAGGTTGAAAAAGAAATATATGCAAGTCAATAACACCTGCAACAACACAAATGCACGATTCAATTCTCTTATAATGTAAGGCATTAGGGTCAATATACATCAATATTAGAGGAGCAGAAAGATTTTAACAAATGTAGTTTAGCAACTCAGCCAACACGGCCGTGTTACCCAGTACGGCCGTGCTACCCAGCACGGCCGTGCTACCTAACAAATATATTTACTTAGCCACAGCCACCACAGCCGTGCTACCCAACACGGCCGTGCTACCAACCAACACGGCCGTGCTACCCAGCACGACCGTGTTACCAACCAACACGGCTGTGCTACCCAGCACGGCTGTGCTACCTAACAAATGCATATACTCAGCCACAACCACCACGGCCGTGCTACCTAACAAATACATTCACTCCGAACCTTTCCTCAATCACAGCATTACAATAAGAAGAAAAATGGTCATGGTTATGGAACGATCGTGCTACTCCCACCAGCACCCATCGCTACCCACCGCCGACCCCAGCCCCGATGTAAGACGTAAATGGAGGAGTGAGGCGGCAGAGACAATACCTTGAGAAGAACCGGTCGGTGAGGGAGCTTGTGTGGGAAAAGAACCGGAGAGATGCACACGGGCCTTGCAACACCTAAGGCATCATCGTCATCAACTTTCAAGGAACACGGCATGACGACACGATGGAGGAGTGCACGACCCTTGCACGACCTTTGCACGACGGAGGCACACAACACGACGACACGATGGCGGCACACGGCACGACGGCGGCACACGACTAGACTCCTTGGACAGGGCGAAGGCGTCGGAAGTGGAGATGAGCTCCTTGGACACGGAGATGGATGTCGGCGTCGAAAGGAGGGGTCTCTAGCACCGTGCATTTGAGCAAAATGAAATGAAATAGAAGTTGATAGGTCATAGGTCGCGTGTGTATTTGCTAGCAGACCGACCTATAGCGTCGGTTAACTGAGCCATGAACACATTCATGCTCCCATATCACATATCCTGAGCCATGGTCCTGTTCACCATGCTCTTCACATATTGAGCTACGGGCCTGAATCCACACTCTGGAGTCTACAACCGAAGTTGCGCTCATACCTCCTCATTTTCGGCTAGGAGAAACTACACATATTCAATAATATGCGCTTCCAGGTTAATCCGCAGGAGAACCTATTTCACCATCACCAGCTCCTGACGATGATGGATCTATGGCCAGGGCAACTACATGATATATTCCACTTGTGATTAATTAGTATCTTTTATGTGGATTGCAAGATCCATCCAAGTTGTATAACATGCAAACTATAACAAGAATAAACAACATGAAATTCAATATTATGCTTTTATTGTAATCAACATCATCCTGATCCATCACAAGGATCCAACATTACATGTTATCACTAGGCCTCTTGCCAATCATCTAGATCCATCTCAAGGATCATCACATTACCATGGGATCTCCATCCCTCATCACATAATGTCACTGCCTCTCAAGGCATTCTCATCAACTTAGGAATTTTAGCCAAACTTAGGTCCTCAGACCAAAACACATCATGTATGTTATCTCATCATCAAGAGTAATTATCAAAGTAGTGTTACTCAAACATATATACCTCATAGCCTTTTACCTGGCTATGCATCTATACATGCGTGGTTAGTATGAACACTCCACATGAATTAACAGAAGACTCATATTATCCACATAAAGCAACATTGATGATTATATATGTTATCATTCATGCCTCAACCTATGACCATTGACATAGGTCATATCATCTTGCAAGGCTTCTTACATGCTTATCATTTCTTTATCATTATACAGATGTTTCAAGATGATCATAAACACAGGTACTATCATGGCAAGATACATAGATGTAATCTACTATCACAATTACCATTAAGCATGTCAAGAATTACTATCAAAGCCAACTTGATTTATGAACAAGAGCTAGCGCATAGGTTTCCATAAGAGACAAGACCCTCACTAGAAGTGCCCACTACCCTCACCAGAAGTGTGATGGGTAGGGCACCCTTACTAGAGGTGGTATCGGGCAGGGTACTCTCCCTTATCGTCCATCACTCAAACGCATACCAGCATGTATCCGCCAAGCATAACAGCAAAGGCGTACCATGCAACGCTGTGTTATGCAGCAGGGTCTATCGTGCAACTGAGACCAAGGGGCGTGTCGTGCAAGGTGTATTGTGCACCATGTCGTGCAACGCTCCGTCGGGCATCAAGGATAATGGGAAACCAAGCGTGCAACTAGCCAAAGAAGTGTGTCATGCAACGGTGTGTCGTGCCTCATGGCATATCAGTCAGCACATGTATCGGGCGCTAAGGTGTCGTGCAACGCCCATCAAGTGTCGTGTTGTTGACCGACACACACAGAGCTGAGGCCGAAGGGCGACACCCACCACAGACTAGCTAGCAACACTCCACCACAACAAGGCATAACGATACCAAACCATCACATAGGCTAAGTGTATCGGGCAGGTTGCTCATCAAGGTGTGATGCCCGACAGACACTCAAGGAAGGGACCAAGTGAAACGCCCGACACAGCCACAACCTATGTCGTCCAAGGCTCAAGATCAAGATGAAAATCGGGCAGCACCTCCCCCAAGATCATAACGGTCAAGATGCAACTCCACAAGGTCGTCATCAACCTCAAGCACAAGGGCACCAAAACCCTAGTGGATCAAGAAGATGGCTCACCTCTCAACAACTAAGAGAGGGGTCTTGTACATCTCTTATCACCAATCGGGCAACAAAAGGAACAACCCTAACAAGGTTTACAACCACCAAAAAGCTCACCTTTCATGTCCATGGTGAGAGGAGGGTGTTGCTCAAGCAACAAGAACACAAGCTCACCTCTCAACTTAAACGAGAGAGGGGTATTGCCCATATTACTAGCACTCACGCTCACTCCTCTAGACCAAGGAGAGAAAGGAGTGTTGCCCACCAAGAACCCTAGGACATGGTTCGGCCAACAAGAAGCAACTAAGCAAGGAACTAAAACTAGCAACATGCATAGCCAACATGATCATAAGAAAAATACAAGAACATAGAAGATGGTAATGTAGTTAGGGTTAGGAGTTATGTAACCTGCCTTAAGCAAGCTCCAAGCTCCTACCTCCAAGCTCCAAGGAAGAAGAGCAAGGCACTCTAGGGTTCGGCCACCACTAGAGGAAGAAGGAGACTCTAAGGAAGGATCGACCACCAAGCTTGCAAGAGAAGAGGGTGGCGTGCACCAAGGGAGAGGGAGACTAAGGAACTAAAGGGATCCTTAGCAAGGGAAAGGAAACACATATATAGAAGGGGTTGGAGGAGAAACCAAGGTAAAACAAAGAAAGGTGTCGCCCACCTAGGGACACTTGTCCAAGAGCATTTCTACCACTCTAGCATGCCCTAAACACATGTCCAAGGCCATTGCCACATGCAAGCATCAAGCACCAAGTGTCCACTAGTGGTGACACAAACGAGGTCAAAGAAGGTCAAAGGGTCCATGGGTGGCACACCCTGGGCGACACACCCTGGGCGACACAGGGCACTCTTGCCCGACACAAGGTCCAAAGGAGCAAAGGCAACCCACCACAAGGCCCACCAAGCTCAACCAAGCCGAGAGGAACTCAAGCAACGAGCCCAAACCTTCCTTTCAAGACTAGAGGAAGTAAGGAGAGGGAGGAACACCTCATAAGGTGGCAAACTTGCCCACAAACCCCAGACTTGGGTTAATTGCAAGTAGCACCTCCAACTCTCAACAAAGCACCAACAAACCCTAATCACCACTAAAGGTGATTAGCAAGCAACTAAGCATCAGGGTTAAGCAAAGTAAACATGATAAGCCCTAAACGGAGGTTAGGGTCCTTACAAGCTAACCCCCTACAATGGGATTTCGTCCCCAAAATCCGAAGAGAAAAGCGAGGGATACTTCCTCCTCATCTCTTCCTCAAGCTCCCATGTGGCTTCCTCAACGCCACGATGATGCCAAAGAACCTTCACAAGAACCAGGTCCTTCCTCTTTAGCTTCTTAACCCTTCTGTCAAGGATCGCCACATGACCTTCCTCATAGGTCACATCTTCATCAAGCTCAACCTCGACAGGCTGTATCACTATTCCCGAATCCGAATGGCTTTTCTTCAGCATACTGACATGGAACACTGGATGTAACCTGTGCAACTCTGGCGGAAGCTCTAACTCGTAAGATACCTTGCCCATACGTGCTATGACTGGGTATGGCCCCATATATCTGGGTGCTAGCTTACCCTTTCGGCCAAACCTTAGCACACCTTTCCATGGCGAGACTTTAAGATACACTTTGTCTCCTACCTAGAACTCCAAAGGTCGTTGGCGATTGTCTGCGTAAGACTTCTGCCTGTCTTGTGCTGCTTTCAACTGTTGTTGTATCACTTTGATCTTTTATGTCGTCTGCTGTACTAACTCAAGACCCAAGAGCTGATATTCACCATACTCGTACCAACACAAAGGAGATCTGCACTTCCTACCATACAAGGCCTCATAAGGATCCATGTGAATGCTCCGCTGATAACTATTGTTGTAAGCAAACTCTATCAAACTGAGATGTACATCCCAAATGCTTAGGAATTGCAAAAAACAAGCTCAAAGGAGATCCTCCAAAGTCTGAATAGTCCTCTCAGACTATCCATCTGTCTGTGCATGGAAAGTGGTACTGAACCTCAACTGCGTTCCCAACGCTTTGTGCAACTGTTCCCAGAAATGACTCGTGAACTGAGGACCTCAGTCAGAAACTATCGTCACTGGCACACCATGCAAACATACTATCTCATCCACATATACTCAAGCGAGCTTCTCAGATGTATACATTGTCTTCACAGGTATGAAATGGGCAGACTTCGTCAATCTGTCCGCTATTACCCAAATGGAATCATGATTCCCAGTTGTCTTGGGTAGACCAACTACGAAATCCATGGTTATATGATCCCATTTCCATTGCGGTATCGACAGGTGTTGTAACGTACCTGCCGGCTTTTGATGCTCAGCCTTGACTTGCTGACAAACCGCACACCTAGCCATGAACTCAGCTACATCCCTCTTCAACCCAGGCCACCAATACAAGTCCTTCAGACTATGATACATCTTGGTGACTCTTGGATGCATAGCATACATCAACGTGTGTGCTTCCTCGAGCACTAACTTCCTCAGACCATCAACATCGGGGACCACCATCTTGTCATGATAGCAAACTAGTACATCCTCAGACTCATGGAACCCATTACGCTTTTCGCTGTCGAACTCTGATATGATCAACTGTACTGTATCATCTGTTTGCTGTGCATCTTTGATCTACTGTCTCAGCGTAGACTTAACTTGCATCTCTGCTAAGAGTCCAGCTAACAAGGAAACTTCCATTTGTACATTCATCTGCCGCAAGGAAACAAACATATCCCGTCTATGGCATACCAAGGAACTCAACTATGCCTTCTTTGAAGGAAAAGAAGAAGACTTTCAGCTAAGCGCATCAACTACCACATTTGCCTTACCAGAATGATACTCAATGGTGCAGTCGTAATCTTGATTAACTCCATCCATCGACGCTGTCAAATATTTAACTCATGTTGCGAAAAGATGTACTTCAGTTTCTTATGATCCGTAAAGATCTGACACACTTCCCCATAAAGATAGTGTCTCCAAATCTTTAACGCATGAACCACTGCTGATAACTCCAAATCATGAGTCGGATAGTTCTCATCGTGTTTCTTAAGCTATCGTGAAGCAAAAGAAACCACATGATCTTCCTGCATCAGCACACAACCTAATCCTTTCTTGGAAGCATCGCAGAAAAAAATGTAGCCCTTTCTAGGCTCTGGCAGCACTAGCACTGGAGTACTAGTCAACTTTTCCTTCAAACTTTAGAAAACTTTCTGACAACGATCATCACAGACAAAAGGTACATCCTTCCTAGTCAACTTTGTCATTGGCAACGCAATCACACTGAAGTCCTTGATAAACCTCCGATAGTATCCTGCCAAACCTAGAAAACTACGAACTTCTGTCGGCGTCCACATTGACTCCTTCTGCAGATATCACATGACCAAAGAAAGTCACTTCTTCTAACAAGAACTCACACTTACTAAACTTGGCGTACAACTGGTGTTGGCAAAGAAGAGTCAACGCTAGTCAAAGATGTTGTTCATTCTCTTGCCTGTCCTGACTATAGGTTAAGATGTCGTCTATAAAAACTACAACAAACTGATCTAAGAATGGATGGAACACTCTGTTCATCAAGTCCATGAAAGCAACAGGTGCATTGGTTATCCCAAATGGCATAACCACAAACTCGAAGTGACCATACCTCGTCCTAAAAGTTGACTTTGGTATGTCATCCACCTTAATCCTCAACTAATGATATCCGGACCGTAGATCGATCTTTGAAAACATTGCACCACCACGCAACTGATCGAACAGATCATCTATCCTCGGTAATGGGTACTTGTTCTTTATCGTGACCTTGTTCAACTATCGGTAATCTATACATAACCGCATCGATCCGTCCTTCTTCTTAACGAACAATATTGGAGCAACGCAAGGCGATGTACTCGGTCGGATGAAACCTTCTCCAACAACTCTTATAACTGCTTCTTAAGCTCTGCCATCTCTACTGGAGCCATCCTATACGGTGTCTGTGCAACTGGTTGCGTTCCTGGAACCATATTGATCTCAAAATCAATCTCTCGGGATAGAGGAACACTGGGGAACCCATCAGGAAACACATCCGCAAACTCTTGGACAACTTACACCTCCTCCAGGCTAGGACCTTTCACCTTGGTATCTACAACGGTATTCAAAATGTGAGCTAAGAATGCCTCACATCCTTGTCGTAGCAACTTCTCTGCCACCATAGCTGATACCAGACACGTCAGAAGAATCTTCCTATCTCCTTGGAAGATCCATTTCTCTCCATCATCGTCAAACACTATCTGTTTGGAACCACAGTCCAAAACAACCTTATACTTCTCTAAGGTATCCATCCTAAGAATAACATCAAAACCATGCATATCAAGTGGTATAGGATCCACTTGTATGTGATGTCCCGAAAAAGATAAGATACAATAAGGACACTCTTCTCAAAGCATCGAGGAACCATCAAGAGGGGTTTCTAACAACAAACTATCTTTCTTACAGCTAACAGGTAAACGACAGTTTTCAAGCATACTATAGGCGATAAAAGAGTGTGTAGCACCCGGGTCAACCAGAATAGATATAAAGCAAGAAGAAGACATATCAGAATGAAATAACTCCATCTGACATGTCACCACTCGCGGGTTGACTATCGCCTCCGGCTGACTCATAGCATAGAATCGAGTCGTTGCTTGCTGTCCACGACCTCTCCTTCCTTGAGCAGACGATCCAGCTTGTGACGCATGACCGTGTCCCCGCCCTCTGTTACTACTGGGCTACTGTGTCACTTCAACATCTCTGTTTGGGCAATTTGACCTCCAATGCCCGATCTGACCACACAAATGGCATGACTGATCTCGCTATTGTGGCCTAGACGGCCTTGTCACTGCCACAGAAGTTGTACTATGTGCCTTAGACGGTGAGGAAACATATCCTCTTCCCTTACTCGGAGACCACTGCGACGGTACACTGGAACCTCTCATCATTGACGGTGTTGAAAACCTTGGCATCTTGAAGCCACCGAACCTCTGTCCCTGGAACTGAGCAGGCCTATTCTTAGACATGGATTCTCTTTTCTCCCTTACCGACCGTTCGATCCTCTGGAAAGATTCCACAAACGTAGCAAACCACTCTCGGTTCTCCAACGTAGAAGCAGGTGTTGTTAGCTCAACACTCAAACCTTTCTTAAAATGTCTGATCCGTTCTTCATCTGTCGCTGCCATGTGAGGACAAAACCTCAACAGATCCATGAACTTGGCTTCATACTTGGTGATGTTCATCATTCCTTGGCACAGACGCTTGAACTGACTGATCTTCTCATCCAAATACATCTTCAAAAAGTATCTTCTAACAAACTCGCGTCGGAAAACCTCCCAATTGATCACCTCACCAGGTCGCTTCTCCTCCTCGATGGTCCACCAGTGACCAGCACTACCCTTTAGAAGGTAGAAAGTGTGCTTTACTTTGTCTACTTCGGGGATTTTGAGGATCCGGAAAGCCTTCTCAAGACTTGTTAGCCACAGATCTGCATCCGATGGATCAGCCGTTCCAGCATAATCCGAAGCTCTGACTCGGCGAAGCCACTCAAAGGTCTTCACAATACCTGATGTTTCATCATGGGGAGCTTGTTCTCTCGGCATAGGCACTGACAATCTTTCTACCATGAGATCCATCGTAGCCATCATCTGCCCCATAAGCTGTTGATAGGCAGGATGTTCAAGAATGGTTGTGTGAGGTTGGGGGACCTCAGGCACCTGATCTTCATGTACCTGCCCTATAGCTCCATCAACTGATGCAGCATCGTTGTTCTCAGCAGCATGTTCTTCATGGTTTCCAGACATCTTGGCTTTTCTTCCGTTGAGGGCAGAAGATGATTGTAAGAAAATCTAGAAAACTCACAAGAACAGACACAACCTAGTCCTAAATCCATGTAGACTCAACGAACCTAGAGCTCTAATACCAAACTTGTGACAACACATCCCACTATCACACAGACAGTGAGGTGTTACGCGAAAACGTGCGGAAATCACCATAACCACAGATTACCGAAAACACGGGTTAATTAAAACCGATTGCAGAAAATGGAATAACTGAGAAACTATTACATTTAGGTCTTCATCCTGCAGGGAAAAAGGTTATATAGACATTTACAAGTCTTGATACGTGCCCGCAACTTAGAAGAACAACTGTCTAGCCATCACATGAGTTCATCACTTGTTTATACATACAGAACGGCCCACATCCGGCCAGCAGCAGGATATAATAAACATCAACAGTTATATAGTGTGAAACAACGTCAAAACACCTCCAAGGACCTGAGAGTACAGGGATGACTCTAGGACTCTACTATAAACAACCAAAACATCAGCGTATCCATCGCTTGCCTTCTACTGCTCGTCTTGCTGCTCAGCCGCAACCCCGCGACCACCACCATGCCTAGCTCGAACACCTAAAAAGGGTGTAAACCAGTGGTGTGAGACACATAGTCCCAACGAGAAATATAAATCTCCGCCAAAACAATAAAACCTTAGAAAGATGAAAGAAAAAACATAAGATACTGATGAAAAGTATAATAAGAGCAGTCTATAGAGCAAAGCTATATATATACTATCAAGCTTACCAGAAGTACGGAAGGCATAATACCAAAGTATTTCTTTATGGAACAGGATTAAAAAGATAAGATTTATAGGGTCTTACCACATAACACAAGATCGTATAAGTAACTACAAGGTATAGCAAGATTAACTTCACGAGCAAGGCCTCAACCAATGTTCCATGTTTTTCCTTAAGCAGTAAATACTATTCGGATGGATTACGTATTATTATGCCCTGAGGAAGTGAGACGTACCGCTCAAATCCAACCTTCGGTTGCGAAACCCAAGCCGGTGCCATACAAGGTCAATGGAAGAGCCAAACTCCACGACCTCCCACCTCATGGTCAGTGCACGAGTACAACACAAGCATGACCACAGTCTCATGCTTAAGTGGCCTCAACCACAGGGTCAGGGTACCCTCTGCCTAGCCTGCGTCGGTACAGGTATCGGCGCTAGTGAAACTGAGCCACAGGCCTGTTCACCGTGCTCTGAGCCATGAACGCATTCATGCTCCCATATCACATATCCTGAGCCATGGGCCTGTTCACCATGCTCTTCACATATTGAGCTATGGGCCTGAATCCGCACTCTGGAGTCTACAACCGAAGTTGCACTCATACCTCCTCATTTTCGGCTAGGAGAAACCACACATATTCAATAATACGTGCTTCCAGGTTAATCCACAGGAGAACCTGTTTCACCATCACCAGCTCCTGACGATGATGGATCTATGGCCAGGGCAACTACATGATATATTCCACTTGTGATTAATTAGTATCTTTTATGTGGATTGCAAGATCCATCCAAGCTGTATAACATGAAAACTATAACAAGAATAAACAACATGAAATTCAATATTGTGCTTTTATTGTAATCAACATCATCCTGATCCATCACAAGGATCCAACATTACATGTTATCACTTGGCCTCTTGCCAGTCATCTAGATCCATCTCAAGGATCATCACATTACCATGAGATCTCCATCCCTCATCACATAATGTCACTGCCTCTCAAGGCATTCTCATCAACTTAGGCATTTTACCAAACTTAGGACCTTAGACCAAAACACATCATGTATGTTATCTCATCATCAAGAGTAATTATCAAAGAAGTGTTAGTCAAACATATATACCTCATAGCCTTTTACCTGGCTATGCATCTGTACATGCATGGTTAGTATGCACACTTCTCATGAATTAACAGAATACTCATGTTATCCACATCGAGCAACATTGATGATTATATATGTTATGATTCATGCCTCAACCTGTGACCATTGACATAGGTCATATCATCTTGCAAGGCTTCTTACATGCTTATCATTTCTTTATCATTATACAGATGTTTCAAGATGATCATAAACACAGGTACTATCATGGCAAGATACATAGATGTAATCTACTATCACAATTACCATTAAGCATGTCAAGAATTACTATCAAAACCAACTTGATTCATGAACAAGAGCTAGCGCATTGGTTTCCATAAGAGACAAGATCCTCACTAGAAGTGCCCACTACCCTCAAAAGAAGTGTGATGGGTAGGGCACCCTTACTAGAGGTGGTATTGGGCAGGGTACTCTCCCTTATCATCCATCACTCAAACGCATACCAGCACGTATCGGCCAAGCATAACAGCAAAGGCGTACCATGCAACGCTGTGTTATGCAGTAGGGTCTATCGTGCAACTGAGACCAAGGGGCGTGTCGTGCAAGGTGTATCGTGCACCATGTCGTGCAACGCTCCGTCGGGCATCAAGGATAACGGGAAACCAAGTGTGCAACTTGCCAAAGAAGCATGTCATGCAACGGTGTGTCGTGCCTCATGGCATATCAGTCAGCACATGTATCGGGCACTAAGGTGTCGTGCAACGCCCATCAAGTGTCATGTTGTTGACCGACACACACAGAGTTGATGTCGAAGGGAGACGCCCACCACATACTAGCTAGCAACGCTCTGCCGCAACAAGGCATAACGATACCAAACCATCACATAGGCTAAGTGTATCGGGCAGGTTGCTCATCAAGGTGTGATGCCTGACACACACTCAAGGCAGGGACCAAGTGTAACGCCCGACACAGCCACAACCTGTGTCGTCTAAGGCTTAAGATCAAGATGAAAATCGGGCAGCACCTCCCCCAAGATCATAACGGTCAAGATGCAACTCCACAAGGTCATCATCAACCTCAAGAACAAGGGCACCAAAACCCTAGTGGATCAAGAATATGGCTCACCTATCAACAACTAAAAGAGAGGGGTCTTGCAAATCTCTTATCACCAATCGGGCAACACAAGGAACAACCCTAACAAGGTTTATAATCACCACAAAGCTCACCTTTCAAGTCCATGGTGAGAGGAGGGTGTTGCTCAAGAAATTAGAATACAAGCTCACCTCTCAACTTAAACGAGAGAGGGGTATTGCCCATATTACTAGCACTCAAACTCACTCCTCTAGACCAAGGAGAGAAAGGAGTGTTGCCCACCAAGAACCCTAGGACATGGTTCGGCCAACAAGAAGCAACTAAGCAAGGAACTAAAACTAGCAACATGCATAGACGACATGATCATAAGCAACATACAAGAACATAGAATATGGTAATGTAGTTAGGGTTAGGAGTTATGTAACCCGCCTTAAGCAAGCTCCAAGCTCCTACCTCCAAGCTCTAAGGAAGAAGAGCAAGGCACTCTAGGGTTCGGCCACCACTAGAGGAAGAAGGAGACTCCAAGGAAGGATCGACCACCAAGCTTGCAAGAGAAGAGGGTGTCGTGCACCAAGGGAGAGGGAGACTAAGGAACTAAAGGGATCCTTAGCAAGGGAAAGGAAACGCATTTATAGAAGGAGTTGGAGGAGAAACTAAGTTAAAACAAAGCAAGGTGTCGCCCACCTAGGGACACTTGTCCAAGAGCATTGCTACCACTCTAGCATGCCCTAAACACATGTCCAAGGCCATTGCCACATGCAAGCATCAAGCACCAAGTGTCCACTAGTGGTGACACAAACGAGGTTAAAGAAGGTCAAAGGGTCCATGGGCGGCACACCCTGGGCAACACACCCTGGGCGACACAGGGCACTCTTGCCCGACACAAGGTCCAAAGGAGCAAAGGCAACGCACCACAAGGCCCACCAAGCTCAACCAAGCCCAAAGGAACTCAAGCAACGAGCCCAAACCTTCCTTTCAACACTAGAGGAAGTATGGAGAGGGAGGAACACCTCACAAGGTGGCAAACTTGCCTACAAACCCTAGACTTGGGTTAATTGTAAGTAGCACCTCCAACTCTCAACAAAGCACCAACAAACCCTAATCACCACTAAAGGTGATTAGCAAGCAACTAAGCATCAGGGTTAAGCAAAGCAAACAGGATAAGCCCTAAATGGAGGCCAGGGTCCTTACAAGCTAACCCCCTACAATGGGATTTCGTCCCCAAAATCCAAAGAGAAAACCGAGGGATACTTCCTCCTCATCTCTTCCTCAAGCTCGCATGTGGCTTCCTCAACGCCACGATGATGCCAAAGAACCTTCACAAGAACCAGGTCCTTCCTCTTCAGCTTCTTAACCCTTCTGTCAAGGATCGCCACAGGACCTTCCTCGTAGGTCACATCTTCATCAAGCTCAACCTCGACCGGCTATATCGCTGTTCCCAAATCTGGATGGCTTTTCTTCAACATACTGACATGGAACACTGGATGTAACCTGTGCAACTCTGGCGGTAGCTCTAACTTGTAAACTCCCTTTCCCATACGTGATATGACTGGGTATGGATGCATATATCTGGGTTCTAGCTTACCCTTCCGGCCAAACCTTAGCACACCTTTCCATGGTGAGACTTTAAGATACACTTTGTCTCCTACCTGGAACTCCAAAGGTCATTGGCGATTGTCTGCGTAAGACTTCTGCTTGTCATGTGCCGCTTTCAACTGTTGTTGTATCACTTTGATCTTTTATGTTGTCTTCTGTACTAACTCAGGACCCAAGAGCTGATATTCACCAGACTCGTACCAACACAAAGGAGATCTGCACTTCCTGCCATACAAGGCCTCATAAGGAGCCATGTCAATGCTCCGCTGATAACTATTGTTGTAAGCAAACTCTATCAAACTGAGATGTACATCCCAACTGCCTAGGAATTGCAAAACACAAGCTCGAAGGAGATCCTCCAAAGTCTGAATAGTCCTCTCAGACTATCCATCTGTCTGTGCATGGAAAGTGGTACTGAACCTCAACTGCGTTCCCAACGCTTTGTGCAACTGTTCCCAGAAATGACTCGTGAACTGAGGACCTCTATCAGAAACTATCGTCGCTGGCACACCATGGAAATGTACTATCTCATCAACATATACTCGAGCGAGCTTCTCAGATGTATACGATGTCTTCACAGGTATGAAATGGGCAGACTTCGTCAATCTGTCTGCTATTACCCAAATGGAATCATGATTCCTGGTTGCCTTGGGTAGACCAACTACGAAATCCATGGTTATATGATCCCATTTCCACTGCGGTATTGGCAGGGGTTGTAACGTACCTGCCAGCTTTTGATGCTCAGCCTGGACTTGCTGACAAACCGCACACCTAGCCACGAACTCAGCTACATCCCTCTTCAACCTGGGCCACCAATACAAGTCCTTCAGACTATGATACATCTTGGTGACTCCTGGATGCATAGCATACATCGACGTGTGTGCTTCCTCGAGTACTAACTTCCTCAGACCATCAGCATCGGGGACCACCATCCTATCACGATAGCAAACTAGTCCATCCTCGGACTCATGGAACCCATTATGCTTTTTGATGTCGAACTCTGATATGATCAACTGTACTGTATCATCTATTTGTTGTGCATCTTTGATCTGCTGTCTCAGCGTAGGCTTAACTTGCATCTGTGCTAAGAGTCCAGCTAACAAGGAAACTTCCATCTACACATTCATCTGCCGTAAGGAAACAAACATATCCCGTCTATGGCATACCAGGGAACTCAACTGTGCCTTCTTTGAAGGAAAAGAAGAAGACTTTCAGCTAAGCGCATCAGCTACCACATTTGCCTTACCAGAATGATACTCGATGGTGTAGTCATAATCATTGATTAACTCCATCCATTGACGATGTCGCATGTTTAACTCATGTTGCGAAAAGATGTACTTCAGATTCTTATGATCTGTAAAGATCTGACACACTTCCCCATAAAGATAGTGTCTCCAAATCTTTAACGCATGATCCACTGCTGCTAACTCCAAATCATGAGTCGGATAGTTCTCCTCGTGTTTCTTAAGCTTTCGTGAAGCAAAAGAAACCACATGATCTTCCTGCATCAGCACACAACCTAATCCTTTCTTGGAAGCATCGCAGAAAACAACGTAGCCCTTTCCAGGATCTAGCAGCACTAGCACTGGAGCACTAGTCATCTTTTCCTTCAAACTTTGGAAAGCTTTCTGACAACGATCATCCCAGACAAAAGGTACATCCTTCCTAGTCAACTTCATCATTGGCAACACAATCGCACTGAAGTCCTTGATAAACCTCCGATAGTATCATGCCAAACCCAGGAAACTACGAACTTCTGTCGGCATCTTCGGCTGTTCCCACTCTACAACGGACTCCACCTTCTTCAGGTCCACATTGACTCCTTCTACAGATATCACATGACCCAAGAAAGTCACTTCTTCTAACCAGAACTCACACTTACTAAACTTGGCATACAACTGGTGTTGGCGAAGAAGAGTCAACGCTAGTCGAAGATGTCATTCATGCTCTTGCCTGTCCTGACTATAGATCAAGATGTCATCTATAAAAACTACAACAAACTGATCTAAGAATGGATGGAACACTCTGTTCATCAAGTCCATGAAAGCAGCAGGTGCATTGGTTAGCCCAAATGGCATAACCACAAACTCAAAGTGACCATACCTCATCCTAAAAGCTGACTTTGGTATGTCATCCGCCTTAATCCTCAACTGATGATATCCGAACTGAAGATCGATCTTTGAAAACACTACAGCACCACGCAACTGATCAAACAGATCATCTATCCTCGGTAATGGGTACTTGTTCTTGATCGTGACCTTGTTCAACTGTCGGTAATCTATACATAACCGCATCGATCCGTCCTTCTTCTTAACGAACAACACTGGAGCACCCCAAGGAGATGTACTCGGTCGGATGAAACCTTTCTCCAACAACTCTTATAACTACTTCTTAAGCTCTGCCATCTCTATTGGAGCCATCCTATACGGTGTCTGTGCAACTGGCTGCATTCTTGGAACCAGATTGGTCTCAAAATCAATCTCTCAGTGTGGAGGAACACCGGGGAACCCATCAGGAAACACATCTGCAAACTCTCGGACAACCGGCACCTCCTCCAGGCTAGGACATTTCTCCTTGGTATCTACAACGGTATTCACAACGTGAGCTAAGAACGCCTCACATCCTTGTCGTAGCAACTTCTCTGCCACCATAGATGATACCAGACATGTTAGAAGAACCTTCCTATCTCCTTGGAAGATCCACTTCTCGCCATCATCGTCAAGCACTGCCTGTTTGGAACCACAGTCCAAAACAACCTTATACTTCTCTAAGGTATCCATCCCAAGGATAACATCAAAACCATGCATATAAAGTGGTATAATATCCACTTGTATGTGATGTCCCGAAAAAGATAAGATACAAGAAGGACACTCTTCTCGAAGCATCGAGGAACCATCAAGAGGGGTTTCTAACAATAAGCTATCTTTCTTACAGCTAACAGGTAAACGATAGTTTTCAAGCATACTATAGGCGATAAAAGAGTGTGTAGCACCCGGGTCAACCAGAAAAGATATAAAGCAAGAATAAGACATATCAGAATGAAATAACTCCATCTGACATGTCACCACTCGCGGGTTGACTATCGCCTCCGGCTGACTCATATCATAGAATCGAGTCGTTGCTTGCTGTTGTTCCAGTCTAGTAATCCTTTGGGGTTTGAGGAGGCCTTGAAGGGGATTCAGGAGGGGATATCTGTAGAACAGAGAGAAGAGTTAGAGAGAGACATTACTGATGAGGAAATCAAGGTAGCATTGGAGTAGATGCATCCCAACAAAGCACCGGGACCAGATGGCATGAAGGCGATGTTCTACCAGAAGTTTTGGGGAGTGGTGGGCAAGGATGTGGCAAACTACATTAAGGGTTGGTGGAAGGGCGAACGAGATCTGGTGGCTGTAAATGACACGTTAGTGGTGCTTATCCCAAAGACAAAAAAGCCAAAAATAGTGGGTGAGTATCAGCCTATTAGCTTGTGCAATGTGGTGTATAAGATAGCTTCCAAGGTGTTGACAAATAGATTAAAACCGCTTATGAACAACATTGTTTCTGAAAATCAAAGCGCCTTTATCCCTTGCCATCATAGCCTATGAGGTTTTCCACTCTATGAATAGAGACAAAGGGAAGAAGAAGGGCAGCCTTGCATTGAAACTAGACATGTCCAAAGCCTATGATTGAGTTGAGTGGGGTTTTCTTGACGTTGTCATGGCGAAGATGGGGTTTGGGAGGAAATGGAGGGATAAGATCCAAGAATGTATCACATATGTCCAGCATACCTTTTCCATAAATGGAGATAGGACCAAGAGCATGAAACCTACACACGGACTTCACCAAAGTGACCCTCTCTCCCCATATCTTTTTATTTTGTGTGCTGAAGCTTTTTCCACCTTGATTAGCACTGCTGTCTGAGGCTCCCATCTACATGGCATCAAGTTGAGTAGGGGAGCACCTTGTATATCACATCTTTTCTTTGCAGATGATAGTATTCTTTTTTCTAGAGCAACCACTGCAGAGTGCCTAAAGATAGTTGAAATCATCAGCCAATATGAATAGGCATCGGGTCAGAAGATTAATTTCTTAAAGACAGAGGTTGTTTTCAGCAAAGGAGTACGGGACACAAAAAGAGAGGAGCTGTGAGATCTTTTGGGAGTACGTGCAGTGGATCGACATGCTTGCTACCTAGGCCTCCCCACAACGGTGGGAAGGTAAAAAAAGTAGGTGTTTAGTTTCATAAAAGAACAAATATGGAGGAAGCTTCAAGGCTGGTCAGAGAAACTATTGTCGAAGGCAGGAAGGGAGGTCCTCATCAAGGCGGTAGCACAATCCATCCCTACCTACGTCATGAGCGTTTTCCAGCTGCCAGTGGGTACTATGGAGGAAATACAGCATATGGTGGCTAGATTCTGGTGGGGAGCAAAGGAGAAGGAGAGGAAGTTATCATGGATGAGTTGGGAAAGGTTGTGCCAACCAAAAAGGCAGGGGGGTCTTGGTTTCAGGGACTTTCATACCTTTAACCAAGCCCTTCTGGAAAGGCAAGCATGGAGGATGGTTTGCCACCCGGAGGCCCTCGTTACAAAGGTGCTTAAAGTGAGATATTTCCCAAGGACATCCTTTTGGGAAGTGAGAAGGGGCTACGATCCGAGCCATGTATGGAGAAGCCTATGGGGAGAAAAGGCAGTGCTGAAGGAAGGTGTCCAGTGGAGAGTGGGGGACGGAAATGACATAGACATATGGGAGGACCAGTGGGTTCCAAAGGAAGCAGACACGCTTGGAAGGTTCAAACATGATGGCATTCCAAAATACTACAAAGTGAGGGAGCTGATGACAGAGGATGGGATAGGATGGGATGTAGGCAAAGTGCGGGAGTGTGTTCCGGACAACATTGCTAAGAAGGTATGTGCAATTCCAATCAGTAGTAGAAAGCCCAAGGATATGTTGATGTGGTGGCCGTACAAGAATGGGGAGTTTCACTACAGCAAAATTTCCCATTAGCGGCATTTATTCTAGTGGCATTTATAAAAAAATCCACTATATTTCTAATATACAAGCATTTTTAATTAAAATGCCTCTAAACCTCCTATTATAGAGTTTCTAAAAAGGACTTAACATTATAGGTATTTGTATTTTTAATTAGCGGCAATCCTAAATTGCCATACTCAAATTTGCTAAGGCAATATTGACTTTCCCGCTCCAAATTTCACAACTCGCGCTCCAAATAGCTAATCTCTCTCTAATTCAGCCCGACATCTGCCGCTCTCTCGCAAGCTTGTGACTTCCTCCCTCTCCAATCTCTCCTTGCGACGAGCCCTAGCTTTTTGGATCGCGTCGGCTCCAGAGAAGCTGCCGGCCGTAGAGTTGTCGGCACCGACGGTGAGTCCCAACCTGGAACTGGCATTTGTGAGTGGAGGATAGTTGTCGGTCGTGCGCATCAATCGGGAACTGGGAACCTTCATCCGCTACCTATTTTGACCTAGCCAACCTGAAGCACAGCCTCAGGCACCGGCGAGCTCGAGTGAGGGACTCCAATCATCCAAAGCTTTGCAACTTTCTGAAGAGGTATGTTGGCGCTCCCCCTCTCCTCCCCGCAATAACTCAATGAGCTCGTCATGTTTCTCTCCTTTTCCCTTGTTCACTCCGCTAGCCCCCTGCACCCCCATAAATCCCACCCATGGCCAAACTCTGTTTCTCACACCCTATTCTCACCTCTTCTCTACCTCCCAATTTGGTGACACTCTCACCATCTTCTCCGCCTCCCACCCCCATCTTGTCCCCTCTAGGAGAAGCCAACCTCCAGTCCAGATCACCAAAGAGGAGGCATTGGAAGGACGAGTTGTGAGGAAAATAAAAGGAGGAGAGAGCTCGGTGAAGCACATATGATATTTCCCTACTTTTTGGTTCTTGCTTATTTCTCTGACTTGGTTGAGTTCATCTTTATACTTCTAGAGATTCATGGTTATTGCTAACAAGTGTGTGGGACATTGTAATCGTTGTTGTGTATTGATATGTACACCCATGTCCTATGTTTAGAGGAGGAAATTACAAGGAATTAGATAGAACCCTGATGGCTACGACAAACAAGCCCATGCACGATTTACTGATTGGGCACAAAATATTTTCCTAAGGCAAATTACACAGGATTTCAATAGAGATTTTAACTTAAGATTTACTGATTTTTTCCCACGCTTAGCTTTAGTTGTGTTTTTTTATATGGATTGGATTGATATGATTTTTTCCATGGATATGAACCACCACTTTGTTTCATGCCACATTTTCCTCAATTTGGGTCATATTATTCAGGCCAGACCACATTTTGTATGCTTAGTTTATTTTTAGCTAAGTTGTTTGCCAAATTTTGGCCATCAGTAGGATTTAGACCTACCTTAATAGGGTTTGGTTTCCATTTGAGCCATTGTAGTTGAACATGGCTCTTTTTCATGTGTAAAACAAGTTGCATGACATACTTTGCAGTCATTGATACATGTGTTAGGAGTCTGCAACTGGTCTGTAAATCATGATGAGGCTTTACTATGGTTGTTAATGTGTGTTGATCTTGGCTTAACCTATTTCTTAAACAAGTAGATGTCAATGATAATTTAGTTAACCAATCCCTATGATTGATCCTAATTCAGTTCAGTATTGTTTTGCATTCATACACGATCGTGCTAAAATTTGTAGTGTGCAATTCCAGTTTTAGGTTTGACTTTTTTGATGTTACAACTTTATTGTGTGGGGCATGACATTTTTAGTACATCCAATGCAATTAGTTCAGGGAAGACCACAATTAGTATGCCTACTTTAGGTTTAGCCAAACAATTTGCCAAATAGTGCTTGTGAGTCAGATTTAGACCTATCCCTAACAGGAATATCTCTGTTTTCTTATGGAAATGTTACCTTCAGCACTTACCTTTTCAGGACACTTTAAAGAAATTTAACTTCCAACTCCCTTCTGTTTGCTATCTATGTTGGAAGCATGAAGAAGATGGACAACACATCTTCTTTGACTGTTTCTATTGCACTGAGCTTTGGTCCTTCTTCAAGCTTAAGTACGGTCATGCTCCTTCATGTCTGACAGAGATTTTATCACTCAATAAGAGAGCCAAATGCACAATTTTCTTCCTCATTTCTAGTATTTGGAAGGAGAGGAATAGAAGAATCTTTTCTCAAAAAGTCTGTGATCCCAAAGGGGTTTGGACCCTGTATATACGTGATGTCAATAGCATAAATAGATAGTTATAGTTTTCCTTTCTGTACAGTTGTTAGCTTCTTAGCTTTTAAAGAGTTAAACTCTGTTTTGGTGTTGTTTTTAATAAAGGAGGAGGCACGCATGGTACAACAAAAAAAAGATACATCAAATTATAGAAAATACTAGTTACTTCCTTGAAATTCTCAAAGAAGGATTAGTGAACATTGGACCGATTGCAAAGATATAGGACATGATCTCCTCTATTAGATTTCTTTTCAAGCTATCATGTCTACCACAATAAAGTTGATTATGACAAGCAATAAAAGGTTAACTGATGTTATACAACTTTTTCTAAAAATATATAACATCGTTATATGTACTTACACTTTGTTAATACTAATATTATGCAGTCTCTGTCCACCCACACCAGTCACTATGAACTGGGCCTCTATGACAATGTTAACGTTCCCTATTGAAGAATAATTAGACATCATCCTAGATGATCGTTCCTTAAACCAATTGGTCATACCCAAACATTGGCGTTTTCTAAAAGGAAGACACTACAGGCCTGGTGAAGTGACCCTAACTTTTGGCAATTATTCACATGTTATCGAGGTTGAGTATGATTTGGCGGGAAATCTTGTATCAAAATCCAGTTGGCGTGATTGGATTGGAAATATGCATGTGGGCCGTAGCGACAGGCTTTTTCTCCGTCTAGTTGGCCATAATACCATCAAAGTTTGGATAACCAACACCAACTACGAGACCCCCGATCATCTACTGCGGTATGAGCGCACGTCAGAGGATATCAGCTCAGACGAATCTGATTATGAGGCCCCTGTCAGTTCAGATTCGTCTAAATATAGTGAGGAGCTCCGTGACACAGCATGATCATCAAAAAGGCCACGGTAAGTCCAATTAACAAATATAATTGTCAAGACAAAAAAATTATGTTTACACTTTTTGTCTGAAAGCAATCAATAATCGTAGCTGCTTTCTTTTCTGAACTTCAGGAGAAGATCGCCACAATGATAAGTCCTCCAAGTTACTGATGAGGGACCATGTTGGTGTAGTATTTAGTTGTCTATCTATCTAGACTTGTCTGTATTAATAGTTTTTTTAATTATGTGCATGTTTAGGGGTACACCAACCCCTTTGTTTAGTTACTGTTTAGGGGTACACCCCTGTGTGTGGATGTAAAAAGAGATTAATGAATGGAACTGAAAGTTGCTACATGAATGCTTATAACTGAAGTGTGTGTTCCCATGAATGTTCCAAATTCACATATCCATCCTATCTAACGACACATTCGAAACCAAACAACAAAAAGAAATATGCATATCCTATTATGTTACAAATTACTGATAAATTTCATTATAAATGTTCTTTTATCCTTATTATAACTATGTTCTTTTATCCTTATTATAAGTATTTCAAAAATGCTTGGGCGCCCGCATAGTCGGATATGCTCACGTGAACTTCATTTGCATGATTACACTAGTATTTTCTCATATTGTATAGTCTATTTTAATATGATATACTTACTCATATGTTATATGTTTTACTATTTTTATTGAATGGATAAGTCTTGGATAGCAGAGGATGACCAAACCAGCAGTAAATACTTATGTGGAGTATCTAAATTTTTGGATTTTACTTTTGAACATTCATCGATTGGAGACAAGATTGTATGCCCATGTAGAAAGTGTGCTAATGTATACCAGGTCACCAGAAAGACTGCATTGAGCCATCTACTATGGCATGGCTTCTTACCAAGCTATATTTCTTGGGCTTTTCATGGTGAAGATGTCGATGTTCAAATGGATGCTCCTACTGATCAGGGAGATTTCCTTAATGCTGAAAATTTACAAGATATGTTGCATGATACTTTTTTGAGTTTCAGTGAAGATGGAAATACAGAAGGAGTGGAGCCATCTAGTGATCAACATTTCAATATTGAAAAATTTTATGTCTTTTTAAAGGATTCTGAAACAGAATTATATCCAGGGTGTAAGAAATATAGCAAACTTGCTTGCATCCTAGAATTCTATCACCTGGTTTGTCTTAATAGCTTGAGTAAGAAAGCATCATCTATGTTTCTTACGTTCTTTAAGAAGATGCTACCAGAAGGAGAATAGTTACCTAATTCATTTTATGAGCTAAAAAAAGATGATTACGGGGTTGGGCTTAGATTATGTGAAGATTCATGTTTGTCCAAATGGTTGCATGTTGTTTTGGAAGGATTCTGCTGATAAAGACGTCTATGATACATGTGGAGCATCAAGATGGAAACCGATTACAATCCCAGATGATGATGACGAGCTTGCAAAAAAAACCAAGAGAATACCTATGAAAGTGCTCAGACACTTTCCACTTACACCCCGCCTAATGCGGTTATTCATGTCATCAAAAACCTCATCCTTAATGAGGTGGCATGCAGAAGAATATGAAAAAGATGACAAGTTAAGACACCTGGTTGATTCACATGCATGGAAAACATTTGATGTGATGCATCCAGAATTTGCTGCAGACGCTAGAAACCTTCGCTTGGGACTTGCAACTGACGGATTTAATCCTTTTGGGACAATGATTACTTATTACAGTACATGGCCTGTTGTGATTATTCCATTTAATTTACCTCCTTGGTTTTGCATGAAGCAACCATATTTTATGTTGTCCCTACTCATTCCTGAACCAGCTTCACCCAAAAATATAGATGTGTACTTGCGTCCATTGATTGATGAGTTGAAAGAACTATGGGATACTGGTGTACATACATATGACGCTGGAACCAAGGAATTCTTTCAGATGCGTGCTTCTTTATTATGGACAATTAGTGATTTTCCAGGATATGCACATCTATCTGGTTGGAGTACTAAAGGCTACAAAGCATGTCCCTATTGTAATAAAGATATCGTCTCACATTGGTTGCCACATAGCCGTAAAGTTTGCTACAGAGGACATCGTAGGTTTTTGCCAACTAGCCACAGATTCCGAAAAGAAGCAAAGGCATTTGACGGTGAGCAAGAATTTAGGTGTCCACCTAAACCTCCTTCTGGAGCTCAAATCTTGTCACAATTGGAGGACGAAACAACTTTAATTGGTAAGAAAAGGCCAAGAGGTAAGGAATCAACACACAATTGGGAAAGGAAAAGCGTATTTTTTGAGCTACCATATTGGAAAACTAACATTGTAATGCACAATCTCGATGTCATGCACATTGAGAAGAATATATGTGAGAGTATTATTGGAACATTGCTAGGTTTGAAGGATAAAAGTAAGGACAACTTGAATGCAAGGAAGGATTTGGAGGATATGGGAATCAGATTTCCGCTTCATCCAAAAACTGTTGGTAAATATACCATCCTACCTCCAGCTTGCTATACAATGAAAAAAGATGAAAAAATATTATTTTGCAACCTCCTAAAATCTGTCAAAGTTCCAGATGGGTATGCGTCTAATATATCTAGATGTGCACAGCCGAAGAATCAGAAGATACTACCAATGAAAAGTCACGATTATCACGTGCTGATGCAACAACTTTTGCCATTAGCTGTCACTGTGTCCTTGCCCAGTAAGAATGCTAAGTCATGTATTATTAATCTTTGTCGCTATTTTCAAAGGTTGTGCACTAAAGTCATAAATCCAATTGATTTTTCTGCATTGGAAAATGCAATAGCTGTTACACTTTGTGAGATGGAGAAGATATTCCCTCCATGCTTTTTTGACATAATGGTGCATCTATCAGTCCATCTCTCTTATGAAGTTAAGATAGCCGGCCCTGTTCAGTATCGTTGGATGTATCCAATTGAAAGGTAACATTTCACACGTCGTGATGACTTTACCTATTGGAATGTAATTTATCATAATATTTTCCTCAACTTTGTTTTCAGGTATCTGATGACCCTAAAAGGATATGTTCGTACTAAAAGATATCCAGAAGGGTCAATAGCAGAAGGATATATAGCTGAAGAGTGTCTAACTTTTTGTTCAAGATACTTGGATGGAGTTGAAACAAAGTTAAATCGGCCAAATAGAAACGATACTGACGAAGCAAATTTGGAAAACGAGCCAACACTTGACAGTGATGATTGGTCTATTTTCTCAACAGTAGGTCGTGGTATTGGTAAAATGGTAACATGTGTCTTGGACGAACATACATTGAAACAAGCCCATAAGTATGTACTATTCAATTGTGAAGCAATTGAACCCTACATTAAGTAAGTTAGTGTCAACTGTCTTCTATTAATAAAATGCTATAAAATATTCCAATAACATATTGCACATATTTTGTATTCAGGATGCACTATGATATCATTAGGAAAAAACATCCTCAAAAGTCCTTAAAGGAGGTTCAGAGAATACATAGTAACTCATTTGATGGATGGTTTAAGGAACATGTAAGTTTAGTTGTGGTAATTAAATTAGTTATGCTTCATGAATAAAGTCTAACAAACTTTTCTTTTGTTAGATTGAGACACTCCTAAGAACAGATATGGTAGATGATAAAATCAAGTTTCTTTCTCAAGGTCCACATCAACTGGCCATTAAGTACAAGGGCTATGTTGTCAATGGTCATAGATTTCATACCAAGGCAAAAGATGCAAATCGAACAACACAAAATAGTGGAGTCTTTCTGGTAGCTAAGACTGATTGTTATTCTAAAACCACTGACCGCAATCCAATTACTAGAGATGTAACCTACTATGGTGTTTTGAAGGATGTTATTATGCTCAATTATTATGAACACTTTAAGGTGACATTATTTAAGTATGATTGGGTGGACATCTACTCAACGAGGGGAATCAAGCATGATGAACATGGGTTGACTCTTGTTAATTTGAGATGCCTTCAAACTACATGAGAACTGTTTATAGTGGCATCTCAAGTTGGACAAGTATTTTATGTAGAAGATGTCACTGCAAAAAGGTGGCATTTTGCTGTAAAGATTGCCCCACGGGATATGTTCAACATGGAAGAACAATCTTGTATTGAGAATGTCGAAGCTTATGTGCAAGGTGAAACTGGATATGGGCCATCAATGATATCAGAGGATGGAGATACTGATTGTGACATAGTTAGATTGGATATGGAAGGAATTACTATTGCTAGTTCAACAATTGAAAAGGACCAATCCCGAATTCAGCAGGATGATGAAAGTGTATCTCAAAGTGATGATGATGACTGTTTTGAATGAGAAGATTATAAAATAGCATCCAATGTTTCTTTTTGTTTGTCATTAATATTTGACTTAAATAAGCCTTTTTTGGCTCAATGTATCTCTTTAATTTTCTGTCTCACATTGTGCTCTAGCTAGGTGTATCAATTTTTCATGTCTGACATTATTCTTATTCATATTTATCCTTGTCTCTACTATTGTTTATAATTATATTTGCTTAAATATCTGAGTTTCATTTTCAAGTATTATTAATAAAATTGTTATTATGTTGTTCAATATTTTTCTAAATGTGACCATTTTTATGTGACTTGATATACTCAAGATGAGAGAACAACAAAAATGACTCATGTACGGCGACTCATTTGCCTAGCATTACTCGACATGCTTGTTGGCAATCTTTGAACATGTCAACCTCAAATCGCTCCAAAAAAAATTTAGCTTCCCTTCCAACTGAAATTTGTAATGATAGAGAAAACAAATTCAATAAAACTGCTGCTAGCTCTGCAAAAAATGCCCAATCATCCACGTCTCCCCAAGACTATAATATAGTTGGTGGTTTGAAATCCTCTCAAACATGCACAACTGAAAAGGAGATGGGAACAAGGTTCCAAAATCAGCAAAATAAAGAAAGTGGCGATAAAGTTACAAGATCAAGAATTTCACAGCTACCCGTGTGCCTAATGTCAATGTTTTTGTGTCTATTTATTCAAGAATTGTAGAGAATAGAGTTCCAGTAACCAAAATAGCAATGTATTTCCTGATAACATGGACCAAAATAACATCTCTGATCACCATGTTGAGTCATTGAATGTTACAACAACACCTTCTGATGGGCTAGGTAATCATTTCATTCATATCATTGTATTTATAGTACTACATTTAATCATATATAATTATGCATATATATATTTTATCATTTATGAATGAATGCTTAGGTCAAAAACATCGAGTAAACAAATTCAATAAAATTGTTGCTAGCTCTGCCAAAAATGCCCAATCAGCCACGTCTCCCCAAGACTCTAATATGGTTGGTGGTTTGAAATCCTCTAAAACATGCACAACTGAAAAGGAGATGGGAACAAGGTTCCAAAATTAGCAAAATGAAGAAAGTGGTGATAAAGCTACACGATCAAGAATTTCACAGCTACCCCGTGTGCCTAATGTCAATGCTTCCATGTCTATTCATTCAAGAATTGTAGAGAATAGAGCTGCCAGTAACCAAAATAGCAATATATTTCCTGATAACATGGACCAAAATAACATCTTTGATCACCATGTTGAGTCATTGAATGTTACAACAACACCTTCTGATGGGCTAGGTAATCATTTCATTCATATCATTGTATTTATAGTGCTGCATTTAATCATATATAATTATGCATATATATATTTTATCCTTTATGAATGAATGCTTAGGTCAAAAACATCGAGCATGTGGCCGAACACAATGTTTGAAAGTTTGGAAAAGAAAGCCCGACGATCCAATTCCCATTGAGAAAAATCAATTTGGACAACCAGTAGGTGAAAACCAAAGTCACTTATCAAGTTTTCTGACAACCATTGCAAGAGATCCCAATCTTTGTCCACTAAACTATGAGGACTGGAGACAATTTCCAGCAAATAAAAAAGATTCTATATGGAATTTTGTGAAGGTATATTATTAAATTTTATTTTTAAATGGTTAAATGAAGCATCTAATTGATATCCTTTATGTCGGTAGAGTAAATTCACAATGGATTCAGATCTGAAGGA
The DNA here is from genome assembly GCA_963693085.1 of Alisma plantago-aquatica. Lineage (NCBI taxonomy): Eukaryota > Viridiplantae > Streptophyta > Magnoliopsida > Alismatales > Alismataceae > Alisma > Alisma plantago-aquatica. Next base: position 529,143,700 of record OY856412.1, read on the forward strand.
GTGGACAATGAAGAGACTAGGAAATAAATGGAAGGACCACAAGTGCGAGTTAAGGAGACTATACTTCGTAGAAGATAGTCCATACGAACAACAGCTTGAACAAGTTGTTCCCCGCGTGGACAAGTCACATTGGAAATTTCTTGTCGATTATTGGAGGGGTAATAAAGGAAAGGTAATATTATTTTTTCTATTTGTTGATACTTACAGTACCTCATAGATAATTACTATGCACAATACTGCAATGTTTTCCACAGAGGAAGTCTATAACTATCAAGACAAGCAGAAAATTTCAAAAGGTTAGCCACACAACAGGAACCAAGTCATTTGCATGTCTGAAATATGATGTAAGTTAGTAATTTTTGTGATCCATTTAGATAATTTGATGACATACGTTAATTTGATGTTTACAATAACCTTATTTGAATGATAAAGATGGAGAAGGAAATAGGTGAAGAAGTGGATCCCATAATGTTTTTTGAGAAAACTCATCGTAAAAAAGATGGGAGCATAGTTGATGTTGAATCCACCAAAATTTTGGTACAACACATAATATCCTATAGTATTATGTTACATGTACTAGTTTCATAGAGGTATATATTTGGTATAAATTTCATCTTGTATGATTTGTTGTATGTAGGAAAACTTTTCTGTGGTAGGAGAAGAGCTGCGAAGAAAACAACCTGATGTTACTTCAGATGAAATTTATAGGCATGCTATGGGAGAAGAGAGACCAGGATATATTCATGGTTATGGACTTGGACCATCACCTTCTGATATCTGGGGCAAGAACCATAAATCCCGAGAAGCTGAAGAAGCACAAAGGAAGCATTTCCAGGATAAGCTTGAAGAACAATGGTTGGAATTTGATGCAAAACTTCAACAACAAAAGGATGAATTCAACCAAAAATTATAGGAGTTACTTGCCTTAACTAGAGCAGGAAACAGTCAAGCACAACATGTTGGCACTGGCCAAGTATGAATACATTTTATACAAGATGTGTGGTATCAATTATTTTCCATGTGGACTTTAATGGACTTATGACAAAAATAAAATAATTGTGCAGACAAACTTATCAATGCAAACTCCACTCCATATAAGACATTCATCATTTAAGAAGGGACAAGTATGTTTGTATTACTGTGAATTGCACTTAATTTTACGTTTATATAAATTTGTTATGTCAACTGTATTTTTTTGTAGGATGTGTATCTGCTGAGTTTTACAGATCCAGATGCTAGAATTGCATTCGGTCGAGTCTCTGAGGTTGACCACATGAAAAGGGTGGGAGGTGCAATTTTAGGCTCATCATTTGTTGCTGTTTTTGTAGAGGTTGCTTTGTTGGGCAACGATCCTCTAGTTAGACCTTATGATCAATATCAATCTGTTGATGATGATGTTGGCAACATCATAGCATGGCCGAAAACACATACGTTGCCAAGGTGAGCATAAAGTATTGCTTATACTGTTACACAATTGAAAACAAAAGTAGTATCTAAAGTCATTTCCATTTGTTGCAGGACATGAAGTTTAAATTTAATTACATTCTTGGATACTATCTAAAGAGAGGAGAGCTATAGTTGTTTTTATGTAATCCACTTTGTTATTTGTACATGCCGATCCAAAGTAATGGTGTTTCATGTCCATTGTCGTAGACAATGTTGCCAAATAACAATCCTATTTTGTTTTGTCCTACTTTTAAATTTGTTATGGAGAATCTTAGTATTATGGATGATACACGCATTATGATTGGTTTGTGGTTTTTAGCTATGAGAAGTGTTTTAGCTTCTTGTTTTTGGGTACGGATGAGGTGCGTTACTTGTACGAGTGTTGTTCTGTGTTCTCACTGCGTTGTTTTTGAAAGTTTTGTTTTTGGTACTAAGTATAATATAGCCTGGTGTTTTTGCATTTTGCAGAGGCACACTAAGTCATTGTCAACATTTCAGAGGTTTGCTATGGCTGAGAAGTCTAGGCAGAAGCCTCAAGAAGGAATGGGTGTTCTTAGTAATGTGGGTTCCTCCTTGTTCCCTTAATTGTTAAAACAACATTTGTATATTTGTCTTTTTTCCTTTACCCCCTCCATCTAAAATAATACCCTTTTTGTAACACGTGGTTGTGATGCAGGCCCTAAAAGCCAATAACTATGGTAATGATCCTCTGCTAACTGCAGCTCTGTACTTGGAGATTAATTAAAGGCCAATCTCGAGAGCTAACAACCTCTATATCGATGGCTTGTCCGACTGCCCAGGGCTCCCATGGGACACATCCATTCCTAATATAATAGTTGGCACTTGGGAGATCTTTGGCATGGATGGAGGCATATTCAGGATCTCATTCGCTATGGAAACATGATGGGCATTGTAAGTAAAATCTTTTAATGTATTTCGTTTAAATTAGTTAAACGAAATACATAAAAAAAATTTACTGACAACGCACTTCATGTTTCCACAATGAATGAGATCTTGAATAAGCCTTTAGAGAAGTTCACCACAACTGAGCATCCTCCATCCATGCCAAAGATCTCCTAAGAGCCAACTATTATACTAGGAATGGATGTGTCTCATGGGAGCCCTGGGCAGTTGAACAAGCCATCAATAGCTGTTGTAAGTTTTGAATTTTGACTCCTTAGCATATGTATGGGTTTTTGAATGCTTAAGAGATACAAGTTAACTAAAACCTAACCATAATTTAAGAGTTAGGTACATTTTTCACTTTTTCCTTTGTCATCCATGAAGTTATTTTATTTTGGTGTCCTTCAGTGTCATTAAGCTAAAACGAAATCATCATGCTGTAGTATGCATTCTTGGATACTATCTAAAGAGAGGAGAGCTATAGTTGTTTTTATGTAATCCACTTTGGAATTGGAGGCTGATCTTTACCCCTTTGGATACATGTACATTTTTGCAAAGATCGAGTTGCATTGAATTTCAAAGACTCCTTTTGTGGAATGCATGTCTGAAGCTTTCCATGGGCATGACAGACATTTTATTGATGCTAAGTGTGTACAAAGATGGTATGCTACTAACTTATAATGATATATATCATACAAGTGAACCAGAAGTTACCATCATTATTGTTGCCCATGTTTTAGTGCTTCTATGCCCATCATTTGATTTTTAAAGATACCAAACTTATTTACATATCATTTCAGTTTCCACTGGACAATCTTAGAGTGGAGAAAAATGTGTTGAGGGCTCAATTAGAAGAGAAGGATGAGCTGAAGAGGGAAGGTTATTCAACATGTCACTTTGTAAGTGTAATTGTAATTTTTTATAAATTGCCTTCAAGTGACCACTCGAGCTGTTGTGATAGTTGAACAATCGCATGTGTTTTTGCATATGCTAGATTTTGTTGGAGGTCCATCTGTCTATGAGGCTTGCACCATTAGGGGTGACAAGGCTTCCTCTGTATATAATATGAATTGTACATGCTCTGTTTTGCATCTACTTTAAGCCAAATACGGCCAAAAGCCATGTAGTTCTACATTCCTATCCATGATCTCTTTCCGATTAACACACATAACTCCAAAGGTGCACCCAAAGTGGTGGATTGAGGAAAATACAAACTTTCCATGCCTTTTTATGTATAGTTACTTTCATGTTCTTGAACTGGACATGATCAAGTTAGAAGTGGAGCCAACCAAGACCAAACTAGTTTTTAGCTATAGGGAGGACTATAGTGGCTGAATACAATCCAAGACAACCCAGTTGCAGCCTTGTCAAATATGTGAGATAATGAATGGTTTATAGGTCAGATGGTGGAATTTCCTTCTGCATTGAGGGAAGCATTGCACTTTGTACAATGAGCTGTGGCAGCCACATCTTTGGCTAATAACTACATGCTTCTGAGGAGTATGCTCGGCTTCCCTATAGGACAAGCATGTTTGGTGCACATCTTTTCTACATCTCTGTTTAATAATTAACTCATGAATTTACCATTGCATATTCCACACATTTTTTGTAGAGCAGGAATCATTATTTACCTTGTTATTATGTCTCATTCTTCACATGCCTTCATACATATTGCCAAGGGAATTTCATCTATTGGGGAGTTTTTATATTGTTCTCTGTTGAATAAGCAAACATCACTCATAATTATTGAAGTTAGTTCTCTTATTGCTTTGATTAAAGCATATTTACGCACATGAAACTCTCAAATAAACTAATTACGTGCAAAGTTCATCCTTTTTGTTATTAATGTACCTTTTTACAATTAATAGGTTAATATCAACTTTATTCATCTATTAAACCCTACTAAACACATTAATTATCTCAAAATAGGGTTTCTTAATCATTAAAGTATTGAAGTTGATAACTTCCATCACTTTTCGAATTGCAAAAGGAATTAGCTTCTAAACATATTTTTAATGGATTCCTCTCATTTTTCTGAGCAACTTTCATATTTTATGCATATTCATCTGAGTTACTATTAAGGAGATATGATTTTTGTAATAAAACCTTACTTGGGCCAATCAGAAGTTGACACGTAGCTTCTTTCTCATGCAACGTTGCTTTGGGAAAACATTTCGAATTGTCGACTTTACCCTTACTTAAGTAGCCAGCTCTGCACGGCTCAGAGGGGTAGAACCATCAAAAGAGCCCGATCTTCTTCAAGCTCGCGGCACCCTAGCTGTCGCTGAGCTGCTGCATCTCGTGGGTCCACCCACCTTCATCTCTAGGCTCAAAACTCGTCGCCCTCCACCTCCCTTGCTCCGGCACCATCCGCCGCATCTGGGCGCCACCTCACTCGCATCCCATGTTGCTAGTTTGAGCAAGGTCATCGTGCGACCAGTAGCAGGTGTTGCAGCCATGCGGCTACTGCTGTGCCTTGTCTAGGGCACAACCACGATGGCAACGCATCGCCCTGGCATCCTGGAGCATCAAGATAACATTGCAACCCATCCTTGCCGCCTCAGGACTTCCTGATCACGCAACCCCTCTTAGTTAGGGTTTATGAATGAAAACATGGAAGAAGAGGAGAGAAAAGTGCTTGAGATTCTCCTGGATTTGGCCAAAGCTCTACCCTTATATAGGGGAGGGTATCCACACCCAAGGATGTTCATCCAAGAGGAAACAAGTTCTCACTCATAAGGAATCCTATTACTTCCATGAGAAGTAATCTTCTCTCTCATACTTATTTCCTTGTTTATCCATATGCTTTGGTTATTAGGAAATTCGAGAATTATATCTTTTAATATCCTTGCTCTTGGCTTTTAATCCATTGGCCTCGAAATTATATATCTCCTTAAGTAGGAAATACTTCCTTTTTATCAATATTACATAATCCATTAATTATGTATTCCCGTTATCTCCTTATTTTATATTATTGGTATTTTTCTCTTTCTTTTCCTTATTGGGACTCCTTGGATCCCAAGAAACTCAAATAATTCGAAATTCCTTTTTAAGGAATACTCATTATCCTTCTACATGCATCAATATGCATTATTTCACATTATCTTGTTTATTTCTCATTAAAATATCTCTTTTTAAGGATTTCTCTTTATTTCTCTTTTATTTTCCTCATTGGTATGCCTTTTATAATTAGGAATCCTTGGGATACGAAAATCCACCAAGGATAACTCAATTATACCTCTTTTCACATATTTTCCACATTTTATCATTATTTTCAATTTCTTTCTTAACAAGGAAATACTTAATTGGTCTTTTCTTTTCTTATTGCATTCTCTATGAAACTTTGAACCCAAGAGGCATGAAATCCAACTTTGGATTATATTCTTCTGCCTTCTGGAGGTTTCCACACCTTTCTTTTCTCAAAAACTTAATTATTCATTTACTAATTGAATTTCCTTGCTATTAGGCCCAATAGCCAATAAAGCCCACAAAGCAATCATCAAGGCTATTGTAACAAAATTCATGCATTCAATCAAAGACATCATTATTTGTTCATTTATCTTTAATATGAGAAATTACATTTCTCAGCAAATGAACCCAAAATTGGGGTTGTAACATCCTTCCCCTCTTATAAGATTTTTGTCCTCAAAATTCCATCCAGCAAGCAAACAAATAGGATAATCCTTTCTTATGTCCATCAGGGCTCCCATGTGGCTTTACCCTTTCCATGGTGCTTCCCAAGAACCTTCATCATCTCATATTCTTCCATCTGAGTTCTTTCTTACCTTGGTATTTCGTACCCTCATAGGTGACTCAGGACTTTTCAGCCTCTCAAACAGCTGAATAGGTTTAGGGCTCGGCACATGGCTTGGGTACCTCACATAGTGCTCTAGATCGGACTCATGTAACACCTTATACATCATGTTATCCTAAGGGGTAAGGCTAAACACAACCTTCTCCACCAATCCATCTCAAATGGACCCATATATCGGGGACTCAGCTTTCTCAGCTGTAGCTCAGAGGGGTCGGATTTTTACATTATATCCTCCCATAGTGAACTGCATGGCAGTCTGCTTTGCATCAGCTTGTAACTCATGTCACCCTTGGGCTCTCTCTCAGCCATTGCACGATCAAGCGACTTCATCTGCACACATTGTGGTTCTTTTCTGACCTTCGCGAGGCCTCCTTCACCAACATCATCATAATGAAGTGGTGACCTACACAACCTCCTTATAGAACTTCTTGCATCCTGATAAAGTCTATGGTGGTTAACATCACATATTAAGAATCATCTCTTTGTATCACCCTGAACAAGCACACTTGCTCTCATCATACCCTCTAGTCTAGATCATACTAACCATTAGTTAGGGGTGATAGGCGGTACTGACACTGAGTTCTTCATGTATCTACTTCCACCTTATGGAAGTGAACCTTTAGGTCATACTCAATAACTTTTGAACTCGTATCATGATGTAGTTGAACTGTCTCTCTCACGTGTAGTTCAACCCAATCTGTCTCTTGACAGCACTCTTTCTTTCTCATGTCATCTAGGTAAGGCGATCTACCATAACCCATATTGCGTCATGACTTTCCTTGGTCAAGGGGAGACTTTCCACATCATCCATAATGATGAACTCCCATTCCCTCTCAGGGACTCTTTTATCCTCTATATCGATACACTAGGTTACTGGTGTTCGTCCTTTACCTCCTGGCTTGCATGCAACATACCACATGCAACCTCATTTCCAACATCCATAGTACTGCTATCACTCATTATCTCAGTAGTACCATGGTGTATGGTGATCTTAAAATCATGATTCCTCAAGATCGATTCCTCGGAAACCCTAAACCACTCTCATCGGGGCTTTATTTCCTTCCTATCCAAAGAAGTGTATCTGAAGTTCTATCACCATCCATTCGTTATATCAAGGACTAGGCTGGCTAACCAAACAACTACTAAATTGTTCAACATATCTCTTTACATCTGAGTGTTAGCCCAAACATATCTCTTTTCCAATTGAGGGTTAACCTAACAACCTCTTCTAGCCTCTTTCCAAACTAGTCAGATATATCTCAACCAGGGCATTCATTACCACTTCACATCATTGAAGACATACACTTCCATGTATTTCACTTATCATCTCAAACTCAAACTCTAAGTCTATCTTCATTGAGAGCACTTTGAGCTCATCTTCTTGTTGATCAACTCTACCTTGCATCACTTGCAAATTCCACATAGCTCATGCTAAAAAAAACATCCTTATAAGATGACTACCTTATACCTTTTATTGTTTGCAAACCATCCATGTATCATTCACTCCACCAAGGTATGTTATCATCTCTGTCCTCATACCTCGTAGCAACGTTCCAACTCGCATCATCTTTTATCCTTGGCATATGGCATGCATACTATCCCATCTCTCCCTCTCATAACAAGAGGAAATAAGCATTTGGCGGTCGTCCAAACACAAAGTTCTTCCTATTCCAAGAGTAGAGATGGTACATCCCACATTGCCAACACACCTTCAAATCTAAGTTGAAACATGCAACTTATGTCTCCACATCACCATCATCTTGATATCAACGTTGCTTTCATGGAAAACTGGTCTCGAACCTACTTGGGTCCCCACCCATTCCTTGGTCATCTCCTCCAGGTCTATAGGGTGCCGGCACTTTAGGGGTCATCCATCTTCCCTTATGCATCCAGAGAGTGCCCTACTCATCTGCCCTTTTGGTCCCATGAGTTCATGAAGGTGATCAATCTCCTAACCCATGGCCCTCAGACAATGATAGTGGTTACCTCCCGACCCTATGGTCATGTGCAACTAGGGAATTAGGCAACTCCTACTTCCATCGGTCTTATCCCTACCTGACCCTAGGATAGACTTAGGATTCTCTTATAGTACATGTTCAACTTAGAACCTTACCCAAGCCTTCATCATCTCTCTCTCTCTGCATTCATGGCTGACTTTCATCCTTTCATAGGGATCATGGCAACCTGCCTACCTTGGTCAAGCCCCATACCGGTTACCTCCATGGTAACACGTCCACATGCACGTAGAGATGGTTATCTATGGGTCTGCAGGTTCATTCTCATACCATGTACTCTTCACTTAGCTTCACAAGATCCTCTGAAACCTCTTTAGGTTACCTCAAAACCAACAAAGTTGGTATACACCCTACAAAAGGGTCCCTCTCCCAGGATGGGAGGAAACTACACCTTGATAATAGTGGTCACAAACGTCCTTATGTTTAGGGTATGCATCCACATGAGCATGCTTAGCCCTAGCAAGCTACTAAGGCACAAGAAGACACTTACCAAACCATGCTAGGTCACACTTGTTCTCATCCTCGACATTAGACCAACTTAGTTGTGAGGGGTTCATCAAACATACCCTTAACTTAAGGGGTTTCCTTTACCTCTACACATGAGGAGTACCATGCTCGAAACTATAGAGACTCAAATCTCATCATGAGCATTGGGTACACTGCTTCCCCTCTTAGGCCTAGGAACCCTAAGTTCACCTTGGGGTGTCCAACTGCATGTTCAAACTCTTAACCACGAATCAAGCATGTATAAGGCATGACATGCACTCCCTGTCATCCTTCTACTCGAGCAACACATCAGGGTCGAGTCCTCCTCAAGGACAACCAACAAGGTACAAGGCCTCATAACCTGTTACCAAACCTCTCCAGGTCTAAGGAACTCTTCTTCCTATCTTAGAAGGTAAACACCTATACCACAGGTATAGAGGTACCATAAGCATCATCCTCTCTCTAGGGTTTGGTTCCTCTAAAGGCAACCAAAATATCATCAGCCTCCAGGGATCATGCATGAGGCAACCACTATCATCCACTTAGGTTGCATCATTCTCGACTCCCCACCATTCCTCACATCTCGGGGTTTTAGGTTTCCAACCTTCTTGCTTGGTTCCTTCTTTCTCTCTCTAAAGCTAACTCCACATCCAGCCATACTACTAGAGGTCATCTCTCCATGAAGGATGAAGATCACAGGCATACCTCTACGCGGGTGAAGCCTATGCTCAAACTTATGTTTGCTCATGATTACCCATAGCCCCTTATGCTTATCTCATAAGCCATCCATCTTGTCCTTCTGGTCTCAGTTTTAACTTGTTGCTCGTACTACTGATGTACTCTGGGTGCAAGCTATATCCTACTTGCAACAGCCCATAAGGTTTCTATAGGTTTTTCTCTAACCTCATCCATGGAGGAGCTATCCTTCGCTCAAACATGCACGACCCTTCCCAGGGTTGGGTTGCCAAAGGTACTCGGTCATCAGCTTCTCATGGCTCATATGGCATTCAAGGCATGTCTATCCAAACACCTGGTATACCATGACATCTAACTCTTCATGTCATCTCTCTCTCTAACCCTCACTTAGGGTTAGGGTTAACATCATCCTCAAAGGATGTGCTAGGTATCTACTTTTAATGGAGGTCTCTACCTCTAAGACTAACTCTCTCTACTCATCCTCCTGACAAGGAGGTCTATCCTCAGGTCTCTCCTGAGGGAAATGACAACTCATGTCATACGACCTAAGCATGTATCTATTCTTTAGGTTACGCTTACTCTATTAAGCTTATGTCCATGACATCTTATTTACATGCTTTTCATTAATTTGGTGGAGGATTCCTTATACCTTATTAACCTTACCCTTACCTCAAGAGGGTGAGGAGAAGAGAGAAAACCCTAATCCTTAAGATCCTTAACAGAATTTGAGTTGAGAAGGGATGAACAAGATGAGAGAGTCCTAAAGGTATCTTATTTTGAGTCATATCCTAAGACATCGGCCAGGAAGTCACACAATCCGGAAGTCCTCGTATTCTGACTAGCGGTGCGGAGGAAAATATTGCCAGCCCCCGGACGTGATCCTTTTCTAGACACCTCAATCTTTCGGACAATCCTCTAATAACTCCCTCGGTTCTATGGAATTTGTAAAATTTAATAATTATTAAGGATTAGATGAGGAACCTATGCTCTGATACCAATTGTAACGTCCTCGCCTCCCGGTAACCCCCAATTAAGGGAGACCGAAAGGTCAGAGCCGTTAACCAATAACCCGGATCAAAGGTTTGACAAATAATCAATAACAATTAATAAATCTTACCAACTAAACTGAAAACTGGTATAAAATAAAACTTTGCATACCTTTTAAAAACTGGGATTTCTAAATTTCTATCCATGAAGATACTAATCTAACTAATCCTCGTGTGCACGTTCATTCTCATTTAATTCCACATATGCCACTTTACTGTTTGTTCTTTTCACTTGTACCTAAAATGCTGACAAACAAAACGTCGGTCAGCAAGAAGCTGGTATGTGGGGGAAATAATAATCATGCAACTATAATAACAATGTAGTCATCCAAATATCATTTAACATCTAAGATTACGCTTTTAGAAATACTACTCAATCCTTACCTATCCCCTATCTCTGTTTTGTCCCTACAGTGGACATGGATACTATCTCTCTCATATGGTAGATCCTTACCCCCATGGCCCTACCACACAGGTAGCCAATACCTAGGGTTATGGAGTCGCATGGCCCTACCCAAAGGTAGCCCAATCCCTGACTCATGGTGACTTGATGGTCCTACCTCATTGGTAGCTGCGTACTAAGTCATTCGATGACCTGATGGACCTACCCCATCGGTAGCCATGTACTAGGTCAATCTGTTAAACTACAGAGAGGACTAGGATCTGAGCTAGTAGGCACATATCTTAGGTGATAGTCATATCCACATTATAATTTACAAGAATTAAATGCAACCAACAGTTTAACTCATGTCATCGATAAAACCTCAAAAATCCTCAAGAAACTAATTCAGGATATTCATAGGCGCAACCACATACCTGTCAGGCTGATTTGAGACAAAATAATCCATGCAAGTAAGAAATCCAAGCAAGCACATACAACAAGATCCTGAAATAATCATGCAATTTCCTTTTATTACTCATGTCATCAAGATCTATTAAACCTAGCTCGCTTCCTAGGGTTTCTAGTCCACTTTTAGGGTTTCCATTGCAATTAGGGTTTCCCTTCATTTTTACTACTTTAAACCCTAATTGTCTACGATTGCTTACAAACCCTATTTATATCATCTATTCTTTATGAAAGATATTAAGGTTATCTTTTAACAACATATAACATTACTTTCGAATGAAGGCCACAATTAAAAGCCCATTAAGACTACTATGCATCTTTTTCATTAAATCTACCACTTTTATCCTTTTAAGGCATGACATGATCATTAGGCCTAATTATCATCAACTTATCTTTCATGAACTCTATTTATCACTAATTTCACTTTTATTCATTAGAAAACCCTAATTATTTCATTAAGGGTATTTATCCACAATCAGGAATCTTTATACTCAAAAAAGCTTAAAATTATCATATCTTCAACTTTAATCATGAAATTGATCAATTAAAGCCATTAACAGTCTCATTCACTAATATTAGGGTTTCAAGGCCTACTAAAACATATTTACGCACATGAAACTCTCAAATAAACTAATTACATGCAAAGTTCATCCTTTTTGTTATTAATGTACCTTTTTACAATTAACAGGTTAATATCAACTTTATTCATCTATTAAACCCTACTAAACACATTAATTATCTCAAAATAGGGTTTCTTAATCATTAAAGTATTAAAGTTGATAACTTCCATCACTTTTCGAATTGCAAAAGGAATTAGGTTCTAAACATATTTTTAATGGATTCCTCTCATTTTTCTGAGCAACTTTCATATTTTATGCATATTCATCTGAGCTACTATTAAGGAGATATGATTTTTGTAATAAAACCTTACTTGGGCCAATCAGAAGTTGACACGTAGCTTCTTTCTCATGCAACGTTGCTTTGGGAAAACATTTCGAATTGTCGACTTTACCCTTACTTAAGTAGCCAGCTCTGCACGGCTCAGAGGGGTAGAACCATCAAAAGAGCCCGATCTTCTTCAAGCTCGCGACACCCTAGCTGCCGCCGAGCTGCTGCATCTCGTGGGTCCGCCCACCTTCATCTCTAGGCTCAAAACTCGTCGCCCTCCACCTCCCTTGCTCCGGCACCATCCGCCGCATCTGGGCACCACCTCACTCACATCCCATGTTGCTGGTTTGAGCAGGGTCATCGTACGACTTGTAGCAGGTGTTGCAGCCATGCGGCTGCTGTTGTGCCTTGTCTAGGGCACAACCACGATGGCAACGCATCGCCCTGGCATCCTGGAGCATCAAGATAACATTGCAACCCATCCTTGCCGCCTCATGACTTCCTGATCACGCAACCCCTCTTAGTTAGGGTTTATGAATGAAAACATGGAAGAAGAGGAGAGAAAAGTGCTTGGGATTCTCCTGGACTTGGCCAAAGCTCGACCCTTATATAGGGGAGGGTATCCACACCCAAGGACGTTCATCTAAGAGGAAACAAGTTCTCTCTCATAAGGAATCCTATTACTTCCATGAGAAGTAATCTTCTCTCTCATACTTATTTCCTTGTTTATCCATATGCTTTGGTTATTAGGAAATTCGAGAATTATATCTTTTAATATCCTTGCTCTTGGCTTTTAATCCATTGGCCTCGAAATTATATATCTCCTTAAGTTGGAAATACTTCCTTTTTATCAAAATTACATAATCCATTAATTATGTATTCCCATTATCTCCTTATTTTCTATTATTGGTATTTTTCTCTTTCTTTTCTTCATTGGGACTCCTTGGATCCCAAGAAACTCAAATAATTCGAAATTCCTTTTTAAGGAATACTCATTATCCTTCTACATGCATCAATATGCATTATTTCACATTATCTTGTTTATTTCTCATTAAAATATCTCTTTTTGAGGATTTGTCTTTATTTCTCTTTTATTTTCCTCATTGGTATGCCTTTTATCATTAGGAATCCTTGGGATACGAAAATCCACCAAGGATAATTCAATTATACCTCTTTTCACATATTTTCCACATTTTATCATTATTTTCAATTTCTTTCTTAACAAGGAAATACTTAATTGGTCTTTTCTTTTCTTATTGCATTCTCTATGCAACTTTGGACTCCTTGGGACCCAAGGAACCCAAGAGGCACGAAATACAACTTTGGATTATATTCTTTTGCCTTATGGAGGTTTCCACACCTTTCTTTTCTCAAAAACTTAATTATTGATTTACTAATTGAATTTCCTTATTATTAGGCCCAATAGCCAATAAAGCCCACAAAGCAATCATCAAGGCTATTGTAATGAAATTCATGCATTCAATCAAAGACATCATTATTTGTTCATTTATCTTTAATATGAGAAATTACATTTCTCAACAAATGAACCCAAAATTGGGGTTGTAACAACCTCACATTAGGCATCAAGCCTCCACCAAGTCATAAGACCCATCACATCATATATCTTATGTCTCGTCATTATCTCAACATGCATCATAAGGCTCATAACCATCACCACAACATTCACAAGATATGACACACATTCAACTAGTAAGGTTAGAATCACACAAGTAGGAGAGAGAAAATGTAATCACATGCCAATTTTCCAATGATATCTACAAGCATAGCATACTGTACGATTGGGGTTAGGGTTTTAAGCACATAGCCGATCATGGTTCCAAAGCATTATTCAATCATCAAACCCCAGTCTCATCACCTCCCACTTTCTTAGAGCATACTGGGATTAGAACAACATCATTACCTTGGTTAATCAACTATCTAAACAATATTAGGTATCAACCCACATTTACATGTACATCTGTATCAACCTTACAAAGTCCCATATGTGTTATGACCATGTACTCATATAAGTGTATTGACCATCCATCAAACATGTGTCATGACCACTCTCAAAATAGGTGTCTCGACCACAAACCAACCATGTGTCTCGACCACCATAAAAACACATGTCTCGACCATGAAAAAAGCATGTGTCACGACCAACACAAGAACATGTGTCTCGACCACCCTAGGGTTAGGGTTTTGACCATGACACAAAGCATATGTCTCGGCCCTTGAGTATTATGACCCTTAACCCATTATGGTTAGGATTGCGGTCGTGACACAAGGTCATATATTTTGACCGAAACAAAGCAAAACATCACGACCATCATCCCATAATCAAGGTGTGTCGAGCAAGACAAAATCAAAGGGACAGTGACCACCAAGCACTACTACAAAAAATGGTTTTACAACCGTTCATTTTTCCATTTTACAATGGGTGTCAATTGTTGTATTAGATCGCGTGGTCTTATGGGGGGATTCTTTATACAACATGTGTTGCACATGTTGTAATATATATATATTTTATACAACAGTTAATACATGTTGTAGTTCATTGAACACACATGTTGTAATAGGGGTGTTGTATATAACATGTTGAGACAAAAGGAAAATACATCTAGACACAAGGTTTCGAACTTGAGACCACTTGAAAGTAAGGTACATCTCAAACCGCTGAACCAGTTTCATTTTATGCAACACATATATTCTTTGTTGTACATATACAAAAAATGACGTGCAAACCTGTTGTGTGATTGTGGTCTATTACAATGGGTAACTATTAAAATAGGTGAAAGCATGTTGTGTAATTATAGTATACTACAATGGGTTATAGAATGTTGTGTAATGATGGTCTATTACAATGGGTTAACATATGTGTCTATTACAACAGACAAAGCATGTTGTGTAATTATGATCTTTTACAACAGGTTAGAGTATGTTGTGTAATGATGGTCTATTATAACGGGTTAACATACATGACTATTACAACGGGTTAGAGCATGTTGTGTAATTATGATCTTTTACAACAGTTTAGAGTATGTTGTGTAATGATGATCTATTACAACAAGTTAGCATATGTGTTATGACCCACATTGAGGGTAGCCAGTAAATACCTCGATTAGTGTGAAGCACCTTGATTAGTGCTAAGCACTCTGTTAAACATCATGATTAATTAAGATAAGATAATATGTGAATCAATAGTTGAGATCAAATCATCTGAGGTAATTAATGATAATAGTAATGATGATTGTTAAGTTAATTGAGTGAGTTAAGTACTGACTGATGTAATTAGTGTTTTGATCATGTGTTACTAGTTGTTTAGCATGATTTTGATGCCTCCAGTTGTAGAGAATTCCGTGCTTGAAAAGTTGCAAGAGGAATCACTCGAATTGGACATTCGAGTCAAATGTTATGACAGTTTTAAGATTTTTGGACCTGGGTGCATTTTTTTCTATTAATTAAACATTTATTTATTTTTATTGATTTCCTTTGAGGGTCGGCTGCCCCTCTTCTTCCTTATCATTTCCCGATAGAAAAGGAAACCCAGAGCGGCGCCCAGCCCCCAATCAACGGCAGTAGGGTGGGGATCGATGGGGCTATTTTGAGCGCCCATGGCTTCGTTTAGCTGCGCCTACCTCCGCCCACTCCTCTCCTTCTCTTCTTCCTCGTCCTCCATGGCCTAGCGGTGTCCTTCAACCACTGATCTGCTAGGCGGCGCCCTAGCAAGCTACAGCAGTGCGGCAGCCGCAGCAGTGGCCAGGGAAGCCATCGTGGACGCATCCAGCAGTTGGAGAGCTCCCTTGAGCTCCGTCCTCCTTCCACCTCTTTCTTTCCCCCTCCATCTTGTGTCCTAGCAGCGACGCCTACCTGCAGCTTTGCTGCTTGACTTGGGCGGCCATCCTGCAGCAACATTCAGGGACCCGTTTTGGGCGCGCAAAGCATCAGGGGAGGTGCCCTTGAGGCCGACCGAGAGCTCAAGGCCCAAGCAAGGGACGCAACGCCTCCATCCCCGACCTAGTTCTTGGTTGGGCGGACAACAGGCAGTAGGGGCGGCGCCCCAGCTTAGTTGATGAAGCAGCTGCACGTAGCAGCGATGATAGGCTGCTAGGGCTCGAATAGCAGTAGCAGCAGCATAGCAACGCCGTGAGCTCGTCTTTGAGGCCTTTGCTCGGATCTACAACTATAGCAAAGAACGACGCCAAATCAAAGAGCTGCTTGCGTGTACTTCGTTCAACCCAGGATGAACCGAGGTTGAAGAAGACTTGTGTGTGCTCAGAAACTGGTCCCTGGACGCGTTCCTGGACAGATCCGGGCGATCCAAACCGAGGTGAGTAGGATTTCATTCATTTATCATTAAATAACTTAGGCGTTTGAATATTTTCTGTTTTGTGCGCAAATTTCGCTGATAACAGGCGTTATCAGGCGTAGGGAGGCGTTTGGCGTCGCCTGACTTTTTTATTTCATAAATTGCTTCTAGACGTTGTTATATGATTAAATTTAGCAATTGATCAGTGTGGATTGAATTGGTAGATTTATATGGTTCATTGGAACCTAAATTGCTTATTTGAATGTTGAAATTAGAAATTCATGTCTAAAAATGGTATGGATTGGGTATGAACCCAGATAATAAGGATTTCTGATAAATTATCAGATGTATGATTTTAAAGTTGATATGAATAAATAAAATATGCAATAAAACCCTAAATTGCATATATCTTTTGACGTTAATATGTGTAAATTGATATTTACATGAAATGGCACATTTCTCTGAAATATTACCAGAAATTCTCAAGTATTGTTAATAAATTGTATTGTGATATGTAATTAACTCTTAATTGAGTTAAGTGATGCACAAACTAGGATTTGGGTTAATGTGCACGTTTTTCGAGAATTTTAGAGAATTGATAATTGTTGAGTATGATTCTCATATGTGAAGTAAATTTCTTTAATTTGTGCAATAAGATTAATTGTTGAGTATGATTCTCATATGTGAAGTAAATTTCTTTAATTTGTGCAATAAGATGTTTAATTGCGTAAATTCGCTATGTATGTGCCAAATTGAAATAAGTTGGGTTATTTATGCATTTTTAAATTGTCTGAATGCATGGTATGAGAATTTCTCAGAAATTACAATGATTTGAAATATATTGCTCTGTCGGTTTAGAATGAAAGTGTATTGTGATCTGATATGAAATCAGTAAATGTGAATTTCCTGTTTAAATGTTTATATATTAATCAGTTAATAGACTTAGGTGCCCTAACACCGTAGAACCCCTTTGACAGATCTGCTTCTTAGGGGTGAAACTCGTGTTGCAACATTATCCGTGCGGAGTCATGGAGACACGAGGACAGAGAGGCAGTGTCCAACAACAACGTGTGCGGAGTCACGGTGGCACTGGAGAAAAAATTGGGGGTTATTGCAACAAGATCCGTGCGGAGTCATGGAGGTAACCCCGTGAGACTCTCCGCCTGTGTACTCAGGTTAGAGGAGGAGTCTAGAGCACTCGGAGTAGTGCATTGAGGTCGGAGAGCCTGTGGTCCTGTGGCAGAGCAGGGCTGGCGTCAGACTTAGCATTTCCCGGGTGTGTCGCTAAGTCTTGTACGGTGGGATCGTAGTTCGCTACGGATCTTCATATGCAGGGCACACTGCATATGATTAGGGCATAATAATAATATAAATTGGTACTCATATAGGATCACAGTAAATTGAAGTATTCGAATTTTTGTGCTATTTCTTTATATCTGTTTATCTGTTCAAATTATCTGTTATTGCATGGAAATGTAATTATATTCTGCAAATCTGTTATGTTAATAATACTACCCTGCTTAGTACTGCACTTATGTTTAATTTCAATTTATAAACCTGATGAGTTGTTTAGTGATAGCTAAATGAAATGCTATTCACTGAGCGAGTAGGCTCATACCTCTACTCAAAACATTTTCAGGTCATCATCAGCAGCAGGAATCTGAAGGATCTTTTCATCCTAACGCTTAGTTGATAGAAGGTTTGTAGTTAGTCTAGTTAGAGGTCTCTTAGTCCCTTCCCCTCGGTCCTTGGGACATGGTGTGGGTGAGAGAGAGTGTGTATGTGGAATGTGTATAAAGATGTAAATTAACTGTTATGTTTACTTTCTGTTAAACAATGTTACATGTTGTAAACTCTGTTTACGTACTCTAGCCAGTTTAATTGAAATGCTTCCGCAATAGTTTATTATGTTTTAGTTTACAGCAATAATCCGGATATCATTACGAGGTTTTAAAAAGAAAAAGTTCTCAGTGATTTGTTTATGTGATAATCCTTCCGTCGCGCCCTAATCTCATGATTAGTGGTTAGTGTGAGATCGGGGTGTGACATCTTGGTATCAGAGCATAGGTTGAGTACGTAGTTACTCTAAGTCAAGGTCAGGGGACGATAAGAGACCAATAGGATTAGGACTTAGGTGTCTTCCTTCTAACTGCAATTTTATAATAGGAAGTGTTCTGTTAAATTATAGCAGATGGCAGGAAGAGGACGTGGTTATGAAAATTAAGTTGAGAGTTTAAGTTGTGTCGTCTGGGATCATTAGGATCAAAAGATAGAATTATAATTAAGATGGATAAGAAATGATGTGTCTTTAGCTCTGGGAGATCTGAGTGTTTGGATACCCTGGCCAGGTGTCTAAATACTTAGATTGACCAGTATCAAGCTACTCTGTCTATTCTTCTCTGGATGCCCTGGCCAGGTATGCAGATCAAGGATAGGCTAGAGAGAAACCCTAGAAATTTTAGGGTTATGAGATAAGAAATTAATGTAGGAGTAAGAGATTAAACATAGGATGTGAAATAACTCTTACTTTATATTGCTTATTTGATTGAAGATCACTAGAAATGCTCTTATATGCATGAATTTAGATTTTCAGTTTGTACAATAAATATGATTGTTTTATATTGTTGTGTCATGAAGTGATTTATTTAGTGTTTGTATTCTTTGTATTAAAGTAGACCCGAAATTATATTTAAATGAGTTTGCCCTAAGTGGATATTCATTCCACATGTTTGAAATCAATAGGGGTTGGTTAATCCTGAGTAGCTCTTGGCTTCAGGACTACAGGTTCGGCCTGGTCCGGCTGGCAAGATGCGTTACTGGGATCTAATGACTCCTATTAACAGTATAATTAGAGTAGACTCTGGATGATTTAGACCTGAATCATAGTAAGAATGTACATACGATAAGACATTGAGATATAAGGGAAAGATTAGAACAGCTAAGAAGTAGCTGGAAATGATATCTGAGGCCCAATGTTGGAGTCTCATATGAGCAATCCTTAATTGGAAATAAAGGAACATGATACAAGGTTCAGATTCAATTTAATGATTTGTATTATACGAACTCTAAATATAAGAGTATGGAAAGGATATGAGAAAAATATGTAATGGCTAAGATAGTAAGAATCAGCTTTGGGTTGGATCATGGAATGGAGTAAAATACTTTTATGTACTTCAAAGCAAAGAGAAAATAAAAGAAAAGAGTTGAGTATATGATAAGTGCATAGAAATAAAGAGTCTTATGAAAATTATAAGACCAAGACAAGAAACGTAGTTGGATTAAAGGAAATGTTAGAAATGATGACTTTGACTAAGGAACGAGAATTACAAGACATAATTGAGAGTATGGAATGCATATCTTTATTATAAAGTTAAATACATTCATACATACTACCTTTGGATTCTAAGTCTCTATAGACTAACAAATTAGTTTTTAAAATAAAGAACAAACACATAACTTAGAAAATGAATGCATGATATAAGAATTTCTCAGTATTTACAATTATTTTAAGTACACCGTTCTGACAGTTCTAGAATGATATCATATTGTGATTTGAACTGCAATCAAATGAATGAGGTAACTGAAACCCTAAGGATAGGGTGTTGCCATGTAATAAGTGAATGAGGTAATTGAAACCCTAAGGATAGGGTGTTCAACGAATCAAGTATTTTGATATCAAAATTCTCAGTATAAGATGTGTGATGCTTAACAGTTCAATTGCACAATTTTAGTGTATAAAGTGCCAAATTGACATGCATTCTGTTTATTTGAGAATTCCAGTCTGCCTGCATGCATATTGATATTGATTTCTCAGTAAATTACAAGTGGACATGTAATTAGATTATTTAAGAATTTGAAATCTGCATGCATGCTTATTATGTTGAATCTCTTGATATTTGCAATACCTGAATATATGGCTTGTCCAGTTTGAAATGATACTCATGTTACGTTATAAGTTTCCATTAAATTGAAGAGATATCATGGAAATACCAAAGTCCAGAACAAATGAGAGAAAGGAAATTCCAATGATAAGATAAGGAAGAATTTAGTAAAACTTATGAGATCTAAAGTTTGAATTTCAAACTGAGGGAACATAGTCACATCACAATAACGCTATGTTATTGATAAAGAAGAAACTCTAGAATGTTTAGAGTTGTAGTAGTTCAAGGGATATCAATAGTGATTTGACCTTGAGTACTAGCATCCCTATAAAATAAGATCATGAGATTTGTTCTATGAAAGGTAAGCTAGAATTAATAAAATCTAGGATTTAAAGGTAGATAAACAATGTGAAAATGGCTCGGAAAGAGTGAAATATAAATTTGAAATGTAACAATAAGTAAGTAGCATAGAATGAGGAGTATTACCTGATACATGATCTGAAGTTAGCTGTTGTAATTCATGCTCTTAAGACATGGCGTCACTATCTTTATGGTGAGACATGTCAGGTGTTTACAGATCATAAGAGCTTAAAATATATCTTCACTCAGAAGGATCTGAATCTTAGACAACACAGATGATTAGAATTGATCAAAGATTATGATGTGACCATAGATTATCATCCTGGTAAGATAAATGTGGTAGTTAATGCCCTAAGTAGGAAGTCTAGTTCAATAGTGGATGTATTTTCCATGGCATATTTCAAAAGAGACATGTTAGTGGAAATGCGGAAGCTGAACTTAGACTTAGGGGTGACAACACATAGTGGTTTGATTGCACAGATGCAAGTCAAGCCTACTACTTAAGATCAAATCAAGAAACTACAATAGGGTGATAGTGAGTTAAACCAGATCATGCATGACATGGCAGGGGGAAGAGACCAGAGTTCAAGTTTTCAGATGATGTTGTGTTGTATTAGCATGACAGGTTGCATGTACCTTGAGATAATGATTTGAAAGAATAGATTCTTGAGGAAGCACATGCATCAATGTATGTTATACATCCAGGTGACACTAAGATGTACATGAATCTCAAGAGTTTGTTTTGGAGGCCTGGCGTGGAAAGAATGTAGCTGAGTATGTGGTTAGGTGCAATGTGTGTCAGTAGGTTAAGGCTGAGCACTAGAAACCTACATGTACCTTGCAATCTCTTCCTCTACCTGAGTGGAAGTGGGAACATATCACAATGGATTTTGTGATAGGGTTGCCCAGGACACCTAAAGGTTGTAACTCAATATGAATGATTGTGGATAGATTAATTTAGTCTGCTCACTTTCTTCATATTAAGTCAACCTTTGATGTACCGAAGCTGAATAAGATATTCGTGGATGAAATAGTCAGATTGTATGGTATCCTAGTTTCAATTGTATCAGATAGAGATCCTAAGTTCACATCTAGGTTATGGAATCTATTGCAACGTGCTTTGGGCACAAGTTGAGATTCTGTACAACTTTCCACGCACAGACGGATGGTCAGTCCGGGAGGACCATTCAGACTCCTAAGGACATGCTGAGAGCATGTCTCATGTATTTTAGTGGAAGTTGGGAAGAACACTCGAGCCTTATAGAGTTTGCATACAATAATAGTCACCATTCTAGACTTGGTATGGCTCAGTATGAAGCTCTATATGGTAGAAAGTGTAGATCATCCATATGTTGGTATGAGGTAGGTGAAAAGCAGATTCTTGGACCAGAGATAGTGGATTTGACCACTGAAAAGATTGCTATGATCAGAGAGCAGTTGAAAATTGCTCAGGATAGGCAGAAGAGTTACAGTGAGAAGAGACATAGACCTCTTGAGTTTGAGGTTGGTGATGAAGTGTACTTGAAAGTTTCACCATGGAAGGGAGTGCTGAGGTTTGGTAAGAGAGGCAAACTGACTCCTAGGTTTATGGGCCCGTATCCTATCATTGAAAGGATTGGGCCTGTAGCCTATAGGTTGGAATTGCCATCCAAATTGGTTAATTTCCATGATGTGTTTCATGTGTCTATGTTTAAGAAATGCTATCCTGGTACAGAGAAGATAATAGACCCAGAACCGGCACAGCTCAGGACAGACATGTCCTATGTTGAAGGACCGGTTCAGATAGTTGATCAGAGGATCAAGAAACTTAAGAATCGCGAGATACCTTTAGTAAAAGTTTTGTGGAGGAATCATAATCTAGAGGAAGCTACGTGGGAGCTTGAATCTGAGATGCGTAACAAGTTTCCTTTTCTCTTTTAGGAATTTCGGGACGAAATTCTTATAAGGGGGGAAGATTGTTATGACCCACATTGAGGGTAGCCAGTAAATACCTCGATTAGTGTGAAGCACCTTGATTAGTGCTAAGCACTCTCTTAAACATCATGATTAATTAAGATAAGATAATATGTGAATCAATAGTTGAGATCAAATCATCTGAGGTAATTAATGATAATAGTAATGATGATTGTTAAGTTAATTGAGTGAGTTAAGTACTAACTGATGTAATTAGTGTTTTGATCATGTGTTACTAGTTGTTTAGCATGATTTTGATGCCTCCAGTTGTAGAGAATTCTATGCTTGAAAAGTTGCAAGAGGAATCACTCGAATTGGACATTCGAGTCAAATGTTATGACAGTTTTAAGATTTTTGGACCTGGGTGCATTTTTTTTCTATTAATTAAACATTTATTTATTTTTATTGATTTCCTTTGAGGGTCGGCTACCCCTCTTCTTCCTTATCATTTCCCGATAGAAAAGGAAACCCAGAGCGGCACCCAGCCCCCGATCAACGACAGTAGGGTGGGGATCGATGGGGCGATTTTGAGCGCCCATGGCTTCGTTTAGCTGTGCCTACCTCCGCCCACTCCTCTCCTTCTCTTCTTCCTCGTCCTCCATGGCCTAGTGGCGTCCTTCAACCACTAATCTGCTAGGCGGCACCCTATCAAGCTACAGCAGTGCGACAGCCGCAGCAGTGGCCAGGGAAGCCATCATGGACGCATCCAGCAGTTGGAGAGCTCCATTGAGCTCAGTCCTCCTTCCACCTCTTTCTTTCCCCCTCCATCTTGTGTCCTAGCAGCGACGCCTACCTGCAGCTTTGCTGCTTGACTTGGGCGGCCATCCTGCAGCAACATTCAGGGACCCGTTTTGGGCGCGCAAAGCATCAGGGGAGGTGCCCTTGAAGCCGACCGAGAGCTCAAGGCCCAAGCAAGGGACGCAACGCCTCCATCCCCGACCTAGTTCTTGGTTGGGCAGACAACAGGCAGTAGGGGCAGCGCCCCAGCTTAGTTGATGAAGCAGCTGCACGTAGCAGCGATGATAGGCTGCTAGGGCTCGAATAACAGTAGCAGCAGCAGCATAGCAACGCCGTGATCTCGTCTTTGAGGCCTTTGCTCGGATCTACAACTATAGCAAAGAACGACGCCAAATCAAAGAGCTGCTTGCGTGTACTTCGTTCAACCCAGGCTGAACCGAGGTTGAAGAAGACTTGTGTGTGCTCAGAAACTGGTCCCTGGACGCGTTTCTGGACGGATCCGGGCGATCCAAACCGAGGTGAGTAGGATTTCATTCATTTATCATTAAAAAACTCAGGCGTTTGAATATTTTCTGTTTTGTGCGCAAATTTTGCTGATAACAGGCGTTATCAGGCGTAGGGCGGCGTTTGGCGTCGCCCGACTTTTTTATTTCATAAATTGCTTCTAGACGCTGTTATATGATTAAATTTAGCAATTGATCAGTGTGGATTGAATTGGTAGATTTATATGGTTCATTGGAACCTAAATTGCTTATTTGAATGTTGAAATTAGAAATTCATGTCTAAAAATGGTATGGATTAGGTATGAACCCAGACAATAAGGATTTCTAATAAATTATCAGATGTATGATTTTAAAGTTGATATGAATAAATAAAATATGCAATAAAACCCTAAATTGCATATATCTTTTGACGTTAATATGTGTAAATTGATATTTACATGAAATGGCACATTTCTCTGAAATATTACCAGAAATTCTCAAGTATTGTTAATAAATTGTATTGTGATATGTAATTAACTCTTAATTGAGTTAAGTGATGCACAAACCAGGATTTGGGTTAATGTGCACATTTTTCGAGAATTTTAGAGAATTGATAATTATTGAGTATGATTCTCATATGTGAAGTAAATTTCTTTAATTTGTGCAATAAGATTAATTGTTGAGTATGATTCTCATATGTGAAGTAAATTTCTTTAATTTGTGCAATAAGATGTTCAATTGCGTAAATTCGCTATGTATGTGCCAAATTGAAATAAGTTGGGTTATTTATGCATTTTTAAATTGTCTGAATGCATGGTATGAGAATTTCTCAGAAATTACAATGATTTGAAATATATTGCTCTGTCGGTTTAGAATGACAGTGTATTGTGATCTGATATGAAATCAGTAAATGTGAATTTCCTGTTTAAATGTTTATATATTAATCAGTTAATAGACTTAGGTGCCCTAACACCGTAGAACCCCTTTGACAGATCTGCTTCTTAGGGGTGAAACTTGTGTTGCAACATTATCTGTGCGGAGTCATGGAGACACGAGGACAGAGAGGCAGTGTCCAACAACAACGCGTGCGGAGTCACGGTGGCACTGGAGAAAAAAATTGGGGGTTATTGCAACAAGATCCGTGCGGAGTCACGGAGGTAACCCCGTGAGACTCTCCGCCTGTGTACTCAGGTTAGAGGAGGAGTCTAGAGCACTCGGAGTAGTGCATTGAGGCCGGAGAGCCTGTGGTCCTGTGGCAGAGCAGGGCTGGCGTCAGACTTAGCATTTCCCGGGTGTGTCACTAAGTCTTGTACGGTGGGATCGTAGTTCGCTACGGATCTTCATATGCAGGGTACACTGCATATGATTAGGGCATAATAATAATATAAATTGGTACTCATATAGGATCACAGTAAATTTAAGTATTCGAATTTTTGTGCTATTTCTTTATATCTATTTATCTGTTCAAATTATCTATTATTGCATGGAAATGTGATTATATTATGCAAATCTGTTATGTTAATAATACTACCCTGCTTAGTACTGCACTTATGTTTAATTTCAATTTATAAACCTGATGAGTTGTTTAGTGATAGCTAAACGAAATGCTATTCACTGAGCGAGTAGGCTCATACCTCTACTCAAAACATTTTCAGGTCATCATCAGCAGCAGGAATCTGAAGGATCTTTTCATCCTAACGCTTAGTTGATAGAAGGTTTGTAGTTAGTCTAGTTAGAGGTCTCTTAGTCCCTTCCCCTCGGTCCTTGGGACATGGTGTGGGTGAGAGAGAGTGTGTATGTGGAATGTGTATAAAGATGTAAATTAACTGTTATGTTTACTTTCTGTTAAACAATGTTACATGTTGTAAACTCTGTTTACGTACTCTAGCCAGTTTAATTGAAATGCTTCCGCAATAGTTTATTATGTTTTAGTTTACAGCAATAATCCGGATATCATTACGAGGTTTTAAAAAGAAAAAGTTCTCAGTGATTTGTTTATGTGATAATCCTTCCGTCGCGCCCTAATCTCATGATTAGTGGTTAGTGTGAGATCGGGTGTGACAATATGTGACTATTACAACGGGTTAGGGCATGTTGTGTAATTATGGTCTTTTACAACAAGTTTGAGTATGTTTTGATATTACAATCTATTACAACAATTTAGCACATGTTGTAGTATCACATATACTACAACGAGTTTGGCCCATTGTATATAAATTGTGTTGTATAAAATATATAATTCACAACACACAAATAGACTTGTTGTAAAAGATATGCTAACTACAACACAACCAACAGAACTGTTGTGTTTTTCCCGTTGTAAAAGTATTTTCTGTAGTAGTGAAGGTCAAGCTACCACAAAGTAAATAACCATCCTCTAAACATTGTTAAACCATAATCAAAACAGAAGTTTACCATGACCAAAATAATTAACATCAAGGAAAAACCATCATCAACAAGATGGAAAACTCCATGCAAAAAGGGCATCAAAACCTTGAAATCCGAACTTCAACATGAACCCATCAAGAAACCAACTAGGTGTAAGAAGACCAAGCTTCAACCTCAGGAAAACCAACTCAAAACCTTAAGAACACACAAAGGTCGAACCAAAACATGGTGATAAAACCATGTTTCATGTAACAACTTCACTTCATCCATCACTTAGAAATCGAGGTCATGAAATTAGGGTTCAAGAAAGAGAGCAATATACACAAGAATACCACAAAGTCTTAAACCTTAGATCATGATAACTTCATCTAGCACATTAGCATCAAGCGTAGAGATCAAAATAGTAGCATGCAAGCAATATTATGGTGCAAGTAATAGAAGAAGGTAGAGAGTTATATAACCCGCCTTAGGTAGAGAACCAAGCTTCCAAGATCATGAGCTCTAAGGAAGAAGATGAAGCTCCAACCAAGGTCAATACTTCAGCCACAATATCACCTCAAAAGAGAAGAACACCATGGTCAAAAGAAAGATCAAGAAAGAGGGTGAAAACCCTAGGCCAAATCAAGAAGAAAGAAGAAAGAAGAAAGAAGAAAGAAGAGAGCTCCTTCTCACACAGGTATCACCATGTCAAAATATAGTCCACAACCTTTGTGAGGAGAAGATCTTCAAGGTAGCCACCATGTCAAACATGGTCTATTGGCCGAGAAGGAGAAGATGGAAGGTAGGGTTCCAAAGGAAAAATGTGATCAAGAAGGTGGAACCAAGAAGAGAAACTACCAAGAATCACCATAAGGAAGGTGATAAAGCTCCAAAGCACCACATGCAAGGTTGATCGACCTCCAAAGCACCCAAGACCAGTCCTTCTTGCTCCTCAAAGATCCAAGGATGAACACAAGAGAGGGGAGAAGAAGGAGGGCCGAAAGGATCACTTGCATGAAGGAGAAAGGGGTTATATACTCAAAGGAGGAGGGAAGCAAGGTAAGTATGAGGTGTCAACACAAGAGAGCACCAAAGGGACACTTGTCCACCAAGAAAACATCCGTGCAACCAATAAACACATGCATGCAACCTATGGTGATAAATCCTAGGTGGGGTTTTGACCACATGGGTCACCACCACCCTAGAGGTCGAAACAAACATCAAGGTACCTTGTCTCGACCACAATAAAAGGCCACCAAGAAAACAAGGCCGAAACACATCACAAGAAAGCCAACCATCTCGACCAAACCACACCAAGACCTCCATGGCCGAAACAAAACCCATCCAAAGAAGGTGTTTCAGTCGAGACACACCAACAAGGTCAAAACATATGTCTCAACACCCAACCAAGCTCAACATGGTCAACACCAAGCAAAACCCAACATCACCACATGATGCCACCTCATCAACCAAGGTCCAATAAGGTGCCCCATAGCATCATCCTCTCTCTCATGATTCCAAAGAACTAACGACACACTAAACATGTAACAAACTTCAAGATAACCCCTCAACATGGGTAAATTGCAACTTGGTCCAAAACAAGAATACAAAGCTTAAACATCATCCAAACAGGACCAAACTGAAAACATAAGCGTGTCACATGCTAACAAAGCATCTTAAAGGATAAGATTAAGGTTCTAAGCATCTTATTAAGCAAATCAAGCACACTCAAGTAGTAAGCTAGGTCAGGGGCCTTACAGGATGATTGAGCCATACGATGACGTGATGAAAGCATAATGAGAATTTCATAATAAAAACACATCTTGTTGCATAATGTAGATTTTGTCAAGTGTTGATTATTTTCTTACAAGTTATGGCAATCATATTTACTTTACCATAGGATTTTTTTTTATCTATTTTCAAAATGTATGATTGCACTTGCAATGACGACGTCGTGATTTTATTGATTTAAGTATTAAAAGGCAATGGAAATCCATGTACCTTATCAACTATATATCTATCATATTTGTTGGACATCACATTCAACTCCACATGGAACTTATAAAAATGGTATGACCCCATGCAATTTTCTTTTCCTTGTAACTTTCTTTCAAGATGCCTTCCAACCTCATATGTGGACTTTCGTTTCATTTCAATAAAGTGAAATGTTAATCTTTATTTGCATATGTTGTGTGTACTCAGAATACCCCTTAGAGACAAGCACATTGAGTCCCTTTAACAACACCTACCACGTTAGTGGGATGGAGATTTGATGGATAGATAGTTATGTGACACAAAACCACTATTCATCTTGTGTCTTCTGCTTTCATTGATTGGTTTCATAACTTATATCCATGTTTATCATTTTCATAAGCCAGTGATAATAAATTTGTGTGTGTGTGTGTTTGAAATTGTTCATATAATAAAATTAGTTCTATGTACCTCCTCTATGGCTTTCACAACCCACTTCATCGAGATTTATCAATACACGAACCAAACATTGTAATTTCCTTAAAAGTAGGACCACTCCTAGTCTCACTTTTCTATGTCTTTTCCATCGCTTCATTTTGAGAACATGTGCATAATACAATTTTGTAAACTAGTATTTGCCTCATGTCTTTAGTAATATATTATCCATTCTCTAATAAAGCTCATCAATTCAAGAGAACATGGACATTAATTGGAGACAAAAGCGACTATGACTCACTCTTCTTAAACAACACATCAAAAACCAATTGTTTCCCTAGCAATTGTGTTCGAAACATGAAATTAAAGCATAAAATGATCTATGTTGGATTACTTCTTTTGGTGTAAGTTCTCACCGTAGATGAACATTTTGTAGTTACGATACCTTTTATGGCTATCCTCCTCAGTACAAGTCAATGAGCACGATGGGACTTCTGATCAAAATCTTATGAGGGGAATTCACCAAGAGAAGAACCATTTAGTGAATTATTTTGGTTTATTGTAAAAGAATAGTTTCTTCCCCCAAGAAATTACCTTCACATTGGTGGATCAAGCCAGTATATGCATATGTTCACAATACAACACACACAATCCATGTATCAGGTAAAGGATGTTGGATATTTCGAGAAAAAGTGTTCATTGCATTGCATCATTTAAGGAGGCATGCGTTCATTTTGGACATTTTATCATAACATTTCACTTGCGATGAGTAGGGTTCATATAAATGTAAATTCAATGTATGTGAACGCACGATAGTTACCTCATTCCAAACCCCTAAATCGTCTAACTAATGCTGCAGATTAAATACAAATTTCTCGACAAATCACAAGAATAACAGTGGTATACATCTTGCTTCGAGAGGATGGAATGACAAGACGATCTATTTGTTACACACGAATAAGAAAAACAATTGCCAATGTAGAATAACACTGTTTAGGCTCCCGGCTGGTGCATTATTTCTTTTAGCGGTTTTAAAGGGATCCAAGCTTATTTTGGACGAATTCGGATCCATTCATCAACGGCAATAGCTCGCCCTGCCACTCGTTTGCTACCGTCAGATTTCAGGCCCGCCGGTGCTAAGGCAAAAGCCCTAATATAAACCGAGGCTTGTGGGTTGGCGGCGCGCCTTAGCAATTCGCAAAGACTCGGGAACTCCTAGGGCTTCCGGTGCTCGGCGGCGCTGTGGAAAGGTCAGGTCGACGTCATTCTACCTCTTCCTTATTGTTGTTGCCTCCTCTGATCTCTGTTTGGAACTCTCTGCAGTAGCTCTTACTCACCAATCCCCCGCAAACGACGCCACCATGTTCACCGCCAGAAGGAAGATCCACAAGGACAAGGGCCTTGAGCCGACCGAGTTCGAGGATTCAGTCGCCCAAGTACTGATCTTTCCCTTGTTCCTTCTTTAGTACCTTCTCTGCCCCTTCCATCGTCGTATTTAAACTGTTTTTCTTTTCCTTAGACGTTCTTCGATCTGGAGAACACTAACCAGGAGCTCAAGAGTGATCTCAAGGACATGTACATCAACGACGCAAAGTATGTCTTATGTGTGACAATGGAGAGATAAATAAAAGTTTCTTCACTCTTGACATAGTCCATTACTGATGTTTATTCCGTCTCTGCGTCGTTTTCATCGCCTTTCGAGCAGGCAATTCGACGTTGCCGGGAACAAGAAGTCTGTTGTGATTCACTACCCGTTCAGGCTACGCAAAGCGTTCCGCAAGGTTCACGTGAGGCTCGTTAGGGAGCTTGAGAAGAAGTTTAGTGGAAAGGTTAGTCCGACTTGCAACGACTGCTTGTAACATGCCTTCTTTTTCTTGACTTTCATTGGTAGCAAAGTGCATTATACTCTGGCTTGCATGGTTTCAACTTCTATATACATATAATGTCATCTTTCTCTTTCACCTGTTTGTGCTCCCGTTGGAAAATGCTGATAAGAACTGGGATATGTCACTGTCTATTCTATGGTGGTGGATGCAGGATGTCATTCTAATTGCTTCTAGGAGGATCATGAGGCCCCCGAAGAAGGGTTCTGCTGTTGCCCGTCCTAGGAACAGGACACTTACATCTGTCCATGAGGCCGTGCTTGAGGATATTGTTTATCCCGCTGAGATTGTTGGCAAGCGCGTGAGATACAGCCTTGATGGAGCCAAAACTATTAAGGTGTGTGTCTTTTGTTCAGTATACTGTTCTATTAATGTTTTACAATTCGATTTCAACACAACGTTAGCTCAATTATATTATTAATTTGTGCTTCTTATTGAGTTTTATCTTTGTTGTACAACTTGTGTATATGTATCATCATAACCATTCCATTTCGTGAAGTTTTAACCAGCCTATACAATTTCATTCACTGACATACTTACAGTTGTTTTTGGTCATCATCATGATCGTCATCATTATTATGACATCTAAGCCTTATTCATAAGTTCATAACCATGTTGGGTTATGTTAATCGGATCCTTGATTTTCTGTTCAGCTCTCTCATTTCAAGGAGTTCGTCATTTGACTATGTACTTACACTGAGTTCTTTTTGGGCGTCATCATCATGTCGCTGTTGTTAGTCATTACTGTTGTCGTCATCACCTTTATAATCTAACCTCATTCCGATTGCTGTCTGCTAATGGAATCTTGTTTTCCATTCAGCTGTCTTGCGACAGTTTAGTTTAGGTATACTTTTGTTAATTAGATACCACATCGTTGTAGTTGCCTAGTATACTGCTACCCTCTTTTACTGTTTATAATGTTTTTCATA
The DNA here is from genome assembly GCA_963693085.1 of Alisma plantago-aquatica. Taxonomy (NCBI): domain Eukaryota; kingdom Viridiplantae; phylum Streptophyta; class Magnoliopsida; order Alismatales; family Alismataceae; genus Alisma; species Alisma plantago-aquatica. Next base: position 529,175,149 of record OY856412.1, read on the forward strand.
TTTAATTGTTCGGTTGATGGCGTTGTGTGTTACAAAATACTGCAGATTTGGTTTTAAATAATTTTGACTTTCATTTTGAATGTTACTTGATTTTACTCCTGTTTACTAGCGCTCGATAAGTCAACATCCAAGAAGCATAGTAGTAATATGTACAAATATTGGTCACATTTGATCATCATGTCTGCTGCTCATTGAAATCCCTCAGGCAACGGTCATTGGTCATTGGGCTTGGTCCGCCGGGATTAGACCCAGATCTCATATTTTGATGTCTTTTGGTTGACAATAGCGCACTGCTTTACTAAAGAAAATCCATATGTTTTCTCCCAATTTCTAAATGAATAGCTTTAGCCTGGGGATGGGTTGTTGTGCCCATCTCTGACTATCTTAGATGTTGTGCAAGCCCTAATTGATCCTTAACCCCCAATCACTAGTGCTGCCCGATTAATTGCTTCCTGGTCTTTGTCTTTTTGACAATGGCCTGCGGGAAATGCTTTTGTGCCACAGTTATATTTTTCTTTTTTGTTTGCCTGGTTTCTGTTTGACCCATACCTAGTGTGTTTTAATCAAAAGAAATGTCCTCTGTTTTCTTGCAATTTATAAAGCCCGGGGTAAGGGTGATTTTGCCCATCACCATCTATCCCATGATGGTGTGCAAGCCCAATAATCTTACCCCCACATTAATGCTGCAGATTTTAATGCTCGCTGTCCTTGGTCATTTTGATATTGGCATGTGAGTTTGGCTTTCGTGCTACATCTATGATTTGTTTATTTTCCCTTGTTTAAATTTGATCTACTTGTGATTGCAACGTGCCCTGACCTTAAGTGTTCAATTTTGGTATCAACCTTTCCTCTAAAATGTTGTGATGTGGTGTTTGATACTAATGGTTTTGTATGTATATAGATAGATGTCTATTTGTGATTTATCGTATACAGCTGAATGGGTCTGATCATCTTTAGCCGTCTTGGGCATTTCCTGTGATTTGAGTCGCTTATCCCGTGATTTGAGTCCCACTTATTATAACCTGCGATCCCTAATCTATATTATCTGCTCTGTTTAATTGATATGTTTACATGTTTTATCTGGCTTTACCCCCTTATTGTTTTGTTTTACTATTAATTGCATTTCATCTCTTGAAGCAGTTGACTTGCATGTTTCTCAACTCATCCTTGTTATCTTAATTGTAGGTTTTCCTAGATCCCAAAGAGCGAAATAACACAGAATACAAACTTGATACCTTTTCCAGTGTTTACCGGAAGCTCTCTGGAAAAGATGTTGTGTTTGAGTATCCAGTGACTGAGAGTGCTTGAGCAGTGGTAGATTGATCAATGTAGCTGTGGAAAAGATGATATGATTTACTACTCAGTAATCCAGAGTGCTTGAGCAGTGGTAGATTAATCTATGTTTTTCTTATTATTGATACTCTACATATTGAGATCTTGAACCAATTTTCTTGATACATGGATATGCAACAGTTTTGCCAAGAGTCATTTTGTTTATTTGGTAACTGCAAATCCTGTTTCGACTGTGATTCTGCTAGTCTACTTTATGTATCCCTTTTTTGTTAATAGTGTTTATTGTGTCTCCCTGGTGTCTTTGAGAATTTTGGATTCTCTTTTGCCCATGTTTTGGGTTGGAGTTACATTTTAGTGGTTATCAATGTTCTCTCTTTAGGCCCTGGTTGTAGAGTATAGTTAGCATACAAATAGTGAATTACAGAAATCCATTTGTTACGGATATAGGAGTTCCGTCTACATAGATATCATTTGGTTGGGGGAAATTAAACCTTTGTTTGTTTGCAATTGGTTGGTTAAAACGGTCAATGCTTACTACAGTATTACGGAAGGGTGACAATCGTGACTCCCAGGTATGGGCCTAGGAATGCGTGGCATGGTGTGATTGTACGTAACCTGTCCGATGGCAGCATGGCCTGATGGCTATTACTAGATTAAGGAAAATGATATCCAGCCCAGAAACCAGACCCGGTTTAGGCTGGTAGTGCGAGGCCCAACTACTGCCGACGTGATGGCAGCTGTGTGATGGCTGCTGGCTGGGTGAAAGAGAGAGAGGGAGAGAGAGGACGGGAGAGAGGGAGAGAGAGGACGGTAGAGAGAGGGAGAAAGGGTTGGAGAGAAAGGGAGAAAGGGTTGGAGAGAGAGTTGTTGTAGATGGGATAAATTGCTGGCTGAGTGAGAGAGAGGGAGAAAGGGTTGGAGAGAGTGGCTGTAGATGAGATAAATTGTTGGCTGGGTGAGAGGGAGGGAGAGAGAGGACGGGAGAGAGAGAGAGAGAGAGAGTGGATGAAAAGAGAGAAAAATCAAGATAGAGATATTTGTTTTGCTAAGGACGGGAGAGAGAGAGAGAGAGTGGATGAAAAGAGAGAAAAATCAAGATAGATATATTTGTTTTGCTAATAACTTTCAAACCGTTACGTTTTTTTTAACGAAATAAATTCCTTTATATTCCTGATGAAAAATCCATTCTAATAATACTAATGTCGACATATTTTTGAGAAATGTAAGGAGAGTGAAAAATCTAAAAAGATATTTTTGTTAAAAGGGAGAAAAATCAATAGAGATCTATTTATTTTGCTAATAACTTTCAAACTGTTATATATTTTTTAATGAAATAAATTTTGTTAGATTCCTGATGAAAAATACATTCTAGTAAGACTAATGTTGACATATATTTTTTTTGAAAAATATAAGGAGAGAGAAAAATTAAGAGAGATATTTTTGTTAAGAGAGAAAAATCAAGAGGGATATATTGGTTTTGTTAGTAATTTTCAAACCGTTACATATTTTTTAACAAAATAAATTTTGTTAGATTCTTGATGAAAAATACATTCTAATAAGACTAATGTCGACATATTTTTGAAAAATATAACGAGAGAAAAAAAATCAAAAAAAAATATATAATTATTTTCCTAATATAACAAAATAATTATTAGGGATAACAAAAACATTTTTTTAAATTTTTGTTCATTAATTTAGATGATTAAGTACATCACTTCTCTCTAATGACAACATATTTTTAAAAACTATTTGTAATACTTCTTTTCTATTCGCTAGACAAAATAACTATTTTTTATAACAAATACTACTTGAACAAAAACCAAAATTGACTAGAGAATACAAAAAAGTTAGCAGAGATAATAAGAAAATTTACTAAAGATAACAAGAAAATTTACTAAAGATTACAAGAAAAAATTACTACAGATAACAAGAAAATTCACTAGGGATAACAATTAATATTTTTAAAAATATTACTTGGATGATAATTAATTTGTATAGAGATAACAAAATATTTACTAGGGATAACAAGAAACATTGTTACGGATAACAAAATATTTGCGGATAACAAAATGTTTGTCTAAATATAATAAAACGTTAACCAAAGATATCATGAATATTTGTTAGGGATAACATAACATTTATTAGGGATAACAAAACATTTACTAGGGATAACAACTATTTTTTCTTAAAAAACTACTACTTGGATGATAAAAAAATTGTATACAGATAACAAAACATTTATTAAGGATACCAAGAAACATTTTTTGAAAAATATTTGTTCATTAATTTAAATGATTAAGTATATCACTCTTCTCTTTAATGACCACATATTTTAAAATATTATTTGCAATACTTGTTTCCTATTCTCTAGACAAAATAATTATTTTTATATAACAAATACTACTTGGATAAAAACCAAAATTGACTAAGAGATTACAAAAAAATTACTAGTTATAACAAGAAAATTTATTAAAGATAACACAAAACATTCTCTCTATATAATGACTAATTTAAAAAAAATGCTACTTGGATAACAAAAAATTTGACTACATATAACAAAACATTTACTAGGGATAACAAGAAAATTTGTTAGACATAACAAAAATAAATTATATAGATAAAAACTAATTTTAAAAAAATTATATATTACTTGGAAAACAAAAAATTTGTTTAAAGATAACAAAACATTAACCAAAGATTAAAAAAAACATTTGTTAGGGATAACAACATTTACTTGGGATAACAAAATATTTACTAAGGATAACAACTAATATTTTTAAAAAATACTATTTGGTTGATAATTAGTTTGTATATAGATAACAAAACATTTAGTAGGGATAACAAAGAACATTGTTAAGGATAACAAAATATTTATGGATAACAAAATATTTGTCTAAATATAATAAAACGTTAACTAAAGATAACACGAACATTTGTTAGGGATAACATAACATTTACTAGGGATAACAAAACATTTAGTAGGGATAACAACTATTTTTTTTTAAAACTACTATTGATGATAAAAAATTTGTATACAGATAACAAAACATTTATTAAGGATAACAAGAAACATTGCTAGGGATAACAAAATATTTACGAATAACAAAATGTTAGTATAAATATAACAAAACATTAACCAAAAATAACAAGAACATTTGTTAGGGATAACATAACATTTACTGTGGATAACAAAATATTTACTGGGGATAACAAAACATTTACTAGGGATAACAAATAATTTTTTTAAAAAAATTACTAATTGGATGATAAATTTTTTTTCTATATAGATAACAAAATATTTATTAGGGATAACAAGAAAAATTTGCTAGAGATAACAAAACAAAAATCCAATAGATAACAACTAATTAAAAAAATATGGTACATGGATAACAAAAGATTTGTCTAGAGATAACAAAACATTAACCATGGATAACAAGACATTTGTTAGGAAAAACAAAACATTTATGAGGGATAAAAAATAAAAATTCTGCCTAGAAATAACGAAAAAATTGACAACGAGAACTACATTCTACATGCGAGATAACAAACGATAACATACTATATGAGACATAACAACTAGATTAGAAAAAAAAATTATTACGTTTGACACTACTTCCCTCCTCCATTTTATTTTCTCTCTCATCACAATATGTAAATTTATGAGAAGTGATATATTCAAAGTATCAGAAATATGTCGACATTAGTCTTATTGGATTGTATTTTTTATAAGGAACCTAACGGTTTTTATTTCGTTAAAAAATACATAACGGTTTGAAAGATATTAGCAAAATAAATTTCTCTCTCTTATTTTTTTCTCTCTCCGTAAAACTATTCTCTCTCTCCAGTCTTCTCTCTCACACCCTCTTTTTCCACCAACCAGTCACGTCACCAACCAAACCCCTCTCCCACGCTCTCTCTCCAGCCCCTCTCTCACGCTCTCTCTCCAGCCCCTCTCTCACGCTCTTATCTCTCCAGCCCATCCCGTCATCATCACAGCAGCAACAGCTGTCCAATCGTCAACATGTCTGCAATAAATAATTGGGATGCTAGTGGACAAATCGGGTGTGGGTTCTGGTCTAGTATTGGGGATGTATAGCAAAGCTAATAGATTAATTGCTGTCAGAGTGCGAGCGAGGCGTATAGTCTGCAGGGAGAAGAAAAAACTGGACGTAACCGGACTATGCCGCACCCCAAAAGAGGGCGGTACAAATGTTTTCACTTGCCTAGACAGACAGAGCCTGAAATTGAATTCACCCAACTGCACTCTATGACAACCAACCAAACACAAGTCAAGTATTGGCGACAGTCATTTGTTTGTTAGGAAAATGAACAAGCTCCTACCAAAGAGGTTCTTAGTAAAGAAGTGGTCGTTGTTTTATTATTGTACACTTATCTTTTATAACTCAATTCATATTAATGATTTACAATTTGTCCTTACCGAAAGCACTTTGTGAACGGCAACCTTCACTGATTTGATTTACAATTTGTCCTTACCGAAAGCACTTTGTGAACGGCAACCTTCACTGATTTGGCACGGGAGGGGGTGATCGGATGACACATTTTCATGTCTCGAGAGTTTTCATGTTGGGTTTGTCTGGAGTAGGTTTTTCTGTCATTAAAAAAAGATTTATCCTGGACATAAAGTGCTCTAGCAATTTCACTTAAAATAAATTGAAATTTCACAAAATTCATGTTAATATTATATTTTCTAAAGTTTTCTTACATTAAATATATATACATGTTACCAAAAAAGTGATTGTGGATATCTACTCCAAAGTAAGCAATAGCAATAGAGTACCAAAAAAAGTGAACGAAACCCGGGTTACGTAAATCAAGGATTTCATGTGTGATAATTTGATCTCGGTTGCTTATTTAAACTCCGTTTGTCCGTTATGTCTAGGTTATTTTGTTATGCTGAACCTGGTCTTGAACAGCCATATATGGGACCACTCGGAAGTAGAGGTTCCGTTGGTAATCTGGGAACAAGTTTTCGGCCAAATTAAAATTGTGGCATTTGGTGTCACGCCGTCCAACGAGCCAGCAGTTGTTTTTCCTATCCCAAACCTTTTCGAACGCTTTTTCCTTGCGGCTCCTTTTTTTCTTTGCTTACTCTTACACCTCTACTAGAATGCTGCAATCTTCTGGTTGTTCCTTTTGTTTTTTACAGCACTATAACTGTAGTACTACAAGAGTTATATGGTCCTGACCATATCAGTAGGGCTGGCATAACTGCACGATCATTTCAGATGGCTTGGCTTGAGAAATGACAATGGCGCCCCCTACATATCCTGGTTACCCATGATGCCTCTCTAGGTTTGCCCATGTTCTGCCAAGTATCTATTATCCCCAATTAGCAACGGTGGAGCACATCGAAGACATCATTAGATAGTTGTGCATCATCTTTTCACACAGCCCGCAACCCTGACATCATTTTCCTTCTTCCTTGGGTAATTTACTCCTATATAATTTGATAATTACCCTCAACAATCTCCATTGCCTCTCTTTGCAAATATTTATGAATTCTCGTAGCATCACAACGACCTTAAAAGGTTTTTAGACATCATTTGATAGTTGTGCATCATCTTTTCACACAACTTGCAACTGTAGACGCCACTTTTCTTTTTACTCGGGTCATTTATGTAATGTGATAATTAGTACTGACTAAATTGCCTCTCTTTACAAATACTGATGAATTTGAATGACCCCTAAAGGTCTGCAGATGATGTTCTGGTTAAGTTGGTTGGTTTCAACACATGCTCCTCTACTTGGCTTAGGAAATTTTGTAGCATAGACAAAAGATGTTTCTGATTCGAATTAGTCATTTTTCTCTGAGTTAGATGTAGGAACATTCATATCAAAAATTTTGAGTGTGTTTTTCACTATTGGCTTTGGCTTTGATCAGTTCCAATAAGGTTTATAGGAGAGCACATGGAAGACATCATTAAATAGTTGTGCATAATTTCTCACAGAGCCTGTAACTGTCGACATCACTTTTCTTCTTCCTAGGGTCATATACTCCTATATAATGTGATAATTACATGCTGCTGTCTAAAGTGCCTCTTTTTATAAATACTAAGGAATTCCCATAAGATCAAAATGCCCCCAAAAGGTTTGCATACATCATTACATAGTTGTGCATCATCTTTTCACACAATTTGCATGTCGCCATCATTTTGTCTTCTTCCTTCAATCACATACTCCCATCTAATGTGATGATTACATGCTACCGTCTAAATTGCCTCTCTTTACAGATATTGATGAATTCTCAATAAAGTTTATTGCTCCTTTCAATGCATATGTGTCATATGATATATGAATCCAAGCAACACTAAATGCCCTTGAGAGAAGGGTCACTACAATATGAACTAGTGATGAAACCAAACTTAACCGATCGGACATGTGAATAGTTAATTGATCAATCAGAAGCCTAAAGAAAATTGTCTCTTTTTCGGTCCAATTAGTCAGAAACATGGTCCAATCAGTCTAACCAATTAACCAAATTGAACCGAACCGAACAATGTTTCAATTATAGAAAGAGCAAAATGTAAAAACAAATTCCTGGGCCACCTAGGTAGCTCCCCAAATTCTAATTATATGAAATAGAAATCATACACCTAGCAACCAACATTTTTTCTCGCGACACACAAGAAAAATGACTGCAAAGGAAAACCCTTGCCATGTATACACGCACGCACGGACATACATATATACACAAACAATATATATATATATAGTCAAGCTAGAATACACTCGAATGTACCGATCACATGAATACACTCAAGTGTGTTTACATATCAAGACTATTTTTTGCAAAATGTAAACCATTGATCTTCACCATCATACTATAACTAGACTACATGCAAATTTTGAGCCCATTTGGATGAGTGTAAGTCACTCATCTAAGGGCAACAAAATCGACATGCAAAACTAATTTGAAATGCATAATTTTTGCAGTCTTTATAACATGACCTATAAATGTTCAAATGTGCTCAAATTTTGCGTATGAGCTATTCACAACATGTTTAAGAAGATCAACGGATTAGATTTTTGAAAAAAATATTGCATCATGAAAAACTACTTGAGTGTATTCTGCTCTGAATACACTCGAGTGTATTCTGCTCCGAATACACTCGAGTGTATTCTAGCCTAACTCATATATATATATATATATATATATATATATATATATATATATATATAAATATAAAGAGAGAGAGAGAGAGAGAGCCAGTCAGGCTAGAATGCACTCGAGTGTATTGGAGACACAATACACTCAAATCATATTCCATCAAGCCACATTTTTTTTCAAAATCTTAATCGTCGATCTTCTTAACTACCTTATGAATGGACTACATATAAAAATTGAGATCATTTGGACGCTTATAGGTTATCGATCTAAAGAAAATAAAAATGAGTTTTATGCGTTGATTTTGTTAGCCTTTGTTGAGTAGATTACACACATCCAAATGAACTCAAATTTTGCAGGTAGTCTATTATTACGATAACAATGAATATCAATGGTTTGAATTTTTCTAACAACTGGTCTTGATATGTAAATACCACTTGAGTGTACGATGCAATCTGTACACTCTAAGTGTATTCTATCCTAACTAACCAACCAACTAACTATATATGTATGCATATATATATTATAGGGGGTTCATTCACTACCAACATGAGTAACTAAGTGTTCGCTACCCATGCACTCCGAAAAGTAACGATTTGGTCAGAAAAGTAACATCTGGACAAAAAGATAACTATGTTGTCAAAAAAGTAACTGTTCGACTAAAAAGGTGAAATCGGTCAGAATACATGGTAAATTTTTTGTAACAAATATATAACTTACATCCATTACAAATGTAAATATTATGCATGTAAAGTAACTATTTTAAAGATAATGTAACCCTTTATACGTACAAAACAAAAATTCCAGAAAAAGTAACCCATTATATATGTGTGTGTACACACATATGTATATATAAATATATATATATATATAAATATTATATATATAAATATAAATATATATGAATATATATGAATATATATATATATATATATATATAAATATAAATATATATATATATATATATATATATATATATATATATATATATATATATATATATAGGGTAACAATCTAGTGAGAAACATTCTACGGTGAGAGCATGACAGGCATTTGAATAACTATAAAGTTGTAGATTATTTTCAATATCCATCCTTATGGATGGGAAGAACATCATTACATTTACCTTCACATTAAAAATCATCACAATCGGAAATCTTTTACATGTCCATATATACAATATACACATTTTACATCCAACTGTTAACCTAAAACTCAATATTGAGTGTTGAAAGGGATTTGCTTGTTGTGCGTGCAATACAAGCCCTATGATGATGAAATTTTATGAGAAGGTAACTAATAGGGTATATTTTTAATCCATATGGTTAGATTATGAAAGTTTGATGATTGTGAAAAGTTATTCAAATGCCTCTCATCCTCTCACCAAGATGTGTTTCGGAGCATAATACACTCAAGTAGTTTTTCATGATGCAATATTTTTTTCAAAAATATAATCTGTTGATCTTCTTAAACATCTTGTGAATAACTCACACACACAATTTGAGCACATTTTGACATTTACAAGTCATGTTATAAAGACCGCAAAAATTATGCATTTCAAATTAGTTTCACACGTCGATTTTGTTGCCCTTGAGTGACTTACACTCATCCAAATGGGCTCAAAATTTGTATGTAGCCTAGTTATAATATGTCAGTGAAGATCAATGGTTTACATTTTACAAAAAATAGTCTTGATATGCAAACACACTTGAGTGTATTCGTACGATCTGTACACTCGAGTGTATTCTAGCCTCACTATATATACATATATATACATATATATACATATATATACATACATATATATATATATATATATATATATATATATATATATATATATATATATATATATATATATATAATGTCAGGCTAGAATACAGTTGAGTGTACAGATCGCATGCTACACTCAAGTGGTGTTTACATATCAAGACTATTTGTTTGCAAAATGTAAACCACTGATCTTCATTGTTACACTATAATTAGGCTACATGCAAATTTTGAGATCATTTGGATGAGTATAAGTCACTCATCTGGGGGCAACAAAATCGACGCACGAAACTAATTTGAAATGCATAATTTTTGTAGTCTTCATAACATGACCTGTCTACGTCCAAATGGGCTCAAATTTTATATATGAGCTATTCACATGATGTTTAAAAAGATCAACAGATTAGATTTAAAAAAAATATTGCATCATGGAAAACTACTTGAGTGTATTCTGCTCTGAATACACTCGAGTGTATTCTTGCCTGAGTATATATATATATATATATATATTTATATGTATATAAGAATGATCAAGTGAGAGCCCTAAGATGGTAAGAGCATGAGAGCCCTTTGAATAACTCCTAAAGATGATCCATTTTTTTCAGATCCAACCATATGGATTGATAATATATCCTTGTATTTACCTACCCAAAAAATTTCATATACATCAGACTTACGATCTGTCCGTGGTAATGGATAAGTTTTTAACGCTCCATATTGAATTCTGGACTGACCGTTAGATGCAATATATGTAAATTGTATATATGGCTGAGCAAATGATGTTTGATCATAATAATTTTTTGTATGAAGCTAATGGCAATGGTTCTTTTCACATCCATACAGTTGGATTTGCAAAAAACCTTTAAAATTTGTAGTTATTAAAAAGGCTCTCATGCTCTCATGGTAGGAGGGATCTCATAGGATCGTCCCTATATATATATATATATATATATATATATATATATATATATATATATATATATATATATATATATATATATATCGACAATTTGTTTGTTGCCCGCGCGGGTACAATGCTCTCGCTATCCGGCCCAAGTGGCGCGGTGGCAGTCAGTTGTAAATAACTGCAACGGATTCTGTCTAGATGTCCACGAAGGATGAACTGCACGAAATAACGACGATGGTATAACCTGTAATTAAGACCAAACAAATTCCGTCTCCTTCACCCGTGTTCTTCTGCCGCCATCTTCACGCGGCATCTTCTGCCGTCGACCTGCTAAATTGTTTCTGTCTGTTTATCTGCCGCTAAATGCCTAGATGCTTTCAACGAAAGTTGTCTATTCTTTCTCTGCGTCGACCTTCAATGCTATATTTCTATTCTTGAATCTCAATCTCCTATATGAAGTTACAGATCCAAACCGCTACAACGGGCTTTCTTGTCCCAGTTGTGTAGAGGAGGACGGAGGTTAATGGCATAGATCTGAATCTCCTTTAACATCGTCAGAGTATCAGTAGAAGATATTGATCTTCACCAGGTCACATCTCTGCTCCAGATCTGCTATTGGAACTGACGCCGTAAGGGAAGGAGAAGTTCTTCATCTTACTCAATTTAGGAGCAGTAGTTTCAGTTACGATCTGAACAGCTACAACGAGCTTTCTTGTCCCAGTTGTGTAGAGGAGGATGAAAGTTAATGGCATAGATCTGAATCTCCTTTAAAGTCGTCAGATTTTCAGTAGAAGATATTGATCTTCACCAGGTCTCGTCTCTGCTCCAGATCTGCTACTGGAACTGATGCTGTAAGGGAAGGAGAAGTTCTTCATCTTACTGCATTTCAGGAGCAGTAGTTGTCCAAGCTACAACTAGGTAATTTTGTATACTCTTCATCACTTCAACCAGTTCTAATCGATATTTTCTCTTCACATCATGTTGTATTCATCTCTATCTTTTGTGTGGGAAACCCAATTTGCGTCTTGATTTTCGCTTTTAAGTAGTAACTGTCCTACATGCTTTCTATGTTTCATGTAGTTACTCTTTTGTGATACGTGGTTACTCTCATGACTCACTGAGTTACTCTTTTATGTTTCAAGATTACTCTTCTATCTGTAGAGTTACTCTCACATAGTTGTCATGGATCCCAGTCTTGACAGAGATGCTGCTAATGCCAGTGTCGAATGTGATAATGATAATCCTCCTTCTTCTCCTTCTGTTGCTGCTTGCACTGTATCCCCAACACAAGTCCCTAGAATAGGTCTCCAGTTGGGAAGTTTAGATGAAGGTATCTCCTTCTATTCTGGTTATGCTGGCAAGTTTAGTTTTAATATCAGGATAGATGACAGCAGGTATAAATGAGGAACTAAGAATCTGGTTGCCAAAGATCTGGTTTGTGACAAGCATGGTAAAATTAGTCATTCTAAGAGGTCTAGAGGGCTTTTGAGCCTCGTTTGTGATGAAGTGGGTAACTTGCAGGATAATCTATCCAAGAAGCATAGGCATTCCGTGAAGAGGTGTGGTTGTGGAGCCATGATCCGGTTCACACTAGATAAGTCCTCATCCATGTGGGTTGTGACTGCCTTTGTTGATGAACACAACCATGATCTTGTTGATGATGCTCATCTCCGTTACTTGAAGTGTAACTCATCTCTTGATGAAACTAAAAAAGAGATGCTTTCTACCATGAGTCAAGCAAACATTCCTGTATCGAGACAAATTTCATTGATAACATCTGGGTCTGGTGGTTATGAAAATTTGACATTTACTAGTAGACAAGATCATGGACACCTCAGTAGCAAGAGGAAAGAGTCGGCTAAATACGACATTGACATGGTGTTGGATCGTTTTGCTAGGTTGAAGGTTTTGGATTCGAAATTCTTTTATACTTACCAAAATGATCCTGATTGTTGCTTGACACATTTGTTTTGAGCTGATCCTGTCTCTGTCAAAGATTGCGAGTTGTTTGGCGATGAGATTGTGTTCGCCACCACTTATCGTACCAACAAATATTCTATGGTTTTTGGAATGTTTGGTGGTGTTGATCACCATCGCAAGACAGTCTTGTTTGCCTCAGCTCTGTTGGTGGATGAAAAGTACAACTCCTTTGTCTGGGTTTTCAAACGGTACTTACTTTGTATTGGCAAAGAGCCAGTTTCCATCATAACCAATTAAGACCCTACTATGAATGATGCTATCATTACTATTTTTCCAAATTGCAAGCATCGCTTCTGCAACTGGCACATCCTACAGAAGCTTCCCTCTAAGCTTGGTGGTCTTCCTAACAAGGATCAAATCATAAGCTCTCTGAATGATTATGTGTGGAACGTGGATGATGTCGACATTTTTGAAGAGATGTGGGATTCTGTAGTCCAAGAGAATGATCTGTCTTCCATTACTTCGCTTTCTAATATGTATGCAATGCGTTGGGATTGGGTTCCGTGTTATATGCAGTCTTCTTTCTTTGCTGGGATGAGGACAACTCAAAGAAGTGAGAGTCTGAATGCATTCATTAGAAGCCATGTGAATAGTACAAAGACTCTTTTTGAACTTGTGTGTTCCTTAGAGACTACTTACTCTCATGTGCGAGAGATTTAGAATTTCAAAGATTTTGATGACGAGTACATTAATCTTCCTTTGTCATCATTGTGGCCTCTGGAGGAGCAAATGAGAGGTATATACACCAAGTCCATCTTTAAGATATTTCAGTCTGAGGTTCATCAAAGCATGGTGTACAACATAGAGGAAACATCAGAAGAAGGTGTCTTTGAGGTGTATCGTGTTGGTTGTTTTCAATCTCCTCGTATCATGAAGAAAGACTCATCAAGTGAGATGGTGTCTTGCAGTTGCTTCATGTTGGAATTCAAAGGTATTCCGTGCAGGCACATTCTGTCTTATTTGAAGAACCGTGACTTTTGCACTCTTCCCGAGCCATACATACTAAAGAGGTGGACTAAAGGATATAGAGAACACCCTTTGATATTTTGGCAAAGTATTGGTTAAGCATCCATCTACTGGGAGGACACTTCAGCTTGTTTCTGCCTGTAATTCAATTGTCAACATAGCGTGTAGGAACAACGCTATAGATATTTGCCATGAAAAACTATTAGCTTTGCGAAAGGATCTCTTAGATTTGGATCTTACTAATACTGGTGCTGGTGTTACCGCTTCTAACACATCTTCTTCTTCTGCTATCAAGGTCCATATCCCTAGTATTTCCAAAACTAAAGGGAGACCCAAATCGTCTGATGTGAGGCTTAAATCTGGAGTTGAAATTGCTCAGTCTAAAAGAGAGAGGAAGTGCAAGAATTGCTTAGAGTTTGGAGTCAATCATGATATCAGAAACTGCCCTATGAAGAAGTAGTTCATTCTCTATAGATACTCTTTCTGGACTTTGTGTTGTTGCGGTTTGCTGCTCAATGATTATCTCTGGTGCTACTCATGTGTTTTGTTGATGTTGGACATGTATATTTGATATCGTATTTTGCTGATGCTATTTCTGTTCTTTGAGCTGCTGGTGCTGCTAACCCTTCCTTTCTGCTGCTGATGTTGATTGGGAGCATCCTGATGCTGCTAACTGTGATGCTCTTTTTTCTAATATCATGCGGTGGGAGCTGTTGCTGTTGCTACTGCTGTTGATGGATGGCTGTTTTGTAGTGTAGTTGTAGTTGATTAGTGCGTGAGTGAGGCATATTCAAATCTGTAATGGGTTGTTCTTGTGTAGTAATTTGAAATTGATTTGTAATCCTTCCTGTATTTTGACTTGTGTTTGGAATCTATTGTTGTGTTACCTTTTGAGCTCCAGAAGCTGTATGTATACATTGATTTCTTTGTGTCCAATGAATACTCTTTCTTCTGAAATACTTATATTTTTGGATTAGAATAGTTACTTTCATATTTGTACAGTTACTTACAAAATGTCAGTTTGTTACTATGTGATTCACATATACTGGTTTCGTCTATTTGACTTACCTTCCTCCACAAGAGTTAATTTACAAAGTATAACATTTACTTTTTGAATGCACACAGTTACTTTTATGTTGTCATAGTTACTCGTAGTGGTCTTACAGTTACTCTAGGTGTTCTTATAATTACTTTATCGATGACCAGTTCATCTCTTTTATTTGTCAGTGAGTTCTGATATAGGTCCTTTTTTTGGAATAGAACACTTGCTTTCGTGTTCATACAGTTACTTATAAGATGTTCCTGTTACTCTGTGTTCCATACACATTGTTTTTGTGATACATGTTTTACCTTCCTCTGTTAGAGTTACTTTTACAAAGTTATTATTTTTAATCACATGGTTACTTTTCTCTGCTGTCAAAGTTACTCTTAGTGTTCTTACAGTTACTCTTAGTGTACTTTCAGTTACTCTTAGTGTTGTTCTTATAATTACTTTATGGGTTATGAGATCATCACTCTTGTTCTTGAGTTTGTTTATTTTGACAGGCTAACTGAAAGTATATATCTTCATACAAAATCACAACAACTATTCATGCAAGAATACCACAGACAAAACATAGAACGTTATCTATTAAACCCAGAAATACTCCTATTTACAATATGATTCAGAGTAAATGTATTTACAAGCTTGCAACACATCGTAAATGTATCTCATAGCAGTTACATATCATGACTCCAGAACCAAATTGTTCAAATTAACATTTCACTTAATAAATCAGTAATCAGCTCAAATTCATCCATCTGTCGAGGCTTGAAACAACTTCTTCCTCCGTGCCTTTTTCTTCCTGCACATCTGTATCTGCTGCTTGTTTCTGCTCTCCTTCTTGCTTTTTCTGATCCTTATCTGCTTATTCCTTGTGCTGTTCAGCTGGACCTTCTGTGGTGTCATCACTTGCATTCTTTTCATCTTCTCATACTGGCTGCAGCTGCCCCCTTGCCATCATTCTTTGAAAAATGTCAGCCCTTATTGCTGGCATGTCTTTGTAAGTGTAGTCCATATACTTTTCATTAACCAGGCATTCAAGGTACTTCATCACAAAGACCCCACAGTCAAGTGAGTCTTCTTACTGCTGTGGGCACAGTGGGTACTCCCTCTCCCACTGTGACAGTTGGCTTCTTTTTTCTGGCGCACCCCTGAAGAATTCGTGCACAATACCCACCTGTAGGAAAAAAACACAACTTTTATTAATTATTAATCAACAAACCTTAATCCTTTCAACCCATTACTAACAGAGTTACTTTTTTCATCGCTTACCCATCTAATGAATTATTTTTCTGACTTGCTATTTCCACTCATTGAGTTATAAGACCGGTGCGCTCCATCCCTGAAGCTTGCTTCATACAAGTCCCAGTGGTTGTCGTTGTTTAGTATGGTGAACACCGAGTCCATTGTGTCCCAATCTTTCAACGGAACGTTGAAGACTGGAGATAGCATGTCAATCTGTTCTAGGGTGATGTTCTCAACATCAAATGACAACTTCTGCTGCAAATGTAGAATTTAAAAATGCACATCTATAAGTTTCAGTTTGTGTTTCTATTTTGTAATTTGATGTAATTTTGTATACCAAGTTTGCTTGTTTTACCGGAGCATAAGTGCTCATGCAGTGCCACGTCAAACCCTTCTTCCTCCACTTGCTTGTGCTCACCTTGAGCATCTCCACAAAGCAGTCCATAACCTAAAATAAAACCACAAGATTTTTTCTTTATAGGGAAGTGAGGTCCTTCCCCGTGCACCAAACATTATCGTTGAATTTCCACTCTCATTTTGACCTGCCAATCATTCATAGATGTGATACATATGAGTTAGATATTGAATAAATAATGTTTTATTTTGTACACTTGACAAAATAACCAATTCTTACATTTCTTCGATATTATCCATGAAGTGACGGACAATTTCTTTGGTTTCCTTTGTTTTGAAATGCTCAAAACCTATGAAATTTGTCAGCTTTTGTTGTCAACAACAAAGTGCATTCAATGTTAGAATCCATCTTCATTCCTATAGTCAATCTATCAATCGTATATTTACTCTATCTATCATATAGTTAATTTTTATGTCGCATAGTTACTCTGTCAATTGTATAATTACTCTTTATATTCCTATAGTTACTCTTCTATGTCACATAGTTACTCTACTAATTGAAATAGTTACTCTTTATGTTCATACACATACTCAAGTACTGATATACTTAAAAATAAATCCAACCTTACCTTTTGCTCCCTCCTTTTTTTGATGTTCTTCTCTATGCTCCCTATTATAGGCTCTGTCATCTTATTTCTCTTTGTCAACTTTTTTATGGGCTCTTCATTCTTTCCTTATTCTTCTTCGCATGATTTCTTTGCTTGTTCCATTTTTCCTTCACCTATTTCTACTACATCTCATGCACATCTTGATTGGGCAGAGCCATCAATAGCTTTTTCTTTGTGCTTTTTCTCTACATCACCAGTTTGTTCATCAACACTCTTCTTCAGATCCTTTCTGTTCCACATACTTTCTTCTCAGCCTCAACTTGCTTGGTTTTATCTGTGTGTATCCCTTATCCACACCTTCTTTCTCTTCTTTGTCGGGCATGTCCATATCCTTCTTTCGAAGCACCTCAGATCTGTCTTTGGGTTCATCAACATTTACCGAGGCAAACTCCTCAGCAAATTGTTCGAACCCACTTGCAGGTGACCGTGCTTTGTCACTTTCATCTCCCACCTTCCTCTTCAGAACTCTATTTTCTTCCTCTAGTTCGGCTATTCATTTTTGTAGCCTCTTATTCTCCTTCTTCAGGTCACTAAATGCTTCAACAACTATCTTTGTGCAGATCTCCTTCTGCATCTTCAACTCTTCCTCCAGTCTGTAGATTCTTCCCTCCAGGTTGGAGTTATGAGAAGTTACTCCTTCGTCGATGATTGGCTTTGCTGGCGCCTTATCTGCCGTTGGCTTACTTTTTGCCCTTTTTTCCGCTAGGTAATATGGCAAGTCATCCACTCTTCTTGCAGCTCTCCAATCATCTGCCTCATCCAATTTCATCCTTTGACAAACCTATCCAAATAAATCAAACAATGTGTCACAATTCAAACATATAGGATTATGTTGTATATTAGCTATATAACAAAGAAGAAATATCCTTACATCTCTAGGGTTTACATTCCCTATTTCCATCACTTTCTCGACCGGCGTAGCCCACTTTTTTATCCTTGGCTTGGCGTCAAGGAAGGTTGGCTTTGCCATTTTCGTCATCTCATATACCCAAACCTGCATGTAATAGAGAAAAATATAATGCATAAGTAAATGTCCCTAGGCATCATTGTAACAATCTTGATGAAAATAAATTTGTTCACTTACACATAGGCACATGACACACCCTGTCATGTAGAGTGTGGTCTTTCCCTTCTCCCCTCTCCTTCTTAGCTCAACATTCTCCTTCAACATCTTCATATTCTTGAAGATACTCCCATGAACCAGCTTTGCCCGATTCATTTGCCCCATGGCAATTACATCATCTAAGTAGTGCATGATGTAAATTGGGGTGCAATAGTTGGTATTTGGGAGTAGGAATGTTACAAGCAAGTGCAACATCCACGCCCGACACATGTTTTGATTGTCGGCGGGATCGTCTGTCTTGGCATATTGTTGCTAAAGATTTGCCAAGTTGTCCTTGTACAGGACATCCTTCTCCTTCAACCTTTTGAGGTCTCACCTTCATTGCTATTTCTACTTGTTGCCCTAGCAAATTCTTAATAAATTGAGCTCACTATTGCAGAGTTTTTCATAGGTATGATATCCATACCTTTGCTAGGGATACCTAGGATTACCCCCACATCCTCAATTGTCATTCTTCTTTCCACTCCTTTTGCCAACAAGAATCTGTCATCCTCCACATATCTTGCTATTAAATCCTCCAAAAGTACTACATCTATCGTAAGATTTGGCATCTTTATCATGTTTGCAAAAGCCGTTGACCTCATCATTCTAATCTGATTCTTTGTAAACACCATGCTGTTGTTGATGGTGATGTAGCTCTTGATGTAGCATCTGTGGTATATCCTTTTAATGACAACTGCAAACATATCAAAAAGTACTCTTAGGTTTTTTTGTTGCTTATTACTTTTTAGTCAGTCTAGTTACTCTTATATTTTTCACAATTTACTATACATGGTAGGTTGATCACATTTTAAAGCTAACTGTTATTGTAATAGAAACTCTCTAAACTGTAAGTGTTATTAAGTGTCCTTTGAAAGTAACATCAAATTAACACAATTATAAATTCATACAAGCTTACATTCATCAGCCTTTACTTTTCCCTTCTCCTTCCTCTTCCTTCTTTCCTCTTCTCCTTCCTGATCAGTAGCTTTTTCTTTATCCTTGCTTGCATCAACCTTTTCTTTTCTCTTCTCTTTCCTCTTCTCCTTCCTCACCAGTAGCCTTTCCTTTCCCCTTCTGCTTTCTTTTACCTTTTTGCACTTCTCGTTCATCAGCAGTAGCTTTTTCTTTCTCCCTGCTTGCTTCAGCCTTTTCTTTCCCCTTTTGTTTCCTTTTACTTCTTTGCAATTCTTCTTCATCAACAGTAGCATTTTCTTCCTCATTCCTTTGCGGATATTTTTTTGTATTGTCATCAGACGCTATCCTATCTTCTCCAGCATACAAACACAGTTACTCGAAAATTGTACTTTTTAATTTAACAAAATATACTTTTCAGTTTAACTGCTATATCTAGTGTACGAGTTACTTTTTCTTATGAAATAATTACTCCAGCTTTAAGACAGTTACTCTAGCCTATTGTATAGTTACTCCAATATTTTCTGTAGTTACTCTAGGCATTGTCGAGTTACTCTACTTGTCATACCAGTTGCTCTTTTATCATACATTGTTACTTTGTAATCGAAATCCTATATTTATGTTTCGTTGTAATGTACATGGAAACATTAATTACCTCATCGTTGTTCATTTTCCGCTTCATCACGCGGAGGTTCTTCAGTCCCAGTACCTTCTGTACTGACATTCCCTTTCTTTGCTGAAGATGGTCTCTTCAGAGTAGTTGCAGCCCTTTCTTTCTTCCCTCTCGGAGTCCTTGGAGGAGCTGTATCCTTTTCTTTCTCTCCTTCTACAGCCGGTGCTTTTGCCGCTTCGTCCGGTTCATCACGCGGAGGTTCTGAAGATGTTCCCATACGTTCATTTCCTTTCTTTTCTGAATATGTTCCCGTCACAGGAGCCCCTTCTTTTTCCCCTTCCACAGCCTGTGCTTTTGCCGCCTCATCCGGTTCTTTTGCCATCGGCTTGTCGACTTCGTAAGTCTTCAATACAAAGTCATCTTCGTCTTCAGTTACGACTTTAGTTTCTTTCTCCATGGTGGCCCTGTGGTGGTTTTCCGCGATGACTTCTTCGTCCTCACCATGTCTGAACAGCGGCGTTCGACCGAATTGAGAGGCAGAGAACATAGGTGGAGAAGTGAAGTGGACGGAGACCGATATTCCGCCGTCGACGGAGTAACCGGAGACTGGGGGGGTAGGTGTTGGCCGGACGACGGTGGTTTCAGTGAATAATCGCACAGAGTAGTGAGGAACTGAACATGTGATTTGGGTTTTTTTTCCGCCTTCTATCTTTCCACTTGTTTTTTCACAAAGTTCCGCCCTTTTTTTGTTTTGAAATATTTACAAACATGTGCCACCACGTCACTGTGACGGGTAGCTTTTTTTTATTACTCACGCGGACAACAGAGATCACTATATATATATATATATATATATATATATATATATATATATATATATATATATATATATATATATATATATATATATATATATGAAGTTTATTCAATGCCCGTAATGCCCGTGTGGGTACTTCAATTTGACTACCCGTGCTTGAAAACACGGTGTCACATTTGTAAATATCGACCCAATATCATCATCCTTTCGATCTTTGCAATTCGACTCCTCTGAGCAAGGCAGGTTCGACCTCCGTCGCAGCCCCATCGCCGTTATGAATCGTGATCTCCACTAGCCCTTTTGTTCCCAGAGTCACCGATGCCAAGAGTCATAGCTTCACCGATCCACTTTCCGAGGATGAGTAGCGATCGGGCAACGAGAGCAATGACAAGTTGCACGCTGGATGTAGCCTCTCCACCACCTCGCCGGTTGGGCCAGTTCGTCGACTACGACTTTCTTTACACAGGAGACCTCAAGGCGCTCCTCCCCCCTCATTCAGCCACAAATACGTTGCCATGTGCGTCAAGCACCTGTACGAGCCCCATGTCATGAGACGTCGGGTTTGCTGAAGGGATTGAGGCGTCAATGAAGAGGACTCGATTGCGTGCCCGTGGTTGTAAGGTTGTACAACAATCAATAGATTTGTTTATTTTCGGACTAACCTTTGGACACGCTCACGCTGGTTACGCGCAGCGTGACGCGCGCCCAAACCAGACTGAAAACAGGTTCCAAACCACCACACGTGACACATGCTGATTGGTTGGCTTTTTTGAAATAATGAAATAGGCAAATTAATTTGTTTCGCTTATAACTTTTAAACCGTAATGAATTTTTTTAATAAAACAAAAACTGTTGGTTTTGTTACGAAAAATACAATCTAACAAGTCTAATATTGACATATTTTTCAGAAAAAATATATAAAATGATAAATATATGTTAATTAACAACCAACTATGGTTCCCATAAATGGTTATTGACACCCAAAAATGGTTAGTCAATGCACAAAATGGTTCGTTGACACCCAGAAGTTTAAAATGACACCTAAATAAGGTATTGACAACTAAAACAACATAATGACACCTAATGACACCTATAAATAGCTAATGACACCCAAATATGGTTATTTGACGCCTAAAATGGTTTCCTGACATCTAAAATTATTACGACACCCACAAATAGCTAATGACACTCATAAATGGCTAATGACACCACGCCTAAATGGTTCATTGACGCCTAAAATTATAACGACATCCACAAATGGCTAATGACACCCATAAATGGCTAATGACACCCAAATATGGTTATTTGACGCATAAAATGGTTCACTGACACATAAAATTATAACGACGCCCACAAATGACTAATGACACCCATAGATGACTAATGACACCCAAATATGATTATTTGATCCCTAAAATGGTTCACTGACACCTAAAATTACAACGACACCCACAAATAGCTAATGACACCCATAAATGGCTAATGACATCCAAATATGGTTATTTGACGTCTAAAATGGTTCATTGACATCCAAAATAATGTATTAATATCATTTTTAAAAAAAATTTGTTAAAAATATATCGGTATTAGTCTTGTTGGAATGCATTTTTCATGACGAATCCAATGGTTTTTGTTTCGTCAAAAAATTCATCATGGTTCAAAAGTTATAAGCAAAATAAATTTATTTATCAATTACATAACATACACAACCCATCCAATTACACTCTGCCACGTCACCGCCAGTCTACCTACCAAAACCACCCTAAAAAAGGCAAAACTTCTCATTTTTTTCAAAACCACCTTGAAACCACCCAGGGGCGCGCGTAGCAGCCGCGCGTGAGGCCTGCTGCGCGTGACCCGATCATTTTCGTTTATTTTCAATCCATATGTCAGAAATCAGCGACCTTTCTTTTCTCAATCGTACTGTCGTTCACAGAATGAGAGATGATTATGTGTCACTTCCATTATGACCAGTGACGGAACCAGAAATTTAAACCAAAGGGGACGAAATCATATATGTGTACATTTTAGCATATAGGGGGGGCTGAGCCAAAAAATACTACTATTGAGAATGGAACCCGCGCCACTTGCTCTAGGAAACCTCGAGGCGCTCCTCCGCCTCATTCAGCCACAATACGTTGCCATGTGCGTCAAGCACCTGTACGAGCCCCATGTCACGAGACGTCGGGTTTGCTGAAGAGATTGAGGCGTCAATGAAGAGGACTAGATTGCGTGCCTGTGGTTGTAAGGCTGTACAACAATCAACATATTTGTTTATTTTCAATCCATATGTCAGAAATCAACGACCTTTCTTTGCTCAATCGTACTGTCATTCACAGAATGAGAGACGATTATGTGTCACTTCCATTATGACCAGTGGCAGAATCAGAAATTTATATCAAGGGGATGAAATTATATGTGTGTACATTTTAACATATAGGGGGGCTGAGTCAAAATATACTAACATTGAGAATGAAACCCACACCACTTGCTTTAGGAAACCAACTATCTACCACTCTAATTAGTCCCTTTCTATGTGAATTAGTACGCAGTTAATGTATTTATTTATGCGTTGAGCTATATTTAATACTAAAAAGATAAATACTGTATTAATTGTTTGGGGGGAGGGGGGGCTAAAGCCCCGATAGCCTCCCCCTAGCTACGCCCCTGATTATGACGCTGAGGTGTTTGCTGAAATGCTAGTATGAATTGTTCACATATACATAGGATCCCCTCAATGATGCTGGATGTTGGTGACAAAATAAAGGATACAGTCCCTCTCAGTGTTGATGTTTATGATGGTCAGATGCCATCTATTGGATCGTTTGAACGTGATATCAATAACCTAATGACTCAAATCGTCTAGTTTGTAAATTAATCTACTAAATGTTGCAGGTTTTACCGATGGCAGAGTCCTTGTGTTTCTTTTTGTCTCAAGACGGCACATAGATAAACAAGACATGAATATTATATAAAGAAATAATTATAAAAGTTAAAAATTTAATTTCAAACTTGATGAACTTTTTTGTTTGGCACGAGAGAAGGCTTTAATCTATATCATAATTATAGTGATACCTCTATAGAAGCCCAACGTTGCCTCACGGGTTGCACAATGACCAATTTGGGACGGAATCCTCACAATGATGGAAAGAAAGATGTGGTTTAATAAGCCTACAAAGAATGACTAAGCATAAATGACATGAGCAGAAAAAGGCAAATACATTATGTCATGCGCCTATGATTTACATAGTTTTATATTTGTTGGAATTAAGGTCTATCAACTTTATTAAATGATACAATATATTACTAAATGTAAGTGATATGAAAAGTAATCATTTGTCCCACAAAGTAATTATATGGTATATAAAGTAATTATTTGGTACGAAAAATAACTATGTGACACAAAAAGTAATACAGGGTCGTTAAAGTAGTAATTTTTTTTATATTAAAAGTTAGAATATACATGGATTGTAATGTCGAGGCAATATCCATGTTAAGTGTAATGTAATATGCCTAGATCAATTTTACAGGTTCAAACATATATCATTGGAAGCCCTACGGAGATACGACTCAACCTCTAGAAGATCATAGCTTGGCAGAGGCAGAGGCCAGAGTGTAGAGTGATACATAAATTTGTCTAGACCAGTGGAACAGACGACCATCATGTTCGGTCCTGAATTGACCTAAAGTAAATAATGTATAAAATTGACATTAATGAAACTACAAAAATGAACAAAAAGAGTTCACCAAAAAGTAATTGTTTATTTAAAAAAAATCAATGTGTAAGGAAAATAATTATCTGACATAGATATCAACATTGAGTCATCAAAAGTAACAAATCCATTATTAAAAGTAAAAAAATCATACAAAAATGAAGTAACTAGAAAAACGAACAACATAAGTTCATCAAAAAATAAATATGGGACATAAAAAGTAACGATTTAGTTTGAAAAGTAACTATTTGTCATAAAAAGTAATTATGTGGTATATAAAGCAACCCTATAGTAAGAGAAGTAACAATATCGTGTGAAAAATAACTATGTACTATAAACAGTAACTATTTGACAGTGAAAGTATCATTTCATTATGAAAGTACAAAATATATATTACATGTTAGATAAATGTAATGCACATGAAATGTTATTTTAGGGTGACGTAACTATAATGAGACATACAACGATCGTGTGCATGTTGCCTCTCCGTCGTTGTTGTCTGCAAAAAAATGTCGATCATACGGCCATCCGAGAATCTATCAGGGGAGCCCTTCATCCCATGGTTTGACGGGGCGTCCTCCTCTGCAATCTTATTCAGCTAACCCGTGTCCGTGCCTTTCTATCTTTGACTTACGGACACACATTGGTCTCTTAGCCTTGTCGATACGGAAATAGAGGTAGAACCACTGTTAGACAACAATCCCAATGTCATCACACACATGAGTAATTTTACCGATCTCATAAACTTTTGATTTGTCAAGATACTGCAACCACATTCCTGTGGTCTTTGAATCGTCATTGATGGGCGGAACCAGGGGGAGGCTGCCGGGACTTTAGCCCCCCCCCCCTCTCTCCAAAAAAAATTAATACAAGTAGTGGTTCTTGTAGTATTAAATATATATCACCTGTAAATAAATACATTAACTGCGTAGTAGTTAACAAAAAAATGAGTTAGTTGGAGTGGTAAAAAGTTGGTTTTCAAAACTAAGAGACCCAGTTTCCACTCTCAATGTTTATATTTTTTCGACTCAGCCCCCCCTTTGGATTAAAATGCACACATATATGATTTCAGCCCCCCTCAATGTAATTTTCTGGTTCCGCCACTGATTGATGTTGTAGTCCGCACTTGACAAAACATGCCGGTAAATTTCATTGCCAATTTACCAGAAAACAAGTTTGAAAACTAATGCAAATTTCTGGCAAGTAATTTCTTTATTTAGTTATTGGAAACACTAAAACTCTATTAGATATATGGCTGCTACTGTAGCAATTATTTATGTAGTATGAGTTAAGTCCAATGTAGTGCAACAAGTACATGTGAGAAAAATAGTTTTGTCTCTAGTGCAATGACAAAGAAATTTTATCTCATATTGCTCACTCCTACAACTTTTCTGGTCTTCATATGTAGGATCACATGGGACACTAGTGTCCAAGGGGTCATAGGAGGGAGGTATGCTCACCTCCTTGGTGGGTGGGGATACCACATCACAACGCACACACGCGCGCGCGCCACGTCACGCCCGGCCTGGCCTGGCTTGGCCGGGCCGGGCACGGGCTCGGGTTTGTGGATTGTGGATTGTTGAGAATGTCTTCCGTCTTCCGACTTCTTTTTGTACTAGGATACAACTAAGTAATTAATTACTCGTGTAATTAATTATTTCTTTCCTATTCAGATTTCTTAATCCTAACTGGAAAGTGTTTCTCTTTGCGGTTTTTATTCCGTAATGTGTACAAGAGCGACCGAGTGTTTGCGTCTTACTGGGAATAAGAATAAGGGACGTGCGTGGCTATATATACACCTCTGGTCCTTAGGGTTAAACACACAACAAACGAACTTCAGCCGCCGTTTTTAGGTGTGTTTTGAGAGCCCTAATCCAGAGAGCGAGAGCCTTTGTTTCAGAGCCGTTTCGTGGAGTTCGTCTCCTGTGCGAAGCGTGACTGTTTCCTTCTTCCCATCACCGAGACGCGACTGTCAGGCGGAGGTTCCTGCGGACGCTGTGCTGCACTGGTGGAAGTACAACGAGACTACGTCAAGTGCGAGCGAGACGAGTCTGTTCTAGGTTCGTACCGGATCGAGACTGGGAGAACGGTGCCTATCTGTGAGGATTTTCAGACACTGATTTCTTTAAGTATCACGTTCGTTTCTCAACGAACGATCTGGTTTGCGAATTCTGACTTTTACTTCTGTTCTCCTGCTCTGTTTGATCTTTGTTTCTTATTTGGATCTGCCTGCAATTGTTAATTAATTTGCACCTGTTGCTGTTACATGAACGACGTTAATAAATATTAACAACAATCTTAAAGAAATCAGCTTTCTATCGTTAATTAACAATGGCCGGTCAGGGTGGTTCGGGAAATAAAATTGATACCAGCATTATGCCTAAAAAATTTACTAGTACCAACTTTGCCCGTTGGCAGAGTCAGATGGAAATTTGGCTGAATATTACGAGTTTTGATCAGTACTTAGTAGAGACTGAACATCTGATGAAACGATTCCTGATAATGCAAATATAATTGCTAATTGGAAGAAGGGTGACAAAATGTGCCGCGGTTTGATTATGTTTGGTTTAAATAACAAACTGTATGATTCTTACTCAAAGCCGTCAGTCACTACATCCAAAGTTTTGTGGGAATACACTAGTACATAACCGACCTTTAGTGTCAGTTATTTAAGGCCTTTAGTGTCAGTTTTTAAGCAACACCTATGTGGGCGCCGCTAAAAGCCCAACCGTTACACGTCGATTCTCAAACTGACGCTACAACCCTTCGCGCGCCATCGAAAACGCGCCAGCAGGGGGTATAGGTGTCAGTTGTTAGCTTTGAAACCGACGCCATATACCTTCGCGCCACAAAAAGGGCGCCATCTGGGGCACTATCGACGTCAGTTTATTAGTGATAACCGACACCATCTCACCCGCTGCCACGGCCGTGGTGTCTGGCCCGCTGCCACGACCGTGCTGGCCAACACGGCCGTGGTGTCTGGCCTCATTAGGGAAATCGACGTCGGTTACTAGTAGGGAAACCGACACTGTAACCATTTGTCATCAGTTTTATACAAATAACCGACGCCTATTTTATGGCCTGCAAACCTGCTGTGGCTGGTCGCAGGATGAGAAACCTACAGTTCAGTTATGAACTGCAGGTTTTACGACATCCATTGATATCAACCAACAACAGGCTACAAACCTGCAAAATTAACAACATAAATGTTCACACATTTAGCAACCTGCAGTTCCATTCGATTTTCACAAATATAAAAACATTCATGTAGCAATCTGTAGTTCCATTTATTTTTACATTCACACATGTAGAAACATTCATATAACAACCAACAGTTTCATTCATTTTCACTCAGACACATGTAGA
Source organism: Alisma plantago-aquatica (assembly GCA_963693085.1). Classification (NCBI taxonomy): domain Eukaryota; kingdom Viridiplantae; phylum Streptophyta; class Magnoliopsida; order Alismatales; family Alismataceae; genus Alisma; species Alisma plantago-aquatica. The sequence goes on from OY856412.1 coordinate 529,203,026, forward strand.
AATATTCAGACATGTAGAAACATTCACACATATTATAATTCAGAAATTCATTTACAAAATATCATTCTTTAGTCATTATTCGCTATCAACATCCCAATTATATGTTAAAACCCCCACTAGTTGTATGGCTGTTGCCCATTCTTCTCTGACTTCATTTAATTCTCCCGTCGTATAGGGAGCATGTACATTTGGTAAGGCCTTTCCTGTAGTGTGGTCAGTTTTAAACACCTACAAAGAGAATGATGTATATATAAAATTAATGAGCTATAAATAAGAGTGATATATTTCATATTATCTAATGAAACTATATATAATACCTCAGGAATGGTATCAATATCCACTACGGCATATTTGATAATCATGTGCATAAATCGCATCACATAGTATGCACATGCCCATCCGTTGTCTTGTGTAGCACACTATAAATTGAAACATACAAAATATTAAAAAATACAACTAATTAAGCACTGTTCACATAAATAATATATACATTGCAGTCGAGAACTTACTTCCACGTTTGTCCAAATTATTTGCTGGTTCTTTTTCCTGGGGACCTTTCCTCCAACCTTTTTGAACTCATCTAAACCCCTACATGTTAATGTAACACAGTACATTGCATAATTAAATAGTAATGTAATAACATATGTTAACGAATATGAAAATGAAATATTTCTCATCGGAATAATGCCATTTTCATTTTGTGTCCATATCTTGAATTCAATTTAGTCCCCTTAGGATCTAGATAATAGACATTGAACGTCTCGGAGACAATAACTAGTAACTCCCAATTCATACCACTAGAGGTAAAAAAGTTAAAAATTAATAACTCAAAATCCACAATAAAAATGTAATTTTCTTAAGTCCAAATTATAAGCAAAGTAAACTTACTCCACATTGAATGGATCTATTATCAACATCTTCTTATTTTGAGCAAAACTTCTAAAAGCATCACATCAGTATTGTTGAACTGACGGAGGGTCTTTAGCTACTAGACTAATCAAAGATGGAATAAAAAATCCTACATGTTCGAATAAAAAATCTGCACATATCTTGTCTAAGTAGCTGCAAAACATGTATTACATATGCATTAATAAATAAGAAACCAGATCACCAGATCCTTCACAAGGTATATAGATGTATAAAGAAGATCTCACCTTATCCATAGCTCTATCATAGATGTATTTAGCCAATCATATCGAAACAACTCCAAAATATCTTGTATAAATATGTTGCTTTCGTATGATTGACCTGCAACATCCACATATATAGAAACAATTATAGGGCAATTTATATCATGTTCGCCTCACCATATTGCCATACCCCTACAATCAGGACCTAACATGACAGGTAGGTCCTGTGGAACCCAACTTGGTAATGTAAGAGGTGGAGGCCTAGATGTTGTGGGTGTCTTCTTTTTAACATGTATATATATAATTTCAGATCAACTGACATCATATACACACACTAACAATTTAACATAATGTAAATTTACCATATAGTTTCATTATAGAGGACAACCACTTTTGACCACAATATCACTCCGCCTTCTGCCTCACCAAGTGTTTCACAATCTGGGTGGGTATATGGCAATGGAAGATCCATCCAGTTGGGGAATATACGTAGCGGGCTCACACGAACCCAACCAGCTGGTAATGAAGACCCATAAAACATTTCCCCTGGTAGGGATGGGTAAGCCGATGCCTCTGCAACGAAAAATTCTTTACTTTTTAGACGACATGGCTTCAACCCCTACAAATTTTTGTGTAAATAATGCTATATACATATATACATATCATCTTGAAAAGACTAGTTATTATGTCATAAAAATACTTACATTGGATGTGCTAGGTGGTGGGTCTACATGATTACTCCCAACCTCTGCAGTAGGAGTAGAGCGGGACGCCATAGGTACTGTCTACTGAGTGGCAGTCTGAGATGCCTGCCACTTGCTCAGTGCTTCTTCGAGTTTCCTATCAACTATCTTATCTACCTATACATGGATAAAAGAAACGTTAGCTTCTGATTATTGAATTCTCTTTTACAGTAACATTATAAAGAAAGAATATATTACCTCTTCTTGTGAAAGTCCCGCTTTTGGGACATGTTTACGTTGAGATGGCCCAAAGAACGCTTTGATGCCCACACCAGTGCCTGCATCCCTAACACGTCCAGGATGCTCTGGGTTACCCAGATCAATTGCCAATTCATCCCTTGTGCCCTCAGGGATGAACTTTCCTTATTTCCTCATCTCGTGCAGCTCCCTCTAATCGCCAAAACAAAAATGTGTAATTAAGTAAACACCACAAATAATCAATATTCAAACGATTGTTGTAAGAGTTGTATTTTACCATTTTTGCAGCAGCCTCAGCAGTTGCGGGCTTCCTTATTTCTCCCTTCTTATTTTGCCTCCCTGCTATTCAGACATCATGGTGAGGCAGATGTGTGCTACCTATAGTAGAGGACTCCTGAGTAGTAGTAGACTGAGCATTAGCCTCAGACTGCAGTCTTTGGTGAATGCCTGCATACCCCTTTGGGCCCATTATGTGGTCATGCACATTCAGTGGACTCCTTGCTTTTTGCGCCTCACTGAGGGCCTAGTTAGTATGCACATTAATGATTTGGTTAGTAACACTAAATGTTAATATTGAATAGCTGAATACAACGTATATTAATTAAATTGGGGGTGACACTTAATACCTTGAATTCATCAGTTTGTCTTGAAGCAACAAATGCGTCCCATTCTTCTTGGTCCAGGAAGTTTCACTGTTCTGTGGCTTTCTTCTTCCTCTTGTCACCTTCTTTTATGTATTGTCATATGAGATTTGTCCTATAGTTCCTTAGGACTCTCCCACAACGTTGCATCACACATTTATGATGCAACTTTTCATCCAATTCAAATATACTCTGCAAAATAGAATTGCTATTAACTAGTATCCAAAAAATTAGTAATCTAACAAATAGAATTGCAAATTAATAATAACTCACACATAAATCCTTCCATATTACGTCTTTCTTCTCCTTAGGAACTTTATGCCAAGAATCTATCTTACAACCGCAATGGCTACGAGTAACATACCCAAGATATGAAACAAACGAATTATGATTCACTCCAAGTGCATTTCCTACATTATCAAAATCCACAATAAGTTTGGGTCCATTGCCCCTTTGTGCTATTAACTTCTTCATCATGGTGTTGCTCATCAAGTGCCTCAAGTACTTCATAGGGTACATTTGCATCATCAACCTAAAATTTTGACAAAATAAACACACTTACAGGATATTACTAGAAATGAACATATAGATATAAATATATGATATATACTTTTAAAACTTACATTGTGAGGCGGCGCATTTATGTCCTCATCCTCATGGTAAGCATCAACACGGTCATCAGGAGAATGCTCAGCTATCTGAAAGTTCACATTCACATTGTAAAGTTCAGTAATATTCATATTGTAAAGCTCACATTGTAAAGTTCACATTCACATTGTAAAGTAATTCACATTGTAAAATTTACATTGTAAAGTTCACATTCACATTGTAAAGTAATTAACATTGTAAATTTCACATTCATAAAAATAAAACATATAAAAAAATATAAACATGCCTCTAATATTGTGATTTTTATCAATTAACAATCCTTCATTGTGATCTCCGCGCACATACAAGTCATCATTAGCTTCAATATTTGCTGCTGTTGGCAACCCAACTGAGAATGGACTGGAGTCATCATACTTATCATAGTACTCTTCTTCATCTATAGGATCTTCAATGAACTGTCTTTTACCATGAAGAACAACCGACCATTTATCATTTGCAGGATCATCGATATAAAATACTTGTTTTGTCTGTGATGCCAATACGAATGGTTCACCCTTCTCGCCAATCTTTTCAAAGTTCACTAAAGTGAAACCCAATTCATCCACTATAACTTCTTTGGTGTTATCAACCCAATTACATTTGAAGAGAGGAATTCTGAAATCTATGTAGTCAAACTCCTATATGTCTTCAATGACACCGTAATATGAAATTTTAGCTTCATGTGGACTCTTATCCTTTGCACTTGCAAAAAACATAGTCGACGCTTGAAGGGTGACCCCACTATTTTGGACGAAACTGTTATCATCTTGGCACTTTGTGTAATATGTGAATCCATTAATGTCATACCCTTCATAAGACATAACAGTTAATTTTGGTTTAAAGGCGAGGCATTTGACAGTTTTAGTAATATCATCTGGTGTTTGAGATAGTTGATGTAAGACTTTCTCTTCGAACCACTTAATAAATGTCTTGTTATGCTCTCTAGCAAGCCACATTGTATTGGTTCGAGGATATTGTCTCTTGATGCAATTGGTATGTTCCTCGATATAAACACTCACTTCGTCCATGTTGTGTAAAATATACAAGTGACTTTGTTCCAACTACTCACGACTGATTACTTTCACCCGTGATCCCAAAATTCCTTTGCCAAATTACTCCTCAATATTCTTGTCATTACCAGGAGTGTCATTATCATTGAGAAAGTCATTGCAAAAATCTATAACCTCTCTCGCCACATAACCCTCAATAATACTCCCTTCAGGCCGATAACGGTTTCGGACATCACTTTTAAAAATACTCATGTATCGTTCAAAGGGATACATCCAATGTAAGAAAACTGGTCCCAACATTTTCACTTCCCTAGTCAAGTGGACAACAAGATGTACCATGATATCAAAGAACGACGGAGGAAAATACATCTCAAGCTGACATAGGATAATAACCACTTCTCTTTGCAAATTATTGAGGGTATCAGGGTCAATAACTTTGCTACACAGACTGTTGAAAAAGAAACAAAGTCTGGTGATTGCAAACCTTACATGCTTCGGCAATATAGATCGAATTGCCACAGACAATATTTGTTGCATTAGAGTGTGACAATCATGAGATTTAAGACCTATCAACTTCATATCTTTCATTGATACCAATCTACGGATGTTGGATGAGTAACCCTGTGGCACCTTAACATTTACCAAACATTCACAAAAAGCTTTCTTCTCCTTTCTAGACAATGTGTAACAAGCGGGAGGTAAGTATGTTCTCCGATTTCCCATTTTACGTAATTCTGTTAATTCTGACCTTATTCCCATTTCACGTAGGTCCAGTATGGATTTTAGCCCATCTTTAGTCTTACCTGGTATATTCAACAAAGTACCAATGACACTATCACATACATTTTTCTCAACATGCATGACATCGATACAATGCCTGACCGTCAAAGAATTCCAATAAGGAAGATCCCAAAATATTGACTTCTTCTTGAATAAAGATTTGTCACTCCGTATGGCCATAGTACATTGTGATCTCTTACCAAATTCATTGACAAAGTCTTTTACTCTTTCATAAACAACCTCCCATGGTATAGGTTTAGGTGCACTCTGTTCCTCATTCAATCCATTGAATGCTTTGCGCTTCCTACGATACAGATGGAATTTGTAAGAAACCTTCGATGACCGAGATATACAATCTTACTGCTATGTTTTAGTCTTGTTGAATCAATGTTCTCATCACATATAGGACACACTTTAGCTCCTTTGACACTATATCCAGACAAATTCCCATATGCCGGAAAGTCATTAATAGTGCAAAACAACATAGCATGCAAACGAAATGTCTCTCTTCGTGAAGCATCATAGGTCATCACACCTTCACCCCAGAGTTTCTTTAAGTCATCAATCAGAGGTTCAAGATAAACATTGATATCATTTCCACGTTATTTAGGGCCCGATATCAACAACGACAACATTACATACTTATTTTTCATACACAACCAAAGAGGAAGATTGTATATAACAAGCATGACTGGCCAAGTGCTATGTTGGCTGCTCAATGTCCCGTACGGATTCATCCCATCTGTACAAAACCCAAGTCTTAGATTCCTGACTTCTTCACCAAATTCAAGGTACAATAGATCAATCTTCTTCCACTGTGGGGAATCAGACACATGTCGTAGGATTCCATCATTATTTTTCTTAACATCTGCATGCCACCTCAAATTCTTCGCATCTATCGGATTGGCAAACAAGCGTTGAAACCGTGATATTATAGGTAGATACCACATCACCTTGGCAGGAGAACCAGTTTTGGACTCCCCCAAAGTCGTCAATTTATACCGTGACATATCACATTTTGGACAATCTTTCAAATCCACATAGTCCTTTTGAAATAATACACAATCATTCGGGCATGCGTGTATCTTCTTAGCATCCATTCCCATTGGGTACAACAATTTCTTTACCTAGTATGTTGAGATTGGCAACTCGTTTCCTCCAGGAAGCATTTCTTTCAACAAAGATAACAATGACGTGAAGCTTTTGTCGCTCCATCTATTGTTAGCTTTCAGCTTATACAATCTCAACACAACGCTAAGCTTCGTAAACTTAGTACAACCTGTGTATAACGATATCTCAGCATCATGCACAATGTTTCTAAAAATGGGAGGTGGATCGGTGTGCTCTACCCCACAACTATCTAGCATCGCATCAACGATGTCTACTGGAACTGGTTCATTCACATCTACGTCATCGAAGGCAATTTCTTCTTCCACACAAGCACTACTATCAACTCCACTGGTTTCGAGTTTGAAATCTCTCCATGCCAGTGCCATTATGTATAGCCTTGTATAATCCCGTTGCACATGACATGACTTTTGATTTCGTCACCAGTGCTGACTTTCAAGTTGTTACCGCAATGCCTACATGGACAGTAGAACCTATCTCCAGGTTGTTTCCTATGTTCCTCGACAAATCTAATAAACTGGTCAAGACCAGATATAAACTCTAGGGTGCAGCGATTGCGAATGGACATCTATGATCTATCCATTCTATAATCAAAGAGAAAACAAGTATATATTACAAAAAAATTAGGGTCTAGGGTTAACAGATTAGAGTTTTTGCATGGTTAAAACTTTAAGCCAACAAATACATGTGCTGTCATTCTTATATATAATAAATGTGTACCACCTATCCCATTCTTGAACACCTAATCTCACTAGTAAGTATATAATGTGTATTGGGTTTTCAAGAAAATTTCGGCAGCATTTCCCCGCTGTTCTCCAAGTACATATGTACTTAGAGAACAAACGGGGAAATGCTGCCGAAATTTTCTTAAAAACCCAATACACATTATACACTTACATCCTAAGTGAGATTAGGTGTTCAAGAACAGTCTCAAACCGGGGACTATCCAAGATTTACTCCTAATGAGTAAATCTTGGACGGGTTTCTAGGCTAATGAGTACATATCCACTACATGTATTTGCCCACTTACATTGCATCACTCACAATTAGAGCATTATTAAATAATAAATCAAGAATTCAACAGTTTCAAACATGCAATAATTCACAATTAGAGCGATAAGATTCACTTTGTACAAACATACATGGCATAATTCAGGCACAATAGAAGGTGTTCATTGACCCGATTCAACATTATAATTATAATTTTAGAAGAGTAATAATATTTCCTAATTGAGAGTATATGAATTGTCCAACAATTGGAACAAGAGCAAGGTATTGTAAAAATTAACTCATTATGGGAAAAATTAGTCATAATAATGCCCGATCATGTTTAAATCAAACAAAATATCACCTGGGTCTGAGAAAAAATTAATATCTCAAAGATTAATATCACCTACACATGAGATTATGCTAGAGTTAATATTATGCCTTCTGCAGTCATTTAATCTAAAAAACCACTCCTTTTAAAAAATCAGCCACAAATACACACAAATGTAGATGCATGTTCATCATCAAGATAATCATTACACACAAATGTAGCTATCCGATTATAATTGAGAAATATAACACAAAATCAGCCAACATGGCCGTGCTATGCGGCACGACCGTGCTACCAGCACGGCCGTGCTGGGTAGCACGGCCGTGCCAACCTGTGATTTCACACGGTCGCGGAGCAGGGTACCTACTTGAGGGCAGAGGAAGAAGAGGAGGAAGAAGAGAAGAGCAGGTACCTTTGGCGGCGTCGGCGGGGAGAGTAGCAGCAGCGAGCGGCGGCGGTTTGGGCAGAGAAGGCCACCGGAGCAGCAGAGAAGGCCGACGGTGCGGGGAGAGAGGGCCGCCGGAGCAGGAGGAGAAGGCCGCTGGAGCAGCGAGCTGGGGGTAGAGGGCAAGCATCACCGGAGGTTGGCAGAGGACCAGCAACTGAGTAGAGCAGTGTGCGGCCGGAGCAAGTGGAGAAATCGCCGGACCAAACCCTGGTAGCACGAGAATGAATGAAACAGAGAAAGGGGAAGAGTCGGGCTCGCGCGGGTGCTGTTATGTTAACATTAGGTGTCGGTTCTTAAATAAAACCGACACCTAAAACTAAAGGTGTTGGTTCTTAAATAAAACCGACATCCAATTGGACATTCTTTTACCCTAATTTTTTTGGCGGGGACGATGCGCACACCCTTATAACGTCGATTATGCTACGACAATCGACGCCCATATTGGAACTTTTGGCACAAATTTTATCTTCATTTAGTGTCAGTTATTAGGTAAAAACCGACGTTGTATCTGATACTTTGGCGCAATTTTTTTTGCTCGAAAAAATTGGATTTTGCGGGCTACTTTAGGTGTCGATTTCTTTTCTTCAACCGACACTGAATGATAAGCGATACCCGTGTCTGGCTGGTCTTTAAATATAGACGTCGGATTTCCTTATTAACTGACGTTTAATGTTAACATCGTCGGTTTTACTAAAAAACCGAGGCCTCTAAAAGCGACGTTGAACGCTGTTTCTGTAGTAGTGATAGTTGATTAAGAATTTTAGTACTGAAAATCAAGGTGTTGAAAAATACTGCGTGTCTAAATTTCTTAAGTTTTAGATGGTTGAGGGTAAGTCAGTTTTCGATCAAACACATGATCTACAACTCCTTGTTCATGAACTCTCAGATGCCAAGATGGTATTTCCTGAGAAGTTTGTTGTTATGTCTATCATAGAAAAATACCCTAAGTCATGGGAATCGTTTGCACTACAAAAAACTGGGCCATTATTCACGGGAGAGTCCTGTCACAAACCCCTCTCTACAGGCCCTCAGAAATAGGGACGGTTGAGGGTCTGGCCCTCACAAATGGTCCGTGAAGAGAACTCACATGACAAATACCAGTGGCCCTCACGAATACAATTGTGAGGGACTATTTAGCCTTCATAAATACATTTTTGAGGGACTATTTAGCCTTCATAAATACATTTTTGAGGGACTATTTAGCCTTCATAAATACATTTTTGAGGGACTATTTAGCCTTCATGAATACATTTTTGAGGGACTATTTAGCCTTCATGAATACATTTTTGAGGGACTTGATGGTCCTGTAGAATATATTTTTGAGGGGCTATGTGGTAGTCATGAATGCAATTTTGATGGTCAATCTGGACCTTCATCAATATATTTATGAGGGACTACTGTAAATGATTTGGTTATTGATTATTGAATGATTTATTAAATGTTAATTAATTGTTACTATAGTGAATATCAAATTTTAAATGAAAACTTTGTATACATAACCTCAAGCAATATTTTTATACTAATTCACATGACATCATAAGAAGATTCAAACACCAAAATGACACATAAAAATGTTAAATCACCTCAAACCAATTTTTGATATTGAAGCAAAATATTATCCATACATTGCGTGCTCAACGTTGATATAAATAAAGAGTACATATGGTTTTAAAATTTGAGATTGATGACAATGAACATATCATGCTAGAAACTCTTAAGATCTATAATGTCTCCATATTCCTTCAAATGGTGTGGTGCTCTTCATCAATGCCAGGCCTCATACGGTTAGGTACTTGAATATTCTTCTCCTAAAAATGACAAATCATTATATTCATAGAATTTAAAGTTAATACATAAATCATAGTACAACAAATAACTTACCTTTATATTTCGGTTTTGGTCTACTCCAAGGCGCATTGTCGGTCGAAATGCATCATTAAAAGCAATTCTACCCTATCAATATAAATACAAAAATGAATCAGAGCGAGTGCGAAGTAGAGAAAAATGTAAGTGAACCAACATAGCAGCAACATGCACCCGTAAACTAAAATTATGGTTGAGCTCAGTAACTAATACATAATTAAAAAAACTCAGTGGGTTAGTTAAATAGTACATGCCTATATCTCTATTGACTGCACTTAGTTTCTTTCATAAGTGAGATGCATCTACACATAAAAAAAGAGGACGATCCTCTCATGATTAACCACATGAACATTATTTTGCAGAAAAACTTCACATTATTGATGAGCATGAATAAAACTCTATCTATACACAAGCCTATATCTCATTCCAACTTCCATGCAGTTGGATCGTAGAGTTTAAACATTAGAACAGACTCCAGTAGAAAATTTAACATTAGAACCTCAATTACTGCAGCAAGTTGCTGCTTCCACTCTAGCAACCACCCCATCTCTCCCTCCACAACCTCTTAACACCTACACATTCTACTCTTGAACCATCTTTAGCATAGCAGCAAGCTGATGCTTCCACATCAGCCAACAACCACCCCAAGAAACCACCTCCACATCAGCAACATGCTAGTACTTCCTCCCATCTCCTAGAAACCACCTACAAATCTATAGACCACCCAATCTTCCATCATAACATCATCATCTCCTAGCAGCATGCTACTGCACGCCACCACCATCCCACACCATCAGCCACCACCAACAGCCTGCACCATCAGCCACCACCAACACCTACACATCAGCACTCCCACCCACCAGCCAACACCACCACCACCATCCAACATCCACCACCATCCAACATCCACCACCACCACCATCCAACATCCACCACCATCAATCCTAAGGGTTTTTGGAAACCAAAGGGAGGCTGCAATTTTATCCTCAATTGAGATGTTAATTGAGAAGTTAAAGGAATTTCACAACCACGAGCTATGAGGATAAGATATGAAGATTAATAATATGTAGTAGGAATTGCACAACCACTAGGACAACATAACATACCTAGAAGAGTTGAGACCTAACGAACTTGTATCATCAGTGTGCTTACATATATTAGAGATATTAGCAGCATGAAGTATATGAAGAAACTGACTAGGTTTCCTGAGAGAGTTTCTTGAGAAATTTGACCCCACCCCACCCTTTAGAGAACACCATCAACCAGCCTCTCATCATCTCTTACACCCACCCTTTTGTCATAGACTCAAATGCAGTGCCACTTCCACACCTTATCTATAGCCAAGCAGCAGATGTACTAAAAATTTGAGGATATATTTCTGAAGATCTATGCCTCTTAGAACTAAAAGGGAGTTTTGTAGCAAATGTAGCATTTAGATATCCTGGTATGTAGCTTCCATATGGGACCATCATCACAATTACTGCCATCTTTAATTTGAATTGATAACTATAGGAGAATCAGGGACAACAGAATTAACATGAAGAAAATGAAACAACAGTAAGAGGAAGACAAGTACGAATTGGTGAGAGAAAATGGGATAAAAAGAGCATGCAAATGGTAGACGTTCTGTAGGAAGAAGTCAGAATAAGACAAACCAAGGGCAGTAAAAGGAGATTGAAAGAGGAAGAATCAACAAAACAAAATAAAAAACAGCAGTAGCAGGTGCTGAATTAGAAAATATAGAGGAAGGAATAGGTCAGTGAAAATAAATGGAAACATGCAAACAACAGTGGCTAAGAGAGGAGATTTAGGAGGAAGAAATCAGAAAAAGAAAATTAGATATGTAAATAGTAGTAGTAGATTTCGTAGCAGGATGTATAGGACAAATTTGAAAAAGAAAATATGCACATGCTTGCATAGTAGTAGGAGGGAATATAGGATGAATAACTCAGAAAAAACATAGCAGTAGGACGCAGGAATAAGATGCAGGAGAATGGATAAAAAAAGAAAAGAGAAAGAAGCAAGAAAAATAAAAATATGAAAAAGTAGAAAAAACTTAACAAATAGCGCTATGAGGACATACCAATTTGGCCCAAATCAATCCTCATTTCCCCAAATCAGACCTGATTTTCCTAAATCAGACCTATATCAACCATGCAATGACTGGAGGTGATCTAATTTGACCAAATCTAGACTCGATTCATGCTAGTTTAGCCTTTAAATTGCATAATTTGGGCCTAAAACGCCTTAAACGCCCACTTCATGTAGATAAGCTGAAATGAATTACTTACATGATTTAAACGCTGATTTCTTGGTGTGAAAGACACCGATGAAGATGTGGTTGGTGTGTTCTGCATTTGAGGATAACTTTGTCGATTATTACCAGAAGAAGGGGACCAACTTTCAACTGCAGCCTTTAATAAAGTGTACATGTTAATATTCTTATGTGTATGAATATTGAAAATAATCTATAGCTGTAATGAGTTACCTGTGGCGCAAAGATCCGTGGATGTCCATTGCCTTGTATGGAAAGCCTGCCTACTCCATTCTCCCTTGAATTGGCTTGTATGGAAAGTCTGCCTACTCCAGTCTCCCTTGAATTGCTTGGTCTAGAAAGTCTTTCTAAGCCATCCCCACTTGAATTATTTTGGCTGGGAAACATGCCTACATCTGCACCATTACTTGTATTGTCTTGTATGTGAAAAGAACCCACATCCGACCTATTTGTGCCACTTTGCATGTGTAAGACACCTGTAGTATTCTGATTGGGGTATTCAGCTGCACAATCAACATTAATACCGCCATCCTATAACAAATACATCAACAATGTCAAAAAAAATTATATATTACATTGACATAGACAACTGAATCTGAGTTACCTGTGATTGATTATACCAAGTCATTAATTGGGAGACGGAGTTCTTCAATCCATTTACTGTTTCTTCAAGTTCCTTAAGTTTATCCTGAAATAGAAAACAAATTACAAACATCAATCTAATAGACTAGTTGTAACTAATAGTTCAAGTTTAGATTCTCTCCAACATACATCCTTTGCATTGCTTTCCTCAAGAAGCATTTCATATCTTATACGGGCAGCTTTTCCCCTATGTCCTATCTCTTTGTGCCCAATTCCAACACCTCGGATCCTAGCCTTTTTGGAAGGATTTAAAACTTGCAAATAAGCAGCACGTGTTAGATTATCAACACTTCTAGGATCTATTTCTTCTTGGTTTGCTACTTGGTTTTCCACGATATCAGAGATTTCAAGCTGTAATTAGAAAGCATCATAAATGGAAAGCTTAAATTGAGATATCTAAGCATATGTAGCTTTGTAGACATCATAGGAAAGCAAATATCCATTTTCTAACCACTTGTGGGCTTTTGTCGTAAACTTTTTCCAAAAATTTGTTAAGAGGCACAACGGGTTGATCTTCACTGACCTACACATGATAGATAACATAATAATTGTCCATGTTATATGTTCAACTCCTACTAAGAAAGACAAGTGTCCATTATTAATACCATTTCTGCCCGATAACAACTCCATGGCTTTGATCCTGTGGTATGATCCATCACTTTTTTTGCTCTGTTTGCCTTGTTGATCTCGGAAATTTTCTAAACCATAAGAAACATATAATTAGAAAAAGTAGATAGGTATACATGCAAGTTATATGAAACCATCCTCAATATAAGCAAGCCAATAGCTGGATGTGGAAGAACATCCTCAATATAAGAGATAGATATCTCTCTAATGTCCAATGAGCAGAATCAAAAAATCTGCAGCAGCGTTGAAGTACACCTGCTGCTGGAACAGAAATGAAGTACACCTGCTAAAGAACAGAAATGAAGCTCTTCTTGCTACTCTTATCATTTATCACATATGGATACATAGAAACAGATGTGTTTTTGAAGACAGTAGGAGCAAACCAAACAGTGTGTGGCATTGCATAAATACTGATTATAGAAGTTTGCATAGATAAATTGCATCCTTCTTTTTTTACTTTTGATATCTATCTTTATAGATGTATTGAGCTTTGCTCCCCTTTGTAAATTTTGTGAGTAATGAAAGAGAAACGCGCTTATTGATAAAAAAAAGTTATATGAAACCATTGTACCTTAGACTTCTCGGTTCCCCATTCTTTAACAAGATTTTTATACTGGTCCATATCTATGGAAGCATTTTTCTCAACTTTCTTCATCATCAATTCTGGTTCAATCTTGTACTTTTCATAGTAATCTTTCTTTACACGTGCCCTCCACACTGATATCCCTTTGTTAATGTGTTCATCAATGTGATTCCATGCATTAGGGTGACTGCCTAAATCAAAGTATTTCTACAAAAATATAGAAAATATTACTTTAGATATAACAATCATACAATTTGTTGGTCTTTTTATGAAAAAGATTACCTCAATAAATGATTTTCTATCTGCAAAAGCTTGTTCTGGTTGTTCGTTCCACTTCAAGTCTAGATGCCATATGTGTGGTTTCCTTGCTAGCATATGACAATAACGATTCAATTTGGCACCATTCTCCCCAATAGCATTTCCTTCATCATCCCATTGGACCTTGTGATGTGGCTGCCCTTGCTTGGGAAGTAGGCTTTGCTCACTTGCAGGCCCACATCCATACTTCCTATTCTCCTGTTCATCCTCAACATTTTCTTCAACTATTACATCATTTTCAATATTGTTGGACAGTAGAGTAGGTTCATCCTCACAATTTTCTTCAATTGTGGATGGAGGGACATCAATAGGTTGACTGGGTGTGTTGTTACAACTAGATCTAGTGAATCTTCTTCCTGCCATCCTTCAATTGACAAGGAAAAAAAATTAGATTATTAGTGCAGAAATGTCAGTAACAAAAGTAGTAGCTACATTTGAAAAACAAATAAATTGCGGAGAATATGAGACACCAACATATGAATATTCAGCATTTGAAAAATATATAACTTGTAGAGTACCTTGGTTTCATATCCCAAAAAAGAATAATGATGTCCTACTTGCTGGTATATGAAACAAGACTAAATAAATTGCAAAGAATATGCCATATAGTAACAGTTTGCCAAAAAAATGCAATACAACATATTCCCCAAGTAAATTATTCTAGACTTGCAAACAAAACAGACAGATTAATGAACTAAACATTAGCCCCATCATTCTTTTTTTTAGTTCTATCAACAAAAGATCCCCCGGTGTCACTCCTCGTCCAAGACACATCACTAGTTACACCACCATCAGATTGTAAACCAGTCAAACAATTCTCAATAAGAGGTACTTCAGAATAATCTTTAGGAGGATGCTTTAGCACTGTGCACCAATCATCATCATTAGGATCCTTCACATAAAAGCATTGCAATGCTTGAGAAGCCAGGATAAACAGTTCCTCCTTTTTTTTTATCCTTGAAGTGTTGATTTGTGTGAACCCATACTCATCAATTCGCAACCCGTTAGAAGTGCTTTCATCATACCAAGAACATCTGAATAACGGAACTTTGATTCCTGGACCATAAGTTAGCTCAATAACCTCCTCTAAGTAGCCATAGTACGTGACTTCGGCATTTATAGGATTTCGATCTCTACCACTTGAATAACTTGAAGTGTCAGCACACAAATACACTCCACTATTTTGTGTAGTACATGTACTTTCAATGGGCTTTGAACGGAAATGATATCCATTGACCAAAAATCCTTCATAAGACATTCCCTCAACACAAGGGCCTTGGGATAACCATCTCAAATCATCGCTAATACTGTTCGGCCTAATCTCTCGCATTTGCATTACCTTCATAAAAAAGTAAAACATTAATGTAATCTACACTAACTTGAACATTAAGAGTGACAACAATATTTATGTTTGAGACTTACATGCTCTTTCAACCACTTAGAGAACTCCTTTGCATGTTTTGTTTCTAGGGTCCGTGGGGCAATGTTGGGTTCCATATCTTGAAGAATACACATGTGTTCACTGTTTTATAAGAAGTGTCTAAATTAATGTACAACATATATACAAATATCAGCAAGAATTTTAGGACGTAATTAAATCTTACCTTCTGTAAACATCCAATTCCTCTTTATTGAAAAGGACATAACGATGGGCTTGTTCCAAAGTGTGGATGTCGAAATTTCTTGACACTCCAACTCTAATTGGAGATCCATCAACATTATGAGGAGTGTGGATCAGTTTTTTCTCAAAATTATGCAAGTACCTACCACAAAATGTCAAACTTTCTTCAGCTAAATAGCAACTAGCAATACAACCAGCCGGTTTAGCTTTGTTTCTTACATACTTCTTCAATTTCTTCAAGTATCTCTCTATTGGGTACATCCACCTAGTTCGGACAGATCCGGCTTGCCTGGCTTCATAAGCTAAATGAATGGGCAAATGCATCATGATGGTGAAGAAAGAAGGAGGGAAGATTCTCTCCAACTGGCAAAGAGTGACAGCAATTTCTTGTTCCAATTCTTTGAATTCCTCCACATCAATAATGTTAGAGCAAAGCTTGTTGAAAAATGAGCACAAATTAGCAATAGGCTTGTACACATCTAAGCTTATGCAATGTCTCAAGGCAACATGTAGAAGTTGATGCATAAGAACATGACAATCATGACTTTTCAGCCCAACAAGTTTTCTATCAGATTTGCTAACACACCT
Organism: Alisma plantago-aquatica; assembly: GCA_963693085.1. Taxonomy (NCBI): domain Eukaryota; kingdom Viridiplantae; phylum Streptophyta; class Magnoliopsida; order Alismatales; family Alismataceae; genus Alisma; species Alisma plantago-aquatica. The sequence continues at coordinate 529,219,587 of OY856412.1, forward strand.
AGATATGTTAGAAGAATAGCCATCAGGAACTTTCAACTTTTCTAACACAGATAGGAACTTATCTTTCTACGCATTAGTCATGGTGTAAGATGCTGGAGGCAAGTAATAGCGGTCACCTGCATCTACTGGCCATAAATCTCTTCGAATGCACATTTTCTTCAAATCTTGACGAGCTTGTAAGTTGTCTTTACTTTTCTTAGAATCACCCAATAATGTGTTTAAAATATTCTCGCACACATTCTTTTCTATGTACATCACATCCAGATTGTGTCTAACAGATAAATACTTCCAATAAGGTAGCTGAAAAAAGATGCTTATCTTATTCCAACCAGGAGGTAATGGTTGAATTTGATCTCCAAGCCTCTTGCGCTTATTCATTTTTCCAAATGTGATATTTTCATACCCATCAAATTGCCTCAGTATATCTTCTCCAGATAGTGGCTTAGGTGGAAGTCGAAAATCTTTTTCACCATCAAAATTTTTCCTATCACGTCTATACAGATGATTCATTGGAAGAAAACGTCGATGGAAACCATAGCATTGCTTTTTCCCATACTGTAACCATTTTGATACAGTCTCCACATTACAACAAGGACATCCCAAATCTTTCTTACCTTTAGTGCTCCAACCAGATAAGTCACCATATGCTGGGAAATCATTAATGGTCCATAAAATCATTGCCCGCATAGTGAAGTTCCTTTTTCTATATGCATCATAAACTTTGACTCCAAGCTCCCAAAGTAGTTGCAACTCCTCAATTAATGGCTCCAAGTATACATCAAGGTCATTGCCAACCATATGTGGACCTGGGATTAATAGGGACATCATAATAAATTGTTCTTTCATAAGAAGCCAAGGCGAAAGATTGAGAGGTGTCACCAACACAGGCCAGATGCTATGTGATGCACTCATATTGCCAAATGCATTAAATCCATCTGTTGCTAATGCCAATCTAACATTGCGTGGTTCAGCAGCAAAGTCTGGATACCTGGCATCAATAGACAACCATTCTGGTGTGTTTGAAGGATGATGAATACGACCATCCTTGCCTTTTACTTCTGATGGCCAAATCATGTCTTTAGCAATAGATGAAGACATATAGAGCCTCTCTAACCGAGGTATCAAAGGGAAGTGATACATGAACTTAGCAGCTACCTTCTTTCCCTTTGTTTTGTATTGCTTTTCATTCCATCTTGAAGCACCACAAGTATCACAATTTTCTTTTGAAGCTGCATCTTTGCGAAAAAGCATGCAATTATTTGTACATACATCTATAGTAGAATGATCAAGTCGTAAATCCTTCACGATCGCATTTTCTTCATAGTACGTCTCCGAGAATAGATAATTTTCTTCCGGAAATCCTGAAACAATCAACTGTAACAACTTTGTGAAAGAATCGTTGGACCATCCAGATTCCTCCTTCAGAAATAGCAAGGCAACCAAATACGATAGCTTAGAATGACTTGTGCAACCTCTATAGAGTGGTTGATCTGCCTCTTTTAGTAGCTTGTAAAATCTTTGTGCATCTACATTTGCAGGTTCCTCTGTAGCTTCAGTAGAGTGGTCATTTGTTGTGTCACCCATACCAAACAAATCCTCCAACATCTAATGCATATTGTCGGTGCTAGGCATGTTTGGTGCCACAACATGATTGCTCCTACCAATCACCTCCCCATGAAACGTCCAAACATCATAGCTATGCTCAAATCCTTTTTGTAATACATGTGAGAATACCTCCTCCTCTATTTTAAGGTATCTGTTCAAACATACCTTGCAAGGACATATTAATTTCCCCTGTCTAGTTGGTCTCTGATGGATAAGAGCAAACTCAATGAACTTTCGTAACCCTGCCTTGAATACATCACTTCGCACTCTGTTCCCAATATACATCCAACTCCGATCTATTAGAAAATCCATCTACATGAAGGAAAATATATAATAAGTAGAGGAACAACTGTTTGAGATGTAGTCATGTAGGAGATGTAGTCATGTAGGAGCAAGAATAAGTAAGAAAAAGTAGAAGAAAACTTGCAAATAGAAGTGATACTAGTAGTCTAGTAGACGTGCGAGCAGGAGATGCAAGTAAGAATCTGAATTTCTGATATGAGTAACAAGGAAAAAGCAATAAGAGGGGACATAGAAGTAACAAAAATTTAGATGCAATAGCAGGAACATGAAATGAAGGAGAAATTGCAAAAAAAGAAAAGAAAAGAAGCTAGAATAGGAGACACAAGAGGAAATAGAAAAAAATCAAAGAAACAGTAGTATAAAAGGACTGATTTTTTTGCAACAATTGCAGCAAAAGGGTGTCGAATATACAACATGAAAAAGGAAAAAGAGAAAAGGGGAGGGAAGGGAGAAGACATACATGAAGTCTATCAATATACAAGAAGCAAAAAAAGAGGCAGAAGAAACATCCTTCAAGAAAAATCCTTCAAGAACTGCAATAGCATAGGTACCCACCTAATCAATAATAGTTCACAGATCCATCCATTAACTTTTGCTCACATGTCTCAACATATACTCAATTACAGGGGCTACTTATACTGTCAGACTAGCTACACAGCTTCTCTTCTCAAACTAGGCAATCTCTCTATTACAAAGGAGTATTTTGACGCATGGCTATTTAGACTCTACCAAAGGAGATTCAAAGTTGTGTGTGGTCCTGATGCTATGGGTTATGTCCAACATATCCCATAGAATCTCAATATTGTAGCAGATCTCTATGCATAAAGGCAATGACAGTCTATTTCTTCTTAGATCTGATATCAACATATTGTTATTACTTATAACAAGCATTATGAGACAAATACCTAACTGTGCCTATAAGTCAGCTGAAATACTTAAACATATAAGTATATGATATCATGTATAACATCTCATAAAATTAAGAACTGAAATACTTAAAATAAGTCAGCTGCATAAGACTTAACACCAACCAAGATAGAACATATAACATGCAGACCAGGACAACAGGGACAATTTCATTGTTTGGTATCTTGTTAATAACACAACACTCAAATTATGATAGTAGGAGACTGTAAACCAGCAGAACAATAGACTAGAAGAAGAAAACAGTTCATATATACCAACCACTATAGAAGAAAAGAAGTTTCCTCCCAAAAGAAACATTGTAGAAGTGTCTATCCCATCTAAAAAGATTACTTTCATTGATAGCTGCTAGATATCAAAAGAGGAAAATACCCACTTCCGAAAAATGGCAATTTGGATACAGAGATGAGTAGCAATAACCTCCAACCTGGGAGTACAATAAACACATTTAAAAATGTATATACTTTTGATTAACTTTGTAAATATATAGGGGAATCCTATCAATGAGTTTACACTCAACAGCCTTACCCCGATGAAATCAGCTACATGGCAATTAAAGAATAAATGTATGATAAATTCATTAGAACGTCTACACAGAAAACATATAGAAGTATAGAAAAACCCTCTTTTTTTAGGTTGTTCATCACTGCGATGTTGTTTCTAGCAATCTTTCGTAATAGGATTATAAATTCAGATGTATGATCATCTGAATTAAATACCAAGAAAGTTGACCATAGATATCAATATTTTAGATAGAATCCTTAAGAAGGTATTTCTCATGGATCAATTTGATCCATAGACTACCTTAAGAAGATGGTTACATCATCCCACTTAAGAAGATGGATATCATTCTTGCCTTCACACTATCCCCACAAGAAATTTATAATAATTATTTCCACTTCATCACAGATAGAAGTAGGAAGTGAAAAGGAAGAGGACCAAAATTTTTGATTGGCGGACATAGTAGAATTACAAAGTTCTAGTCTCCAATGGAAACTGAAATGATATGTAAATAAGTTTGGTATCTTTAAAAATCAAATGATGGGCATAGAAGCACTAAAGCATGGGCGTAAAATGAATGTAACTTCTGGTTCACTTGTATGATATGTATCATTATAAGTTAGTAGCATACCATCTTTGTGCACACTTAGCATCAATAGAATGTCTGTCATGACCATGGAAAGCTTCAGACATGCATTCAACAAAAGGTCTGCTCTAGTTGAGAAGTCTAGTCAGAAGCCTCAAGAACGAATGGGTGTTCTTCGTAATGTGGGTTCCTCCTTGATCCCTTTGTTGTTAAAACAACATTTGTATATTTGTCTTTTTTCCTTTACCCCCTCCATCTAAAATAATACCCTTTCTGTAACATGTGGTTGTGATGTATGACCTAAAAGCCAATAACTATGGTAATGATCCTCTGCTAAGTGCAACTCTGTACTTAGAGATTAATTAAAGGCCGACTGCCCAGGGCTCCCATGGGACACATCCATTCCTAATATAATAGTTGGCTCTTAGGAGATCTTTGGCATGGATGGAAGATGCAGAGAAGTTCACCACAGCTGAGCATCCTCCATCCATGCCAAAGATCTCCAAAGTGTCAACTATTATATTAGGAATGGATGTGTCACATGGGAGCCCTGGGCACTCGGCCTTTAATTAATCTCTAAGTACATAGCTGCACTTAGCCGAGGATCATTACCATAGTTATTGGCTTTTAGGTCATACATCACAACCACATGTTACAGAAAGGGTATTATTTTAGATGGAGGGGGTAAAGGAAAAAAGACATATAATATATCCAATTGTTGTTTTAGGAGGAACCCACATTACTAAGAACACCCATTCGTTCTTGAGGCTTCTGCCTAGACTTATCAACCAGAGCAGACCTCTGAGATGTTGACAATGACTTAGTGTACCTCTGCAAAATGCAAAAACACCAGGCTATATTATACTTACAACCAAAAACAAAACATTCAAAAACAACACAGTGAGAAAACAGAACAACACTCGTACAAGTGACCCCCCATGACAATATTATTTCCATGAGAGTCAACTATCTAAACCATGTTGGCATGGAGGAAGATAAAAATATAATCCCATGTTGGTGATTCCATCATACATGTTTGACAAGATCTTTCCTAAGAAAATTGACTATGGGAAAAGAAAAGCCAATAATGTTGAGTTAGAAGAGAAGAATGTAACTCCCCAAGCTTTGCCTCACTTGAGAAGCAATTTAATGCAGCCACCAAAGCAATTTACAATTTTCACCCAATAAGAAATGTGTTTATAGGAATGGGTTTAAATGTAAGGGTTTTTAATCAGAATGATGCTTTGGTCACCTCTAGAACTGCTCTTCAAAAGAAAGATCATTTCAGCACAACAGTTTACAAGCATCTTGATCACCACTACATCAATAAACCAGTAACATCAGATGGAACCCTTCTTCATCTTTAGAAAATAAGCACAAGCATAGCAATTCCAGAAAAAAGAACACAAGGCTCGTTTAGTAAAGAAGCACTTTTATCTCATTATGGATAATAGACTATAGCATACTCACATTGACTAACCATTCCTCAAAAATCACCTTATTTCTATACCACCAGATATAGTAAAGGATACATATAATAGATTTAAAGGAGGTATTGCTTATTTCCTTCATACTGTCTTCAAAGAAACTAGGAATATTATTAATACATTCATTATCAACTACTTTGGCTCTGACCCATATATATGTGTGTCATGAGAACACTTGTTCATATAGAATAGAACAGAGTAGTAAAATTAAACATACATGCACACATGTGTATTGCTTTGAACCAAGCTTGAGCCTCAACAATTATATATGAGTAATATTTGATCAAGTATGACTTGGATTACATGGTAGGTATTATACATAAATTCGAGTTTGTACAATTAATAGATATTGTACATATTTGAGAAAGACAATATTCAATCAAATACTATATCTACTCAATCCCATCAGTAAATTATTCTTTTCTTATTGACAAAACACAAAGTTGTATGATAGAAAATCATTATGAGGATGCTATACTATATATGCATAGCCTAGGAATTTATGTACATCACAACTTTGATTCCCTTCCATTTAGTTATGGTAGCTACTCCCAAGGAGCTATTTCCTCACTTCCAAATATTGAACACGCCCCTGACTACTCTCTATTACTGCTGTATGACCATCTCCATGCAACTGAGGATAGTCAAAGTTTTTCAACATTGTGATATGTTTCTTATACGTGAGAACGTTAACCCTTAGGGGAGGGGGAGATAACTCATATGAATACTAGATGGTTAGTATTTTTACTAAGTAAACCCAGCTAATCCTATGCATATCACATTGGGGGGAGATGAGGCGGACACATGAGGTATGAACTGGAAGCCCATTGGAGGAAGAACCAATCTTGGCTATCAGGGGTCGAAGTGGGGGCTAGTGCTCTCCCAAATGAGAAAAACAGAAAAAGATACGAACCTAGAGAGGATTCCAGTGGCCGAAAAAGCAAGTTGCGTAGTAGAAACGACCAATGGCCGAGCAGGGCGATCAGCGGCAATCGTCAACGGCGGAGGGCAGCAACCGTCAACGGCGGAGGGCAACGACCGTCAATGGCGGCAAGGAGTTATGAAGGATGAGCCCAATGCGAAGGATGAACGGCAGCAACCGAGTAGGGAGATTGGCGTCAAGGATGACCCAATGCGGAGGAACCGATGAGAGAATCGGGAGGGGGAGGGTTCAGTGGAGGAGTGCGGAGGAAATGAGGGGGAAAGGAGTGCCCGCCGGGACTGGGTGATTTTTTCATTAATTTTGATAGACGATTCAGTGTTTGAGAATGGAGGGAAGGATTATGAGATGGAGGGAACATTTGGCATGGAGTTTTTGAGGGGGTGATTCGTAAGAAATGTATTTGTGAGGGACCAATGTTCACATAAAATGCCTAACGATGTCAAGAACACGGTTGAGGGATTTGGTCCCATATTTGAAGGATGAGCCCTCACAAATGGACATAATTATTCACGATTTTTGGTTCCTCACAAATGTTCTTCAACAAAAGCCAATTTTTTTGTAGTGTTGGTATGTCTCTGAAGCATCGCAAAGGGACACACACAATGGAAGAACTAATGATGGATATTAATATACAAGAAGAACACTTAAAGGAGAAAACGGTCAAGGTGCCTACTGGTGCAAATCCAACTGTTAATTTTACTTCTGCGAAAAACACCAAAGATAAGAAATCTAAGAATGCACATAAACCTAAGGCAAAGATCCAAAAGAAACCAAAGAACAAACCTTGTTAGACTTGTGGACAGGTTGGCCACTGGAACAAGGATTGTCCTTCTAAGAAGGCAAAGAAAGCTGCCACATCTACAACTGAGGAGGTTGTGGTCAACATGATGACTACATCCTTGAACCTCAATGATGGGTACATGTCTATTAAACCTGAAATCCTTTCTATTTTTGAACTACTTTATTGGATAATTGACACTGGGGCTAATGTACACGTGTGTGCTGATAAATCCCTGTTTGTGTCTTATCAGGCCTCTTGAGGTCGGTCTGTGACTTTGGGCAATTCCAGCTCTACAGAAGTCAAAGGCGAAGGACATGTGGACTTGAAGTTCCCTTCGGGGAAGGTTTTGACTCTTAACAGGGTTAGACATGTTCCAACCATTCGACGCAATATCCTTAGTGGCGTCATTTTTGTTAGAGAAGGTTATAGAGTAGACTACAAATGTAATAAGGCTATTATTACACACCTTTGTGATTCTTTGTTTTTTAGAAAGGGGTAGTTATGTGACGTGGATAACTTATTTAAGATCCATGTTGAACCTATTTCAAATTCCATTTTAAATTTTAATGATTATAGTTCTGTTTGCATGAATCTTGTTTCATCCGATGTATGCCATTCACGCTTGGGACATGTTAATGTTGCCTCAACGAAGCGTATGATGAATCTAAATTTGATCCCTAAATATGAAATTAGCAACAATAAATGTGAAATATGTGTACAAGCTAAATTGCCTAGGAAGCCCTTTCATTCTGTGAATAGGAATTTAGAAATTTTGGATTTAGTGCATACAGATATCTGTGAATTTAATGGTGTTGCTATGAGGGATCAAAAGCGTTATTTTATAACTTTATTGACGATGCGAGTAGATACTGTTATGTCTTTTTACTTAGAAGTAAAGATGAGGCATTGGATAAATTTAAAATTTATAAGAAAGAAGCTGAAACTCAAACCAGTAAAATACTTAAGCAATTAAGGTCTGATAGGGGAGGAGAGTATACTTCGAACTTGTTTTTAGAATTTTTCCAATTACATGATATAGTTCATGAGGTCACTGCTCCTTATTCACCACAATCAAATGGGATTGCTGAACGTAAAAACTGAACCTTAATAGATATGGTAAATACCTTACTCCAAATGTCTGAATTACCCAACTTTATGTGGGGGGAAGCTTTGAATACGGCTTGCCATATTCTGAATAGAGTTCCCCATAAGCATTCAGAGAGTAGTCCGTTTGAGTTGTGGAGAGGAAGGAAACCAAGTCTTAAATATCTTCGAGTGTGGGGGTGCCTTGTTAAGGTACTTGTCCCTGAACACAAAAGGAAGAAATTAGGACCGAAAACGGTTGATGCCATATTCTTAGGTTATGTAGAGACAAGCTATGCTTATAGATTCTTGATTGTAAAATCAGATATCTCTGGCATTGAGGTCAATAGAATTGTGAAATTACGTGATGCAACATTCTTTGAGGATGTATTTCCTATGAAAACTGGTGTGTCCAATGAAGTATCTCAAGAAGATTCATTTATCACAGGTTTCATTCCCGAGCATGTGGAAAGGATGACAAATGTGGGGGGCGACTCAGAACAAGCTATTTTTGAATCTGATGATTCTGAAGAAATAGTTGAACCAAGGAGAAGTAAACGACCTAGGACGTCAAAGGACTTTGGAAGTGAGTTTCTCACTTACAATGTTGAGGATGATCCTGTTACTTTCAAACAAGCTATGTAATCTCCAGAAGCTAAGTTTTGGAAAGAAGCCGTTAATGATGAAATCCAATCAATTCTCTCAAATGGAACTTGGGAATTGGTGGATTTGCCTCCTAGTTGTTCTGTAGTTGGTTGCAAATGGATTTTTAAGAAGAAATTTAATGCAGACGGGACAATCAATAAGTATAAGGCTAGGTTAGTTGCTAAGGGTTACACACAAAGGGAAGGAATAGATTATTTTGATACATATTCATCTGTTTCCCGTATGACCACAATCCGAGTACTTATAGCATTGGCTTCCATTTATAATCTCGATATCCATCAGATGGATGTGAAGACCGCGTTCTTACATGGTGATCTTCAGGAAGAGATATATATGGAACAGCCTGAGGGATTTGTGGGTCGTGGGAATGAGTCCAAAGTGTGTAAACTTGTTAAGTCATTATATGGCTTGAAACAAGGCCCTAAGCAATGGCATGAGAAGTTTGATTCTGTGATATCATCGTTTGGCTTTGTTTCTAATGAATTTGATAAGTGTCTCTACTGCAAAATTGTCAATAATGGATTCATTTTGCTATGCTTATACGTCGATGATATCCTGCTTTTTGGTTCCGATATGAAAGTAGTAAATGAGACAAAGTCATTCTTGTGTAGCAAGTTTGAGATGAAGGATATGAGTGTCGCTGATGTGATTTTAGGGCTTACAATCATTAGCTCTACTGATGGTATAACTCTCTCTCAGTCTCACTATGTTGAGAAGATACTGGAGAGGTTTGAGTACACATCACGTAAACCTGTTAAGACTCCATATGACTCATCCAAGCCCTTGTTCAAGAATGAGACTGGGGTTCCAGTGTCTCAATTACGATACTCTCAGATTATTGGAAGTTTGATGTGTCTTATGAAATGTACACGTCCAGACATTGCGTTTGCCGTGAACAAGTTAAGTAGATACACCAGTTGTCCCGACAAGACCCATTGGGAAGCTCTTGACAGAGTTCTGAGGTATATCAAGGGAACATGTTCTCTTGGGCTGCATTATGGTAAACATCCTTCCGTAGTCGAAGGATATAGTGATGCAAGCTGGATTGCCGTGAATTCTGGGAGTAATGGTGTCTCAGGATATGTATTCCTATTGGGAGGAGGAGCTGTTTCCTGGAGGTCTAAGAAACATACTATATTGTCTCGGTCCACTTTTGAGGCAGAGTTGTGTGCTTTAGATGAAACTGGATTGGAAACTGAATGGCTACATGGACTTATGTCCAATTTACCTATGGTAATGAAGTCGCTTCTTACAATTTTAGTTCACTGTGACAACACTACAACTATTGCTAAGATAAAGAGTTCCAAGTACAATAAAAAATAGCGTAGACACATCCAAGTCAGATTGAAATCTGTAAGGGAGTTAGTGTCTAATGGGGTCGTGGCTGTGGACTACGTCGGTACCAAAGATAATACAGCTGATCCTTTCACTAAAGGTCTTACCTTGGCTTTAGTGGAAAAATCAAGGTTGGGGATGAGACTGAAACCCCTATAGATTTGCAGGCAGTAGCAACCCAACCCAAAAGAGTGGAGATCCCACAAATTGGGGTCAATGTGGTAATAACAAGCTGTCGGGTAAGATGATACTATGTATTCTTGTTTGATGCTTCTTACATCTGTGTGTCTATTCTCTGGGAAACCTGTTAGTGTCATGACTGCAAGTTAGTAAGAGAGTAGTCTCTGAATGGTGTCAAGTCTTAGGATAGGATGTTAGCAGTACATCCTTAGAGACTCCAACTAAGTGATTAATGTTGTGTAGGCCGCAACAGGAGAATTGGGTTGTTCTCTGTTATCAATCATGATATAAAATTTTGTATGCATGGCCTTAATGCATTATTTTCTTTTCTACCATGTCCTTATTGTGTTGTTACCAACCTATACTCTTGTACCCAAGGTTCAGGTTCAAGACTTCTGTTCACCTAGTTCCTACGGGGGTCACAATTGGATAACTCAGGTAGATTCAAACTGAAAGGTATCTGCTGAAAGCACAGTATGGATGACTAAATGATAGAGCACACTACACATTGGACTTTGTAGGGGATTGTTAGATATATGGCTGCTGCTGTAGCAACCATTTATTTAGTATGGGTTAAGCCCAATGTAGTGCATCAAGTACATGTGAGAAAAGTAGTTTTATCTCTAGTGCAAATGGCAAAGAAGTTTTATCCCATATTGCTCACTCCTAGAACTTTTATGGTCCTCATATGTAGGATCACATGGGGCACTAGTGTCCAAGGGGTCCTAGGAGGGAGGTATGCTCACCTCCTTGGTGGGTGAGGTTACCACATCACAACGCACGCACGCACGCACGCATGATGGGTGGGGTTACCACATCACAACGCACACACGTACGCGCGCGCGCACAACGCCATGCCTCGCCTGGCCTGGCCGTGCCAGGCTCAAGCTTGGGCTTGTGGATTGTGGATTGTAGATTGTGGATTGTAGATTGTGGAGAATGTCTTCCGGCTTCTTTTTGCACTAGGATACAACTAAGTAATTAATTACTCGTATAATTAATTGTTTCTTTCCTATTCAGATTTCTTAATCCTAATTGGAAAGTGTTTCTCTATGCGGTTTTTATTCTGTAATGTGTACAAGAGCGACCGAGTGTTTGCGTCTTACTGTGAATAGGAATAAGGGACGTGAGTGACTATATATACACCTCAGGTCCTTAGGGTTAAACACACAACAAACGAACTTCAGCCGCCGTTTTCACGTGTGTTTTGAGAGCCCTAATCCAGAGAGCGAGAGCCTTCATTCCAGATCCATTTCATGGAGTTCATCTCCTGTGCGAAGCGTGACTATTTCCTTCTTCCCGTCACCGAGACGCGACTGTCAAGCGGAGGTTCCTGCGGACGCTGTGCTGCACTGGTGGAAGTGCAACGAGACTACGTCAAGTGCGAGCGAGATGAGTCTATTCCAGGTTCTTGCCGGATCGAGACTGGGAGAACGGTGCCTATCCGCGAGGATTGCCGGACACTGATTTCTTTAAATATCACGTTCGTTTCTCAACGAACGATCTGATTTGCGAATTCTGAATTTTATTTCTGTTCTCCTACTCTGTTTGATCTTCATTTCTTATTTGGATCTGTCTGTAATTGTTAATTAATTTGCACCTGTCCCTGTTGCATGAACGACGTTAATGAATATTAACAACAAACTCATCCTACATGGATTCGCATATGGGCTGTCCTTTTTGCTGATCTATAGGCTAAGCAGGATGGGTGAAGGAACTTTTGTGCAAAGGCTGTCTGTGAGAACATTCGATGTTCAGAAAATGGTTCTTAGACTCGATCACTGTGTCTATTGTCCAAGCAACATGCGTAATTGGGGATATTAATTCTGGCAATTCCACATTAGTAACAAAATGGAGCATTTACACTGCTGCTTCGTTGCCGTGATATGATTTGGATGGGTGAAGGAACCCTTTTGGGGAAGGGAGCTCAGTGTGATTGTAGATAAGTATGGAGTACACACACTTCTTTTTATCTTGAAATTGCATAGTCACTTTCATATGTGAGTAATGGCTTCCTGTCATGAGTTACGACTATATTGTTTTGACAAATTTTGGTTCTCCGCAACTTGGTTCCTTGTTCATGAACCACAAGGGTGCTCCTTCTAGAATGATACCAGAGAACAGTACCAGACTTTAGTTCTTGCAGCGGCCATGACCAAGATTCAGACGGTATTCATCCAGATTCAAGAGAACTACTGCTTCTTAGCGGACACATATATCTTTCGATTCTAAGAATTACTTCTGTATTATATATAACTATTCAAGTCAAAATGTAATATTTAGAAATTAAAATGTAACTACCAGAGGCAAAATGTATTTAGTTACATTACATAGATAGTAGTTACAATTTTACAAGATTAATGTTACATAATTTCTACTGTGTGGCCATTTTTACCTTTTTAGCCGAATAGTTACTTTTTTGGTTCAAATAGTTACTTATCTGATCAAATAGTTACTTTTCTGGATGCACCAATTGTGAATCCCTATGTCATGAAAAGTAATAACTATTTATGGACACAATAGATAGCCTAAAATTCATATTAAAATAGTTACTTTCTACAACTAAATATTACTTTCTGTGTTGAATAGTTATTTTTAGTAGACAAATATTACTTTATGTGACAGATACTTGCGTTTCAAACCACATAGTCAAGTTTACTGAGGTGCATGTACAAAAGCACATTTTGTTGTATTTTAACCGAAATGATCATGTTTTAGATGCGGGACTAAACTACCACATGTCATGGAGTGCATAAGAAAATCTTAACTATTCGAATAAAAAGTGTGCATCGCCGTTGTTCCATATTAGTGCCCACACACATCTTCATCCTTAGAATGGCCGATGTTCAAATGTTAATTTTTATGATAAATAGTCAACTTCTATAAAAGAATATTACTTTTCGTATGAAATAATTACTTTTTATAATAAAATATTACTTTTTGTGTCAAATAATTACTTTTTATAATCAAATATTACTATTTATATAAGGCTGCAATTCAGGAATCAAGTTCAGACGTTTGACATTGTTCCACTAGAAGCCTTTGCATAAATTTCTCACGGACAAACACTCAACTTTCCTTTCTGCACTAGTGATCCGCCACCTAGGCAATGTATTATAGCTCCCACACCATTTCAGTTTCCATACCCATTCACTTAATATGCACGATCTCCTCAAGATGACAACAGATTGGGAGCGATGGATGAAGGGGACGCGAAGTGAATATCCCTTAGAGCCATCCTCGACTCCACCATCTAGTGCGCTAGCACGGACTCTGTTGGCGGTGGTTGTTGGTAGGAGAAATGACAATGATGCAATGGAGGAGGTGCGAGTTAGGGTTGGCGCCAGAGAACCACAGTGCCTTTTCCTGTGAAGATGGCGTTTTGGAGCAGGAGCATAGGTTGGGTAATTACCCCACCGGATTTGCTCATACTCCTGCACATGTAGGGCGTAGAGAAGGGCCAGCTGAGCCTCGTCTCTGTCTCGGAACCCGCTCCTCACTTCAATGACGAGGAGGCGGACGACGAACATGAGGAGAAGAGTAGCAGCAATTGCAATACTGGAGTGGAAGGGGACCATATGAACAGACCACGAGTAATCGAGAAGTTGAGGAGGAGGATTGAAGAAGGAATAGTATAGGGATGGCAAAAAGTGACCATCCGTGTCTATAACATTATACCCAAGCCGCTCCTGATAAAATTGTACAGCATCGGACTCCCGCATGTACTGGATGGGAATGAACGGGTTCCATGGTCATTCCGTTGTTATCCACCCCGTGTCAATCCACACAACTGTTTATATTATTAAAGTTCGAAAAACTATACCAAAGCCCCTGTATTTTATGCATTAACTTGGAAATAATTAATTTGGTCCAGAAATCACAACACAGACCATGTATTTAGCATATCCATGCCATCCATGCAACTGTTTATATTATTACAGTTCAGAATATTACACTAAAGCCCTTGTATTTTATACATTAACTCGGAAATAATTGATTTGGTCCAGAAATCACAGCATAGACCCTTATATTTAGCATATTAATCTCAAAGAACATCCGTTTGGCCTAAAAAACTGAACTTGCACAATTGATCACACATTTTACGCAAAAATAATAATATATACCCTCTACTTAACATATTAGCCTAAAAAAAGATTGATTTTGCATAGAAAATTATTCACGCCAAGCCATAAGATGCTTCTAGTCAAACGAATTTGAACATTGCAAACATTGATTTTGCACAATTTAACTGTTCAGATTCTGTTGCATATTTCCATACAACTCAAACATAGCTCCATGTTCAACTTCAGAAAGTATACTACTGACAACAACTTCAAACAACACAAATATTACTCCACATTTAGAAAGCTTAGACTACATGATGTTCAACTTCAAAAAAGTACACTACTGATGACAATTAACTGGAACTCAAACTACATTGATCCATGTTCAGACAGCTCAAATTACAAACAGTGATCCACGTCCAGACAGCTCAAAGTAACTTGAGTTCAACCTTTCGTTTCATATTCACACAACCAGCCACTCCTTCCTGTATATTCCACCTAAAATAGATCAATAAGATGAAAATAGCAAGTCAAAAATACAAAAAATATAGCCTTCAAAATATACACTTAAGAAAACAACACTTGAAGGTCATATTGAACAAAGTTATTTCTAGATTTCCTGGAATAGAGTATGGAATTCATGCCAACATCGAGTGCATTTCTAATACATTTAGCATAAGTAGAAATATTAGAAATCAAATGAAAAACTAATAGGAGTTTGAATACGTCAACCAATTGCACAACCCAATCAAGGATCCTCAAGAATCACCAAGTTTCTCACCAAGTCAGCAACTTTCGACCCCATATTAGAGACACAATTCTGATTAGGAGATTAAGATATGAATCTAAGATACAAAAACATATAGTTGCTGAGACAAAAAGCTTAGTACTTTAGTTTGACATGACTTCAATTTCTTACCTTAGAAGAGTAGAACTTCAGTTTGACCTAACTTCAATTTCTTACCTTAGTAGCTGCAAAGGAAGCAAGAAAAAGTCTACAACTCAGGAACCATGGAAAATGCATTCATGTAGTTGCTGAGACTAAAAAAGTGCTATAACCCAGTAACTTCTTTCGATCTTGAATCATCTTTGCCTGATACAAACACAAAAAATGCATAGAACCATCACAAAACACAACATATGTACACCCACCTTGAACAAGAAAATCGTCTTCCAATATGCTATGCAGTAGGCAGAGTTCCTGAATATAAGACATTCGACTAAAAATATAAGATACATGGAAAATGTATAAAATATCACTAGATCTGAGATTTAGGCATGTTACCATCTTCTTCAGTATCTTCATCCTCCAAAAAATTAGTATGATTAGCTAACCCCTACTACTAGAAGTAGATGGACCAAACTGTGACACTTGTCTTCGTCCTTTACCATCTGTTCCACTGGACAAACGTCATGCACTCCATCCCAGTGGACCCCTAGTAGGGGTAGAGATCGCAGTTTTCCACCTGCAGGAGCCCGCTACACATCATCAATTTTAGTGACAGGGCAGAGGCCATGTTAGGAAAGTAATACATGTCATAAGTGTGGACATGTGGGACATACAAAGTGATATTTCCCTATTGAAGACTAGGAGGTGACTCAACATCCAAGACAGAGTCAACAAGGTTCACATCAACAACGTCAGTTCAACAATAGTGGTGGCAGGGGACACGAACATGCGTCATAGATAGGTTCCTATGGATAGGCTAGTAGACGATGTGGGCGACAACATGTGACAACTAGGTTCTATGCCATGAGCCATCCAGAATCAGTAGTCAACCCACGAGTCGTGACAGGTCAGATGGAATTATTTCATTCTGGTTTATCTGCTTCTTGTTTCATATCTATGCTAGTAGATCCGTGTGAAACACACTCCTTTATCACTAGATAAGTGATAAGTAGTTGTTATCTACCTATTAGTCATAGATCTGATAGCCTGCGGTTAGAGACTCTGTTGATTGGTTCCATCGAGTTGCGGGAAGTGTCTCTGCTTGTGTTCTTTCCTTCTTAGGACACATCATTCAAGTGGATATTTTGCCACTTTACATGCATGGTTTTGATGTGATCCTAGGAATGGATACCTTGGATAAGTACAAGGTAGTCTTATACTATAGTACTAAGGTTGTAACGTTCCATGATGGTGATGTCTCATGGACCTTTCAAGCTTGTTTCACCTATACAAAATCAAGTTACACAATAATCAATTATCTGTAAAAGAATCAATGTAAGATATAAGGCAAACTAGGATGTGGTGCCTACCTTGTCTTTGGTTATTTCTTAGCCATCTTAGGGTGCACATAAGAGCTTCTACCATATCAGTGTGGAGTCTACTACGATGTGGATCGATTACCCTCCCTGACATGCTGAATGCTGACTCTGAGGCCACAGTGGACACAGGAACAACTAATAAATCCTTAGTAATGGATTTTAGGGTAGGATGGCCATCACCGTTCATCTTCCACCACATCAATACATCAAATTCTACAGACTGAGGCAATATATCAATTTCTAAATACTTATCCAGTTCTATTTTGAAGAAACTTGAATTCCTCTTTTGCTTCTTCACAAAAGCCTCAAAATTTTGCAAATCGTCATCCACATCCTCTTGTGAGGACAACATTGGACTTGTAGATGGCCAATCATTCTCCATTTAATCTTGCATCCGGGTTCTATCTTTATAGTCATTCAGCAAATTATTACATGCATCACGAACCTTTTTAATGTGGAGTGTAGACTCATCTTCACTATATATTTTGTCAAAATAATCAACTATCTTCATTTTATACCTCGGGTCTAGTACAACAACAACTCCCATTGGCACATAAATGTCATCCCAATATTTTTGAAACTTCCCCAACATATTTTTAGCCATAGTCACGATCACCTCATTTGAGGATTTCTGCCAGCTGTCTAAAGCCACTCTAATATGGCAAAGCTTAGGGAAACACATGTTAGAAGTAGGATATCTTGTCCCAAAAAATAGCTCTGTAACCTTATAATACACCTTCAGCTTCTCACAAACTTCAAAACAGAACTTCCAGTCTAAATCAGTTGGCAACATCTTGAAATTTTTATCACATTGCCTTAGAATAGTAAACACATCTTTATAAATCATTGCAACTCGAAGCATTAAGTAGGTAGAGTTCAACCTAGTTTGACAATCTAAAGATAATTTCTTGGAAATGGGTATCCTTAACTGCCTTGCCGCTTCCTCAAATCTCTCAACTCTTTTTGGAGTGGCAGTCCAATATGCAAACAGTGTCTCACACCTTCTCTATTCCATCTTTGATTACAACTAAACCATCCTTTACAACTAGATTCAAGATATGTGCAATACACCTCATATGCAAAAATCTACCAGACAGTATTGTGGAGTTTGGGAATAATTTACCTTTGACCATATCAAGCATCAAATCATTAGTTGAACAATTGTCTACAGTAATGCATGACAAGTTTGTATCAATCTTCCAATATGTTAAACAATTCATCGGAACCTCGCACAGTGCTTCACTTGTGTGAGGACAGGGTACATAGGAAAACCTATACAAGCAAGTACATGTTATAATGATAGGGTAAAAAGGAAGAAAGGGATATTACTGATTCACCTAAAATTTATATAGTGAAGACAATACCTCAGTATTTGGCTCCTTAAAAACCAAGAGGAGTCAACATAATGTGCAACGACAACCATGTAGCCTCTCATTTGATAATTTGATGACCACATATCAGTTGTCACAACAAACCGAGAATCACGGCTCCTTAAAAACTCAATTGCCTTTATCTTCTCCTCATCATATATCTTCACAATATGACTCCTTATAGTGTTCCTAGTTGGACATTTGAATAAAGGATGAATGATATTAAGCAATTTTCAAAATCCAATGTGGTCCACCATGTTTAATGGGTAATCATGTAAAAGCATCATATCCACAAGAGCCCTTCACCCATTTTCTTGGTTAAATGCAACTTTCATTGCCTCTCTTATACAGATTGCTCTCCTAAGACTATCTCCATTCAAAACCCGATACCTCAGATTCCTATGATCATGAAGACGAGATGTCCCATGCTTGGGATTTGCTGCATATACTTTATGACAATGTATACATTCTGCTTTCCACCGCCTCTCCACCTTCTTCCTCTTATAATGCTTCCAAATCTTGCTCCTAAGAACTCTAGACGGTGATGAAACAACAATACTTTCATCAGGTAAAATCTCCTGGATAGTAGGACATGGAGTTGTGTTTGGAGTCCTCAATTCTTCAAAAAGGGTTGCCATGTCTAGAAATATACTACCAAATAGAATTTTTGTACTACTGTTCAAAATTAAGAATGCTTAGAGATAGGATTTCAAGAAAGGGTTTCCATGCCTACAAACATAATACCAATTATAATTTCTATACTACTATCTTAAATTATGAATGTGGACAGATAAGATAAATATCTAGGATAGCATGAATATCCAATTCAACATTACACTTGGTAACGAATTGAATAACAAGAGAAGAAGAAGGGTCAATTGAATACTAGGAAGACAAGTGTTGATTAGCATATATTTTATAAGATGCCAATTGAATATGATGAGAAGAGTGTTAATTAACTCCTGCTGAACTACTCTTCTTTGCAGCTAATCTAATTGATTAATTAACATAGAAAGAGAAGAAGGTGCATCAAAAGAGCTAGTTAGCTGCTTACTTGTCGTGGGTTATCCAAACTGATTAGAAAGACAACCAAGTACCTATGGATAGACCAAATGCATGATCAAAACCTGGAACATTCCATTAAGTTCAAACAACATAACTTAAGCAACCATGAAAAATTCAAACCAAGAAAAAAAATGGAGTGGGGTTGATCCTTGCGTGACAATCGACTACTAGTTCTGTAGTGTGTGTGGTGGGAATTCCTTTGTGTGTATGTATATATCTCCACCCAAACAACTAAACAGTGTCATGAGATGAAACATGTACAAGGAAGGAGGGACCAACTACTAGCTGGTATGAGCTCTACTCAGTTTAAATAATATACCATGCTGTTACTTATTGTAGTAGTTCACCCCTTGTGTAGTGAAGGAGGTCCCAACGGGGGCACTTGCACGTCGTTCTCAGCTCCAGGCTCTAGTTCGCTGGCTAAGGGAAAGATTTCCATAGCCAAGACACAACGGGTTGATCCTGACCCTACACCGATGAGGGCATGTCGCACTGTGGGAATTAGGATATAGCAACAACGGTTGTGATGGTCACCGTCATGTGGGTTAGTGGACCACAGGCACAACATGATACGAATGGGTGAATTGATGAGGAGAAGGACAACCGGGGACCGTAGTGACATAGCCCACCTGTCATTAGTCAAAGGTCACCGTGGGGAAACATGCATCACTAGTAGTAAAGAGGAGTGAAGCAGGAGGGATCTACCGCTAGCTGACTGAGCTAGAGAGGAGTGAAGCAGGGAGGATCATGACATACTGGTAGAAGAGACGACGACCAGCAGTGGTAGTTCGTACGGCGGAAAAATGAAAAAGGCGATCTCCTACCCGATGTGAGGTGAGGATGTGGTGACGACACGATGGTGAAGACGCAGTGGTGAAGACGGAACTGGACTCATCATTTTCGATTGCAACCCTAGTTCTCTGTCTCGTTTGCCTTCAGATTCGAGTTCCACAAAGGCGAGAAGTTGTCCAGCAGTGTAGAGCGACCTTTTGCTACTTGATTTGAGATGAGAATCTCCAGATCTGGCCGGGGTGGAGCCGTGGCGCGAAAATTTCCCGGGTAGGGTTTCTCCGGTTCTTCTCGCGCGGGGAGATTGGGAACTGTGCGGAAGCAAGTGTTGGGGACTCCGGGGGTGGTAGGGCCTCAGGAACCCGACTATACCATGGTTAGATTGTATAACTAACTGAACCACCCTCCATTCGGTATGGGTGTACCAATTGGTGGACTGGATTGGGGTGGGCCGGAGCGGGTTGGGGTAAATGTGAAATAATTGCCATCCCTAGAATAGTACCAGACGGGCATGATGTGCTCGATGTTGAAAATATTAGTTAAAACAAAGCCTTGTGATCATTCTCGATCACAAATCTAGTCACGATTGAGCATGGAGGTCTTGGAGGATAACCGACCTTCTATCCCATAGGTTGAGGTTTGGGGCGGAAGAGCTGGAGGACGGTTGACCTATTCTTCAATGTGGCAAGGTCAGCGACAACGAGGCTGGAGAATGAAGATCTTGTTCTCTAGATGCAGCCAGGACGGAGGGTATCCGTTAGAGTGAGATGATCCCTGATGTGCCTTGGCCCGACGACGATTCCAAAAGAACATGACAAGAGATCGAAACATAAGAGAAGAATAAACGAATAATCAGGCACGCCAAGATCCAAAAATTTTCTCACACGTGCGTCATAAGCAAGATACCCGTGCGCTTATTAAAAACAATCATATATATATATATATATATATATATATATATATAGAGTTAGGCTAGAATACACTCGAGTGTACAGATCGCACGAATACACTCAAGTGTGTTTTCATATCAAAACTATTTTTCGCAAAATGTAAACCGTTGATCTTCATAGTCATACTATAACTAGGCTACATACAAATTTTGAGCCCATTTGGATGAGTGTAAGTCACTCATCCAAGGGAAAAAAAATCGACGCGCGAAACTAATTTGAAATGCATAATTTTTGCGGTCTTCATAACATGAGCTATACATATCCAAATGTGCTCAAATTTTGCGTATGAGTTGTTCACAAGATGTTTAAGAAGATCAATGGATCAGATTTTCAAAAAAAAAACATTGCATCATCAAAAACTACTTGAGTGTATTTTTCTCCGGATACACTCGAGTGTATTCTAGCCTGACTCTCTCTCTCTCTCTCTCTATATATATATATATATATATATATATATATATATATATATATATATATATATATATATATAGAGAGAGAGAGAGAGAGAGAGAGAGGCAGGCTAGAATACACTCGAGTGCACAGATCGCATGAATACACTCAAGTGTGTTTGCATATAAAGACTATTTTTTACAAAATGTAAACCATTGATATTCACTGTCATACTATAACTATGCTACATACAAATTTTGTGCCCATTTGGATGAGTGTAAGTAGGGGTGAGCAGAATTTGGTTAATAACTGATTAACCGAATGGTTAATTCTGAATGGTTAATTTTATTGGGTCAATTTGGTTAATTTGGTTAATTTGGTTAATTTATTTCGATTAATCGGTTAAATGGTTAATTTGACGGTTAAAGATATTTTATATTTGGTTAACCGAATTAACCGAATAGTCATAATTTATTCATAAATAATACCCTACACATGCATATATACATATATAGTTGTACTTTTATTTCAAAATATTTCCCCATATATATAGTAATCAAGTTTTTACGAGCCATACAAAATTAAATTTACAACAATACTACTACAATATAACAATATTGTCCCAAATTCTATGACTATTTCAAATAATATTATTACACGAGTTTTATTTGGTTAACCAAATTAACCGACCGGATTAACCATTAACCGATTGGACAATAACCGAATTAACCGACTCAATTTGGTTACGTTAATGGTTAAAATCTCAAACCACAAATTAACCATTTAACCGAACTAAATTAACCATAACCGACCGAATTAACCGAATGCTCACCCCTGAGTGTAAGTCACTCATTCAAGGACAACACAATCGACGGGTGAAACTAATTTGAAATGCATAATTTTTATGATATTTATAACATGGCCTATAAATGTCCAAATATACTCAAATTTTGTATATGAGGTATTCACAAGATGTTTAAGAAGATCAACGGATTAGATTTTTGAAAAAAATATTGCATCGTGAAAAACTACTCGAGTGTATTCTGCTCCGAATATACTCGAGTATATTCTAGCCTAACTCTCTCTCTCTCTCTCTTCATATACACACACACACACACACACACACACTAGTAATCACACGTGCCATGCACATGTACGAAGGTGTAAGTCCATGTTTCAATAGAAAAAAGACATCAACTTGCATAAAATAGATAGTGTACAATTAAAAAGTCACATGAAAACTTTATAATTTTTAGTGATATATAGTTAATAGTTGTGTACTCATGTAAAATTCAATTTAAATCTGCTTGGGATATGAAACATGGGATAATTAGAGAGAATGGTGTCGAGGTAAAGAGTTTCACAGGTAATTCGAGTCATCATAGGAATAATATACAAAGTTGTATTTTTTGTGTATTTTATTTGGTTATTGTATCAGTCATACATAAAGTTAGATGTTTTCTATCTTCTAATTAAAAAATAAATATCAAAACCTATTTGGAAAGGAGAGAGAACATTGGATTAAAATGGAATGAAAATATGAAAAAAATGTGGAGGAAAGAAAGTTATGAAGAATGAAGAGATTTTATATTTGTGCATTCTGATTGGTTGGAGTTTCCAAAAATAGTTTAAAATTTCATATTAATATTTTGTTGAAGAGACTTTATTTATTTATCGAGTATAGAGATAAAAAAAACTACATGCTTATAATTTGCTCAAAAGTCTCAGCCTGTTTATAGCAATATGATATACAAAAGAGCGATGAGATATTTTTATTCATGTTAAAATAAAATATATTAATTGCCAAGTTACTGCCATTTTTCACTCTCTTTTAATTAGTAATTAACACGCACACACATAGTTATAATATATGTTTTTTTGATATTTTATCTTTCTTTCTTTTTTCACTACATATAATCATTTACATTTTTGTGTTTAAATTAATAATATTTTCCCATTTCTATTGGAGTAAAGAAGTACATTTACTGTGTCCACCTTCTCTCTTTTACCCTTTATTATTTATTATCAGTTAACAAAACTTGACGGCTTTCAAATCATATATACCTTAGTATATAATATCATCCCACAAAATATGGTCGAATAATATAACATTAGAGCCCTACTATAAAATAAAGATGCGCGTGTTTGTTATGTACAATTTTCGTGGTCATCTCTCCATATTAGTAAAATATATAGGATATGATGATATTGACAAAGGCTTAACTCCAGCACTAGATGAACGTTGGTATAATGTTCTCCTGTGAATCTATCACTGTTATTAGTTTACGTGCAATAAATATCACGTCATAAGTTAACAAGGAGGGATGATACACCAAATAATTTTAAAACAATATTTAATATGATGGAAGTATATGGAGAACTCGTGTTATAGATGACAATAAGAACTTTTTCCAAATTAGGAGAACGACACAATTAGTGCCGACAATTGATAGTTTGTTAGTCTGCATATTTTCTTCCACAATTTTCGGTTGCTGGAAACTTATCAAATGTTTTCGTGGGCTGTTATTGGAAAGTGAGGATGTGGGTACAAATCATGGCAGATTGAACGTAACGTGCACCTGAGTTTGAAAAAAGAGATATTAAAATCTGAAAAAAATCTGAAAAAATGTCAGCACAGAGTGAGTGAAGGAGAGGGATGCATTTCAAAAAATTGTGTTCTGATTGGTTGAGGAGGAAAAAAATGACATGTTGGTAATTAGTTAGAAAAACTCTCTCTTTTTTATAGTAGTATAGATATATATAGGGAAACAATCCAGTGAGAAACATATCTTGGTGAGAGCATGAGAGACATTTGAATAACTCTCAACATAGATACATTTTTTATAATCCAACCGTACAGATTACAAGTATAATTTAATATTACCTTCCTATAAAATTTTATCACCATACGATTTGTAGATCATTCACAACAACCAAATACTTTTTGACGCTCTATATTGAATTTCAGGCTGACCGTTGGATGTAAAATGTGTATATTATACATATGGACATGTAAACAGTGTCTGATTGTAATGAATTTTTGTGAGGAGGTAAATGAAATGATGCCTTTTCTATTTATACAGTTGGATTTTAAAAAATAGTTACAATTTTGTAGTTATTCAAATGCCTCTCATGCACTCACCGTAGGATGTTTCTCACTAGATCGCTATATATATACATATATATATATATATATATATATAGGCTAAAATAATTTTTTTATCTTATATTTATGATGAGGGCAGTCCCTCTGATATTCCTGGTATCTTTCCCACGTGTCATGGAGGTTTTTGTTAGGCTTCTGCATAAAAGAGGTTATCTTCTGTCTGTTTCTCACAATCTTCTCAGTCGGGTAGAACTTGTTTACGAAAGTGTCTTCTAGTGCTCCCCATCCATTTAGAGATTGGTGGGGGAGTCCCAGATACCACGATAGAGCCTTGTCTTCCAGGGAGAAAATGAAGCCCTTGCAGTAAATGACTTCCTGGGGTACACCTCGCATCTTAATTATGTCGCAAATATTCTTGAAGGCGTCCAGGTGATGATAAGGGTTTTCATTTTTGGAGCTCCCTCTGAAGCTCTTGTTTTGGATCATGGAGATTACAGACGGCTTGAGCTCAAAGTTCGTGGCGTTGAAACGTGGAATGATGACCGGGCACCGGGAATTGTAAGCCTTCGTGGAAGCTAACTCCCTCATCGTTTTCTCTTCTTCTTCCAAATCATCGCTGTCACTTCCTTCCTAGTGCTGATTCTGATCATTGTGATTCCTTCTGTGCCTTCGATGGTGACGACGTCTATCTTGGTGTTGGTCGTCCTCGAATTGCTCTCCTTCTCGATCTTCCTGTCGATCGTGGCCGTCATAGCGGTCATTTTCTTTAGGTGGAGGCGAATCAGGCCTAACCCTCCCATGACGTTCTCCTTCAGAATGAGGTTGTTCAATACGAGGCGGCATGACGGCTGGAGTTGGGGCTCAGGAGAACGGAATGTTCTTCCTTCTGAGTACCTGAGATCATGTGAAAAAGAATCGAGTTAGAAAACCTATTATTGGATAATATGAAATATTCATTTCAGGCAAAGAATAATAATAACAAAAGAAAGAAAAGAGTGTTGTCAAACTCATTTCTAAGCTTGACGCACTGGAGTGTAGTTAGTGGATTCAGGTTTGTCAACAGTACCGTTTGTCCTTATCCCTGACAACGGCGCCAAAAAGTTGACCGGCCTAAATCGTGCGTCCTAAATTTGGAGGCGGATTTGAGGTAGTCGAGCTTTTACATTTATAACCCGAAACCTTCTAGGCCCCCACAACTTTGTTTACGGGGTCGAAGTAGATATACGGGGTCGAACACATGGACAAGGGTGGTAGTGTTGAGAATGCTGAATCGACATGTTACACTCCATCAAGGATAAGAGATGATAAAATTTCCAAAAGGGAACAGCAAAACGAGATTGATAAAATAAAAGAAAACCCTATCTCCAACTGGAGTTACAAGGAAAACTTTAGGTTTTAAGCATTTATCAGTTTTTAGGGGTTTTCATGCAACGGAAACAGAGGGGTAACACTAATGCTATAGCGAGGTACAGAGGAGAAAACTTCGGTAAAACAAGCGGCAACAGGAACATCCTGTACCCCTCCTCTCAGAGCGGGTACCTCTACCAAGCATCAACACCACTCTCGAGGTTGCTGGGCTTAGGTTAGAGTGGAAAGGTTACTACAACAATTCCGATTCTGAGCACTCTCGTACTCCAGAATCGGACCAAATACTAGAGCCACAACACCTCTGTCAAGGCTGTTGCGACGGGAAAAACACAATTCGGTAGCTAATCGAAACACTATCCAACATACAAGCTAGAGTTCAGATGTCAAACATAGCAATCATCCAACAAAAGTAACAAACATAGAGCAGAAGATAATTAAACTCTTCTAATTCCATTAGCATATAAAGGTTTGATTACATTGCAAAAGTAAATGAAACAAATGACTTAAATAAAGATAGATGTCACCTTCTTGATATAGAAGGACGACAGACTACGACGGACCCTCCAACCTGATATCGGTCAGGATTCTAGCCCGATACTACCGCGTTAGGCGACACACCCTCTCAGGTGAAACACCATGACGGGCGGACCGTATCGTGCGAGAACCCTGACCCGATACGCTCATGTCGGGCGGCACCCTCTTGGGAGACACACAGTGATGGGCGATGCATATCGGGATTCGATATCGTGCCCAGCTAGAGCGATGCTTCTAGTATCGGTCACTTATGTCGGGGATTCATGTCGGCTGACATTGGCCTACAGTGTTGCCCGGGACGACCCTAAGTGAACCATTCGATCCCTCTCGGGATGGGGAAACGCCCACCTGGAATCGCCCAACACAAGAACTAAGGCACGATACACTAGCTCTTCGCAACTTTCCTGAGGTGACTTGCGTAGAGTTCCGATATGTTCCGACCTATCTTTTCAGCTTCCTGTAGCTACTATTTATAGGCAGCAGTTGGGGGAAGTCATGGTGCCCAGGGTGCCATGTGTCCTCTTTATCATCGCGGAGTCGGTGGACGGCCGATATTAGTATTGCCCGGCACAAGGATGTCGGCTGTTGGTGGTCGTGACGGGCGGCGCCTGCCGGGGGGCGGCCTGTGTCGCGCGATAAGCTTTAGTTGTCGTAGCGAGCTCGGCTCCCTGTCGGGTAAAAGACGTGTCGCCCGCTAGTTCCGTTCTGCACGGCATCCTCATGTCGCACGTCAGTGTGTTGCGCTACCCTATCGGGCAGTGAGCGTATCGGCCATCTGGAAGGCCGATGCAGGTGGAACTGGTTTCTGGGCCGGGACGGCCTTATTGATGATAAATGAGTCCAAAATGAAGGAAAACTCTGCAAAAGATGGAAATATTGAGTTAAGAGCATAGCGAGGCCTGTTTATTCAAAAACATATATAAAAAGAGAGGAAATTAGTTTAGAAGGGTAGTTTTGATAACAAAATAAGGGCCAAAAACATCACAAAATTTGGTGTTATCAGATATGCACAACTCCTTGCCATGATCATTTGTATGCCTCTGGGCTTGGGCTCTCCAAGTCACCAGTTAAGCCTGACCCAATAGACAACACGATAGATATGCACCATGCTTTGTGAAAATCTACATATCTACCATCACACTTCCACGAGATAGATGGAGCACCATGCTTTGTGCAAATCTACGCTTGGTCAATCAAGCTTTTCATGTGTATTGCTAATGAAAAGCATCTTAGACTTAATATGTTTGATTTGAGAGATTTTATATATATTATATACATACATATACTGTATCCGATCACCACATATATAGTACATATCATATACATGCTATATCCCACAATGAAAATATGCAATATAAAGCAAAAAGTGATGGTTATGGCCATATCTACTTGTAATTCCTTGGAGCTACAAGGAATTACTACCACCTAGGTAAATCATCACATCACATGCATGAACCTACTGTTGGTGTGATTATGTGCTTACCAATCTGGGTAGATCAGTTCAACTCTTGAACCGGTCATCTCGTCTCTTAGACAGTCAGTTGGTCATCATGGGTGGTCGTCTGGCCTCAAGTCCAATCGATGTTTGGAATCCTTCCAAATGGCTAGTTAGGTCCACTAGGCAGTCATTTGGCTCCATTGTTACTCTCCTCCATGGTCCTCCAGACGGTCAGATCATCTCATGAGCCGGTCGTCTCATCTGACAATGATCATCTTCCTCATCATTTCAAGAAAAGAAAAACTATCCTATTGGTATTAAGCTATTACATGATAAAGAGAAACCTCAAGTTACATTCAAGGGGAGCAAAGGTAGGAAAGAATTAAATTTATCTTGGTAAGAGAGAGGTAGAGGCTTGGTACATAGACCGAGATAAAATAGGAACAAAAACCAAACCATCCAACCACAAACAGTTTAGTCTTTAGGCCATAACCATGCTACACATCCACAATCAAAACTGCTTTTAGGGCGATGCATGTAAATTGCATATATATATATATAAGTTTGGGATCATGTGATGTTTGATTGGATACACATATAAGACAGTTTAAATATTCACATTGTATGCAATAAATAAAAAAATAAATCAAAATCTAATCATACAAAATATCCTAAAACATAGTAAATTGATGTGGCTTTGATGCCAATGCTAGGAAATACGGGCATAAAGTATAGAAGCTGAAACAAATTTTTTTAATCTATTTGTATTCCCATAATAGCAAGATCACGTCAACTAATATGAAATAGGAAGTATGGTTTAGTGAGTTATACTTGGTCCTAGATCAAGTCTAGTGACAACAACTCGCTTCAATGCAACTGTCTACTGGTTTCTCTTGGACGGTGGCTGTATAGCTCATGGTCTTCACCATGAACAACGAACATAACAACTTTTGCAGTGACTCCTGTGGTCTTTCCACAGATTGCAGGATGATTTTTCTCTCCTAGAAGCATCCAAGGAACTCCTACTTATAGAGTAGTTTACATGGACCAACTAGAATTCATATCGTTCAACTAGAATAGATAGGAAGGAGTCGTCCCTTGTGTTGGTGTACTAGTCACCATCTTGCTTTCCCACCAACAACGATCCTCAGTTGTTCTCTCCCATAGCTGTCCCTCCCTTGTCAGGTAGGACTTTCTTGGGCTCTCTTGGTTACCACAACCAGAGAGGACAACAATTGTTACAACAACAAATTCTTAGTTCATGTTGTTGTTGTATCCTGGGAAGCGCCCAATACCCCTTTATTTATAGGGAGGGTTTGGGCCGGGTTCTTTGTCGATACATGATCTGAGTGGGAGTGAAAGGGACCAAAAGACCTTGAATTTTTACAACATGCGAACCATGAAATGGTCGTATGATCACACGAGATAGTCGCCTTGGACCGACAAATGACCGTTTGGTAGTTTTTCAATCACACACAAATTTTGCAATTTTGATTCCAATTAATATCACATATTAATTACTTGCACCCAAGTATTGTGCAATCGAAACAAGTTCAGGAAAAATCCTAAACGGTCATCTGGATCAACCGAGCCATCTCACCCAGGAAAGACATGCGTCTCACTCACCCATACGCCTGTCTGGTGAGTTAAGATGAACAGATCGATTCAACCGGTCGGTTCACGGGGCTAAACTAAGCCAAATTCAATTTCCAATTAGCCTGATGACCCAAACGATTGTCTCAACTCTTGAGACGATTGTCTAATACTCCAAACGGTCATCTCACTCTATGAGACGGTTGTCTAGCAGTCCAAACACCACATTCAACTGATTTGTTGTGTGATTTGAGTATCCAAATGCTTTAGTAATCAATCCAATCATCATTCAAGATTCAAAATCCTCTTCTAGATGAGTTCCTATGTGTGTAACTCTTTAGGTCCCATATCACGTTAGTACTAAATGTCCATTAACTAGTTTATGACATCACAAGCAAGGAATGGTGCCTAGTCGTACATCAATTCTACCCAAGTGAATGGAAAGTTGGAGAACAACTTCAACCTACAATCTGTGTAAGGTGTTACAATGATTGTATAATTCCTTTGTCTCTGATATTCAGATTGAACTCAAGGAATGGAATCATCATCCTCTCAATGTTCAATCCATGTTTTTTGAACCAAGAGTAGACTGTCTGAGAACATGTGACCTCAATATCATATATTGATTAACATGTGCATACACATGCATTTTCTAGTCTCACTTATCAAGTGGCCAGGATATCATACTCTGGTAGGAGGGGAAAATCATAAATCTATCACTCACAATCTATCCCCATGTGTCAAATTCACCCAATCATCACCTGTATCACAACCCATGTTTTAAGACTACATTTGATGATGTCAAAGCATACCCAATGACATGTGATGAGTCCAGTGATTTTAGGTCTAAGGATCACAATCACCACCTTCACTATGAGAGATGACTATGACCACCAATGATGGTTTCCATGTGTCACTTTTCTAGGTGTGTTTGTCTGATACACTGTTCCGTAACATGTATCTATATGCTTGGTTTGTATTACCATATCACGACTAATGAGATTTTGTCATCAACCAACCCACACTCTAGTCTTATGTATTACTGGTGTCGATCTACCTTCCACAGTAACAATCGACTAGGGACATAATAAGAATGTACACATTCTTAACAATCGTATTATCTCATCCCTCCAAGTCACGTACTTGAAGACATACGTCATTAAGTATTGCCATTCTTTAGAGATCCATAATAATTCCTTATTCTCTCATAACTGAGTTAAACATAATGAATATGAAGCTTGCCTTTATGAGTATTAATCAAATCATTTATGGTATATGCCATGTCAATCATCATACGATTGGCTCTTTGGGCATACCTTACCAACACAAAGTCCATTATTTATCATTGCTCAACCAATGAGGAACTATCATAGGTTAGCTCCACAGTGTTAGTTGTTTCCTTGCAACCAATGGGGAAATGTCAAAGGATACTACAAATTCATCCCACATCACGTGTTACATCATCAGTTTTTCTATAACATGAAATCGATGACTAAAAGTATTGTCATCGGTTTCCAGAACCGACAAAGAATTACTTGAGTTTTAGCATTTCCCACTTAGTAGTTAGTTTTTAACCGGCACTGTATGCCTAGAATAACCGATGTGATATCCCCATTCTGCTATAGTGGCTATATATATGTATGGGTTTATATTCATTGCCTATGTGGATAAGTAACTTTTATTACCTGTGGATCTATTTTGTAATAGAAAGGCATATAATTGTAATTAGACAACCAAAATTGTAATACAAAGACTCATTTTGTAAATACAATGTGAAAATGTTATTGTCCCTATGAATACAATGTAGTATTATAAAATGAGTCTTTCTATTATATTTTTGGTCATCTCATTACAACATTGGTTGTCTCATTACAAATATATGCCTTCCTATTACAAAATAGATGCACATATGACTAACCTTAGTTACTTGCACGAGTAGTGAATGAATGATATATATATATATATATATATATATATACACACACACACAATACATACACACATGGTTGGATCTTTGGTTGAGTCACACTCTACAAAACACTCACATACCACTCTCCCCACTAAATAACCATACTCACGTGAGTGAGGAGATGACCCCACCCCATCCTCTATTATTGTTTTAGCATTCTCTCTCTCTAGTTGCGGTGTATCTTTCTCTATTTTCTATCCCTACCTTTCTTCACATCTCCATCCTCGCCTTCTCCCTCAGGCGGCCTCTTAGCCAATGAGTACCGCCACCAAGCCATTTTCTCTTGAGACAACCTCCAATCGATGAGTGTCACCAGCCAATAAGTGGCACCACTACCAGCCAATTAGTGCCGATGCACCAACGATCGCTCCTCCAGTGGCATTCCCCACCGGTGACTTTCCTCTCCTCACAGTGGACGTGAAATTTTATTCCCCACCTTCTAAATATGTATATTGATGATTTCATTCATTGTTGTACTCCATTCCCTTATCATGTACATATTTAAATGCATAGTCAACACATGCTCAACAACCCATATTAAGCACGTGCATGGATTCTAAATTCTATTATTATTATCTACTATAATGAACCCCACAACATGTAGGTAAGGGTTATGTTATCGTGGGGTTAATTTGCAACACAAATAATCCTTTACATTTCCACATCATCTCATAACAATCATCATCAGTGAGATTTCAGCCCAAGACATAATCTCGTTGTCCAACATTTACCCCATCAGGGTTTTGTCATCATCACGGCTTTCAGCATGAGACATAATCTCATTGTGAAACATTTTCCCTCATCGGGGATTCTCAAATGTAATCAATACATGTTAAATTTAATATCAACATATTTCTTATCAGTTCATTCTATATCATAGTTCTCAACAAGTATTCATAGAGACATACAAACTAGCAACATAAATCATAGAGATATCTTGTATCATTCATCATACTCAGAATAGATTTTATCATACAACATGTACTTATTCTATACAATTTCCAAATATGCAAATAAATTTCATGCATAAACATGCGTAACATACTTAGTTCTCTTCTTATTTTATTTTTATTCCATTAGGGTTACTAATCAACACATGTTTAATATCATTTGAATTCATCAAAATAGTCCATTATCAGAGTACACATATTCTATCAAATAATCACAATCCAAGAACACATTCTTATGAATCAATTCTAATGCTCGCACCTCACATTCTAATTGAATTCAACCACAATTATGTGCATTCCTTAATCCCTCAATTGAGATCATTTGTTACAACCCCAATTTTTGGGTTCTTTTGGTGAGAAATGTAATTTATCCTATTAAAGATATTGGGACAAATGATGATATAATTTGTTTTGAATAAATGAGTTTCGTTTACAATAGCCTTGTTGGTTGTTTGGGGGCTTTATTGGCTATTGAGCCCAATAAAAAGTAAAAGACAAAAGGCACTCCATTATTGAGTAAATAAGAAAATAGAGAGAAGAAAAATGTGGAAACCTCTCGAAGGCAAATCCAAAGAGGGATTTCGTGCCTCTTGGGTTCCAAGGAATCCAAAGTTGCATAGAGAATGCAATAAGAAAAGAAAAGAGCATTTAAATATTTCTTTGTTAAGAAAGAAATTGAAAATAATGATAAAATGTGGAAAATAGGTGGAAAGAGGTATAATTGGGTTATCCTTGGTGTATTTTCGTATCCATGAGGTTTCTAATATTAAAAGGAATGCCAATGAGGAAAATAAAAGAGAAATAAAGAGAAATCTTCAAAAAGAGATATTTTAATACGAAATAAACAAGATAATGAGAAATAATAGATAAAAGATAAGTAAAAGGATAAGGTATATTCCCATGATGGGATTTCGAGCCATTAAGGTTCCTTGAGATTCAAGGAACTCAGAATAATAATTTAATAGCAAGGGAAAGAGAATATATGTGAGATATATATATATATATATATATATATATATATATATATATATATATATATATATATATATATATATAATCAAGTGATATCTTGCACCTAAAGAAAATGCACGTTTTCTTCTAGAGAATGAGCCCAAACTTGTCATGATGATAGATTAAGTCATTAGTAAGATTCCCTCAAAATTTGACATCAAAAGGATTAACGGTTTGGTAGATATGAATTTCATACGTTTTCCTAAAGTAAGAGGGATCAATTGAAAATCATATTTCGATTTTAATTCAGGTTCTTTCATGGGACCCGACAACCGTTGGATTTGGATCCAACCGTGGCTGCACTTCATCTAAATAAGGAAAGGACGAACAGACTCACATAATTTTGAGGCTAGATTCATTGCAAAGCAATAATCAAGCACCAATGGGACCGTTCCCATTGCGGCTAGTATCCCTTTCCGAGTAGTTTGAGCCTGGATTTGGATACTTTTGGAGCAAGGTTTCCCAAAGTCCCAATGGAGTCAGGCTCCATGGGTGTGAACTACGGGAAATACCTATATAAGGGGCTAAGCCCCTGTTTGTGAGGAAAGGAGACCGTAGAACGTTTTTCCGGGGTCAGGAGCATCTTTTCCTATTGACGCCTTGATTACCAAGCTTGCCTCGCTGCCCAGCCTTGTCCCAGTCCGCCATTGATTAGCCCTCCTGTCGCCAGCGATCTACATGCCATCACAGGCCAAACTTGACCCATCCCCAGGTCCGGTGGGGTGAGTTGAAGGAGGCACAACCCTTACTCACTGCCTGGAAGCCTAGATGCCCAAGGTCAACTCGCCGTTGACTCGCCAGGACTCCTCTCGGAGCAGTCGTGAGGAAGAAGATGACGTGGTGAGTGACACTTTTACCCAGATTGTGTGAGAAACATATCCAAGGGACGTAAGGGTAAAATAGGAAAAATCACCCAAACAAGCGCCTGCTCGAGTGGAGGAGAATAGCAGGTCGTGGCGCTGACATGACGCTCTGTGATTCGTCGGAAGGTACTTTTATTTGTAAAAATTGTAGAAAACGATTGGTAACTCCGATGATAGCAAGTAAAATATGAAAATTGATCCTCAGAACGTGAGGAACACAAATAAATTATATTTGAAGCTTAATTCTACTTGCAATTCATAAAGAATGTAAAGATACTATCTTTAATGGTTTGATCGATGAAAAACCCTAACCTTTGATGATTAAGGTATTTAGTAGGGTTTAATGGATGATTAGAGTTGATGTTAACCTGTTAATCATAAAAAGATACATTAAGATAAAAAAATATGAACTTTGCACGTAATTGGTTTAATTTAGAGTTCCATGTACATAAATGATCTTTAATGGGCCTTGAAACCCTAATGTTAGTCATTGTGACTCCTAATAGCTTTAGTTGTTTAAATTCATGATTAAAGTCAAGATATGATAATTCTAAGAATCTTTGAGTATAAAAGTTCCTAATTGTGGATAAATACCCTTAATATAGAAATTACGGTTTTCTAGTGGATAAAAGGTAGAATTAATGATAAATAACGTTCATATGTGAATTAGACCATAATGAACTACGAAATGAGGATAAATGGGCATAATTACTTTGTCATGGATTAAAAGGATAAAAATGGTAGCTTTAATGAAAAAGAGGCTTAATGGACTTAATTGATGGTTAGCTGTGCTTTAATATGAAATTAAGGTTATGAGTTGTTAAAAGGTAACCTTAATAACTTTCGTGAAGGATAGATGAGAAAATTAGGGTTTAAAAGAGTAAGGTGAAGTAAAATCCTAATTGCAAAGTAAACCCTAAAAAGGAATAGAAACCCTAAGTAGCAAGATGGTTTGGATAGATTTTGATAAAATGAATTGAATGTGATTTCAGGATTCTTGTACTTGCTTGATTGGATGTTTTGATTGATTGGACTATTCTGTCTCAAATCTGCATGTACATGTATGTGGTTAATTATGAATAACCGCCTTAGTTTCCCAAGGATTTTCCGGATGGTTAATCGCATTGAATGCAAATTATCAGTTTGGATGTTCATACTTGCAAATCATAAAGTCACTATGATTATCAAATTAATAATAGAAGTATGTATTCTCGCACCTACATGTCATCCTGATGGATGATGCCAAAGGTCATGCCCAGATGGGTAGACTAATGGACACCATGAGTGGTGACCCCAGGCACCAAGCTTAGGAATGAGAAGGTGGCCTATGATATTGCATGACTAGAGGGTACCATGAGTGGTGACCCCAAGCACCAAGCTCAGGATTGAGAAGGTGGTCTTAAGTCATTGGCAAAAGAAACCCTAAGGTGGGTATGCCAGGGTTAGGGTAAAAGCAGTGGAGAATTTCATACTGGAAAACATAAATTGGCTTGTTAATTATCTTGATTGTGATAATTAGATTGTTATCCATAAATGCAAATTTTTGGTTGTCCCCACATACGAGTATATTTCGATATGCTGACCGATGTTTTGTTTGTTGGCGTTTTAGGTACAACCCTGAAATGAACAAACAGTAAAGTGACACATTGTGAAATTAATAAATAAAGTGTAAGGCGGATTAGATAGATTAATTCAAGCTTTGGATAGATAGATTTCCAAAGTTTTTCAAAGGTAAGAAAAGTTTAAATTTTATACCCAATTCTAGTGTAGTTAGTAGAATTTCATAATTATTATTGATTATTTGTCAAACTTTTGATCCAGTTTATTGGGCCAACGGCTCTCATCTCTTGGTCTCCCTTAAGTGGGGGTTACTGGGAGACGGGGTCGTTACAATTGGTATCATAGCATAGGTTCCTCACTTAATCCTTAATAATTATTAAATTTTACAAATTCTGTAGACCCCAAGAGAGTTATTAGAGGATTATCCGAAAGAAAGAGGTGTCTAGAAATGGATCACAACCGGGGGCTGGTAATATTTTCCTCCGCACCGGTAGTCAGAATACGAGGACTCCCAGATCCGTGTGATTGCCTGGCCAATGTATTAGGGTATGATTCGAAATAAGATACCTTTAGGACTCTCTCATCTTGTTCATCCCTTCTCAACTCAAATTCTGTTAAGGACCTTAAGGATTAGGGTTTCCACTCTTCTCCTCACCCCCTTGAGGTATGGGTAAGGTTGATAAGGATTAAGGAATCCTCTACCAAATTAATAAAAAACATGTAAATAAGATGTCATAAGCTTAATAGAGTAAGCGTAAAGGAATAGATACATGCTTAGGTCGTATAACACGAGTTGTCATTGCCCTCATGAGAGACCTGAGGATAGACCTCCTTGGCAGGAGGATGAGTAGAGAGAGTTAGTCTTGGAGGTAGAGACCTCCATTAAAAGTAGAGACCTAACACATCCTTTGAGAATGAGGTTAACCCTAACCCTAAGTGAAGGTTAGAGAGAGATGACACGAAGAGTTAGCTGTCATGGTAGACCAGGTGTTTGGATGGACATGCCTGGGATGCCATACGAGCCATGCGAGGTTAGATGACCTAGTACCTTTGGCGACCCAACCCTAGAAAGGGCCGTGCATGTTAGAGTGAAGGATAGCTCCTTCATCGATGAGGTTAGTGAAGAACCTATAGAAACCCTATGGGCTTATGCAAGTAGGGGATAGCATGCACCCAGAGTATGTTAGTGGTACGGTAATAGGTTGAAACTAAGGCCAGAAGGACATGATGGATGGCTTATGAGATAAGCATAAGGTGCTATGGATAATCATGAGCAAACATAAGGTTGATCATAGGCTTCACCCATGTAGAGGTATGCCTATGAGCTTGATCCTTCATGGAGAGAGGACCTCTAGTAGTATGGCTGAATGTGGAGTTAGATCTAGAGAGAGAAAGCAGGACCCCAGTAAGGAGGTTGGAGGCCTAAAACCCCGAGACATGAGGAATAGTGGGGAGTTGAGGATGATGCGACCTAAGTGGAGGATAGTGGTTGCCTTATGCTTGACCCCTGGAGGCTGATGACATCTTGGTTGCCTTTAGAGGAACCAAACCCTAGAGAGAGGATGATGCTTCTGGTACCAATGTGCCTATGGTATAAGTGGTCACCTGCTGAGATGAGACAAAGAGTGCCTTAGACTCTGAGGAGGTTTAAGTAACCAGTTGTGAGGCTTTATACCTAGTTGGTTGTCCTTGAGGAGGACTTAACTCTGAGGTGTTGATCATATAAAAGGATCACTGGAATACATGACATACCTTGGACATGCTTGATTCATGGTTAAGAGATTGAGCATGCAGTTGGACACCCAAAGGTGAACCTAAGGTTCCTAGGATTAAGAGGGGAAGCAGTGTATCCGATGCTCATGATGAGATTTGAGTCTCTATAGTTTCGAGCATGGTGCTCCTCATGTGTAGAGGTGCAAGAAACCCCTTAAGTTAAAGGTGTGAGTGATGAATCCCTCACAACTAAGTTGGTCTAATGATGAGGATGATAAAGTGTGACCTAGCATGGTTTTGTAGGTGTTTTCTTATACCTTAGTAGCTTGCTAGGGATAAGCATGCTCGTGTGGATGTAGACCCTAAACATAAGGATGCTTGTGACCTTTTTTATCAAGGTGTAGTTTCCTCCCATCCTGGGAGAGGGACCCTTTTGTAGGGTGTATACCAGTTTTGTTGGTTTAGAGGTAACCTAAAGTGGTTTCATAGGATCTTGAGAAGCTAAGTGAAAAGTATTTGGCATGAGAATGAACCTGTAGACCCATAGATTACCATCTCTACGTGCATGTGGATGTGTTACCATGAGGGTAACCGATATGTGACCTGACCAAGGTAGGCAGGTCGCCATGACCCCTGTGAAAGGATGAAAGACAACCCACGAATGCAGAGAGAGATGATGAAGGCTTGGGTAAGGTTCTATGTTGGACATGTACTATAATGGAATCCTAAGTCTATCCTAGGGTCAGATAGGGATAAGACTGATAAAAGTAGGAGTTGCCTAATTCCCTAGTTGCACATGACCATAGGGTCGGGAGGTAACAATTATCATTGTCTAAGGGCCATGGGTTAGGAGATTGATCACCTTCATGAACTCATGGGACCCAAAGGGCAGATGAGTAGGGCACTCTCTGGATGTATAAGGGAGGAGGGATGACCCCAAAAGTGCCGGCACCCTACAGATCTAGAGGAGATGACCAAGGATTGTGTGTACAACCCAAGTAGGATCGAGACCAGTTTTACATGGAAATAACTTTGATATCATGATGAAGAGACATATGTGGCACGTTTCAACTTAGATTTAAAGGTGTACTGGCAAGGTGGGATGTACCATCTCTACTCTTGGAACAAGAAGAACTTTGTATTTGGACTGCAGCCAAATGCTTATTTCCTCTTGTTATGGGAGCTAGAGATAGGACAGTACGCATGCTGTACACCAAGGATAAAGATAATGTGAGTTGGAACATTGCTACAAGGTATGAGGATAGAGATGATAACATACCTTTGTGGAGCGAATGTTACATGGATGGTTTACAAACACTAAGTGTATTAAGGAAATCATCTTGTGAGGATGATTTATCATGAGCTATGAGTTGAGTTTGATAACCAAGAGGATAAGCTCATAGTATTTTTGATAAACACAAACTTAGGGTTTGATCTGAGAAGTATGTCTTCAACATCACCTAATACCTAAGGATGTGAAGTGGTAATGGATGCTTTGGTTGAGATATAGCTGCCTAGTTTGGCCAAAGACTAGAAGAGGTTGTTTGGATAACCCTAAGTATGGGAAGGAGATGTGTTTGGCTAACACTCAGATGTAACGAGATATGTTGAACAAGTTAATGGTTGTTCGGTTAGCCAGTATAGGCTTTGATGCAATGAAAGGGTGGTTGTAGAACCTCTGATGTACTTCTTTGGATAGGAAGGTAATAAAACCCTGATGAGAGTGGTTTAGGGTTTCTGAGGAACCGATCTTGAGGAATCATGACATACAGGAGATCATGGTTTTAAGATCACCATACACCGTGATACTACAAAGATAGTAAGTGATAGTAGCACTTTGAATGCTTAATATGAAGTTGCATGTAGCATGTGGCCATGCAAGCCGGAGGTGAAGGACGGGCACCAGTAACCCAATGAGTTGATATAGAGGATAAAGAGTCCCTGAGAGGGAATGGGAGTTCACCACTATGGATGTTGTGGTAAGTCTTCCCTAGACCAAGGAAGGTCAAGATACAATGTGGGTTATGGTAGATCGCCTTACCTATATAACATGAGAAAGAAAGAATACTGTCACGAGACAGATTCGGTTGAACTACTTAAGAGAGAAAGATGGTTCAACCACACCATGATGCGAGTTCAAAAGTTCTTGAGTATGACCTAAAGGTTCACTCCCATGAGGTGGAAGTAGATACACGAAGAAATCGATGTTAGTACCGCTTATCACCCCTAACTAATGGTTAGTATGATCCAGACTAGAGGGTCTGATGAGAGCATGTGTGCTCGTTCAGGGTGATATCTAGAGACAGTTCTTATCATCTATAAGATGTGATGTTAACCACCATAGCCTTTATCAGGATGCAAGAAATCTTATAGGTTGTGTCGGTCACCACTTCATTAAGATGATGTTGGTGAAGGAGACCTCTCGAAGGTCAGAAAAGAACCACAGTGGGTGCAAATGAAGTCACTTTGATCAATGGCTGAGAGAGAGCCCAGAGATGGCATGAGTCGTGAGCTGATGTAAAGCAGACTGACATGCAGTTCACTGTAGGAATGTATGTGATGTGAAAATCCGACCCCTCTAAGCTACAGTTGAGAAAGTTGAGTCCCCGATATATGGGTCCATTGGAGATGGATTAGTGAAGATGGTTAAGGTTTAACCTTACCCCTCAGGATAACATGATGTATAATGTGTTCCTTGAGTCCGATCTAGAGCACTATGTGAGGTACCCAAGCCATGTGCTGAGCCCTGAACCTATTCATCTTTTTGAGAGGTTGAAATGTCCTGAGTCACCTATGAGGGTACGATGTACCAAGGTAAGAAAGAACTCAGATGGAAGAATATGAGATGATGAAGGTTTGTGGGAAGCACCATGGAAAGGGTAATGCCACATGGGAGCCACGATGGACATAGGAAAGGCTTATCTTGATTTGTTTGTTTGCTTGGTAGAATTTTGAGGGCAAAATTCCTATAAGAGGGGAAGGATGTTACAATAACCCCAATTTTTGGGTTCTTTTGGTGAGAAATGTAATTTATCCTATTAAATATATTGGGACAAATGATGATATAATTTGTTTTGAATAAATGAGTTTCATTTACAATAGCCTTGTTGGTTGTTTGGTGGGCTTTATTGGCTATTGGGCCCAATAACAAGTAAAAGACAAAGGGCACTCCATTATTGAGTAAATAAGAAAATAGAGAGAAGAAAAATGTGGAAACCTCTAGAAGGAAAATCCAAAGAGAAATTTCGTGCCTCTTGGGTTCCTTGGGTTCCAAGGAGTCCAAAGTTGCATAGAGAATGCAATAAGAAAAGAAAAGAGCATTTAAATATTTCTTTGTTAAGAAAGAAATTGAAAATAATGATAAAATGTGGAAAATAGGTGGAAAGAGGTATAATTGGGTTATCCTTGGTGTATTTTCGTATCCATGAGGTTTCTAATATTAAAAGGAATGCCAATGAGGAAAATAAAAGAGAAATAAAGAGAAATATTCAAAAAGAGATATTTTAATAAGAAATAGACAAGATAATGAGAAATAGTAGATAAAAGAGAAGTAAAAGGATAAGTTATATTCCCATGATGGGATTTCGAGCCATTAAGGTTCCTTGTGGTTCAAGGAACTTAGAATAATAATTTAATATCAAGGGAAAGAGAATATATGTGAGATATATATATATATATATATATATATAATTAAGTGATATCTTGCACCTAAAGAAAATGCATGTTTTCTTCTAGAGAATGAGCCCAAACTTGTCATAATGATAGATTAAGTCATTAATAAGATTCCCTCAAAATTTGACATCAAAATGATTAACGGTTTGGTAGATATGAATTTCATATGTTTTCCTAAAGTAAGAGGGATCAATTGAAAATCATATTTCGATTTTAATTCAGGTTCTTTCATGGGACCCGACAGTCGTTGGATTTGGATCCAACCGTGGCCGCACTTCATATAAATAAGGAAAGGAGGAACAAACTCACATAATTTTGGGGCTAGATTCCTTGCAAAGCAATAATCAAGCACCAATGGGACCGTTCCCATTGCGGCTAGTATCCCTTTCCAAGTAGATTGAGCCTGGATTTGGATACTTTTGGAGCAAGGTTTCCCAAAGTCCCAATGGAGTCAGGCTCCATGGATGTGAACTATGGGAAATACCTATATAAGGGGCTAAGCCCCTGTTTGCGAGGAAAGGAGACCGTAGAACATTTTTTCGGGGATAGGAGTATCTTTTCCTATTGACGCCTTGATTACCAAGCTTGCCTCGCTGCCCAGCCTTCTCCCAGTCCGCCATGAATTTACCCTCCCGTCGCCAGCAATCTACATGCCATCGCAGGCCAACCTTGACCCATCCCCAGGTCCGGTGAAGTGAGTTGAAGGAGGCGCAGCCCTTACTCGCTGCCTGGAAGCCTAGATGCCCAAGGTCAACTCGTCGTTGACTCGCCAGGACTCTGCTCGGAGCAGTCGCGAGGAAGAAGACGACGCGGTGAGTGATGCTTTTACCCAGATCGCATGAGAAACATATCCAAGGGGCGTAAGGGTAAAATAGGAAAAATCACCCAAACAAGCGCCTGCTCACGTGGAGGAGAATAGCAGGCTGTGGCACTGACGTGGCGCTCTGTGATTCGTCGGAAGGTACTTTTATTTGTAAAAATTGTAGAAAAAGATTGGTAATTCCGATGATAGAAAGTAAAATATGAAAATTGATCCTCAGAACAAGAGGAACACATGAAATAGGCCTTGACACCTCCCAAATACATTTTAATGGACATATTATGAGAGGACGTTGTCATGATATGGGCCCGGACACCTCCCAAATACATTTTCATAG
The DNA here is from genome assembly GCA_963693085.1 of Alisma plantago-aquatica. Lineage (NCBI taxonomy): Eukaryota > Viridiplantae > Streptophyta > Magnoliopsida > Alismatales > Alismataceae > Alisma > Alisma plantago-aquatica. The sequence continues at coordinate 529,261,811 of OY856412.1, forward strand.
ACTTGTTGTGAGAGTATGTTGTCATGATATGGGACCTAACACATCTGAAATGCATTTTTAAGGACTTACTATGAGATGACATTGTGATCATATGCTCCATGGCACCTCCTAAATGTATTTTCAAGGACTTGGTGTGAGAGAACGTTGGCATATATGGGCCCAAACTTCACTGAAATGCATTTTAGGGACTTATTATGAGTGGACGTTGTCAATATATGGTCCTAGATCCCCCTTAATGCATTTGAACAGACATGTTATGAAAGAAAAATATCATGATCTGGGCAATGGCACCTCCCAAATGCATTTTCAGGGACTTATTTGAGAGTATGATGTCAATATATCGGCCCTGGCTCCTCCTTAATGCATTTGAAGGGACATGTTGTGAAAAGACATTATCACGATCTGGGTCATGACACCTCCCAAATGCATTTTAGGGACTTGATGCGAGATAACATTTGTCTTTTATTGGGCCTTGACACCTCCCAAATGCATTTTTATGGACTTGCCGTGAGAGGACGTTGTCATGATATGAGACCTGACACCTCCCAAATGCATTTTTAGGGACTTATTATGAGAGGACGTTGTCAATATATGGTCTCGGATCCTCGTTAATGCATTTGAACGAACATGTTGTGAAAGAAAAATATCATGATCTGGGCCATGGCACCTCCCAAATGCATTTTCAAGGACTTATTTGAGAAGACGATGTCAATATATCGACCCTAGCTCCTCCTTAATGCATTTGAAGGGACATGTTGTGAAAAGACATTATCACGATCTGGGTCATGACACCTCCCAAATGCATTTTAGGGACTTGATGCGAGATAACATTTGTCTTTTATTGGGCCTTGACACCTCCCAAATGAATTTTCATGGACTTGCTGTGAGAGGACATTGTCATGATATGATACATGACACCTCCCAAATGCATTTTTAGGGACTTATTATGAGAGGACTTTGTCAATATATGGTCCCGGATCCTCCTTAATGCATTTGAATGGACATGTTGTGAAAGAAAAATATCATGATCTGGGCCATGGCACCTCCCATATGCATTTTCAAGGACTTATTTGAGAGGACGATGTCAATATATCGGCCCTGGATCCTTCTTAATGTATTTGAAGGGACATGTTGTGAAAATACATTATCATGATCTGGGTCATGAAACCTCCCAAATGCATTTTAGGGACTTGATGCGAGATAACATTTGTCTTTTATTGGGAATTGACACCTCCCAAATGCATTTTCATGGACTTGCTGTGAGAGGATGTTGTCATGATATGAGACCTGACACCTCCCAAATGCATTTTTAAGGACTTACTGTGAGATGAAATTATCATCATATGTGTCATGGCACCTCCCAAATGTGTTTTCAAGGACTTGGGATGGTTTTGGTCGTGATGGTTGGCCTTGTTTCAATCGTGATGGTCCGTTCTATTTTTGGATGTGACACTTCATTTTGGTATGATCGCGGCGCTGCATTTGTTGCAGTTGCTGTGCTGTGAGGGTGGGTCACAACGTTGTGTTGTAGGTTGGTCGTGAAGACTATGTGTAACGTTGGTCGTGATGCCTTGCTTTAACGTTGTTGTATCACGTTCTATCGTGGTTGCAACATGTGCTGTAGAGGCAGTCACAATGTTTTGTTGTGACATCTAGTTTCCTTCTTGTTTTTAATTACTTGAAATCAAATCATAATAAACCAAAATGAACCTTTAAACCTTCAAACCTTACTCTCCACTTTAGGAACATAACTGCCATTAACTTAGCTCTAGTACCCCCTCTTTCCCCGAGGATCGACCCTACTCTTACCACTTGCCTATACTACAACATGACCCCGTGCGCTTGCAGGCACATGTGATTAGTTAAGCTAGTGTGACGTACTAGGTCCATATATAAATTTTGAAACATCCATCGTGTGTGTCTATTCACAAGATTGCATCTATTCAAACTCTAATTGAGTAGTGTGTAACACCATTGACAGAAACGCCTCAGTGCTCATTTTAGGGTTTGATGATCATATGTGCCTTGGCACCTCCCAAATGTATTTTCAAGGAATTGGGATGGTTTTGGTTGTGATGGTTGGCCTTGTTTTAGCCGTGATGGTATGTTTTGCTTCTGGTCGTGACACTTTATTTTAGTCTGGTCACAACACTGTGTTTGTTGCAGTCACGACGTTGTGTTGTGAGGGTGGGTCATGACATTGTGTTGTGGGTTGGTCATAAAGGTTGTATGTAAGGCTGGTCGTGACACTCTGCTTTAACACTATTATATCATGTTCTATCGTTGTCACAACATGCATCGTATAGGCAGTCACAATGTTGTGTTGTGAGAGGGTCAATCCCACACTTCCCTCTATTTCCCCTACTCACGCAATAGTCACTCATCTCTCTACCGTCCTCAATTCCTTGCCACCCAACCCACCCCAACCCTCCTCCATTTTACACCTCTCCGCTTGCGTCCTATCCACATATGGGTTGTGCGATCGCAAAACTCCTCCAATCTATCTTCTCTATCCTACGAATCACATCTATAGATCGTCGATGATGTTTCTGAGAGGGTCAACACATCTTTGGGAAAGATACGATCCATGATATGGGCCCTAGATCCTCCTTGAAGCATTTCTATAGACTTATTGTGAGAGGACATTGTCATGATATGGGTCTTGCACATGAATTTTGGGGGACTTGTTGTGAGAGGGCATTCTCATGATATGGACCCTAGTTCCTCACAAATGCATTTTAAGACTTGCTCGAGAGCAAAATGTCATGATAAGGGCCATGTCACAATTACCACAAGCAACTACCACAAGTACTAAAATTGTACAATCGGCATGGAAAGAAGTTGCTATGCTATCATGATATGGGCCCCGACTCCTCCCAACTACATTTTTAGGGACTTGTTCTGGTGGACGATGTCAAGATATGGGCTCGAATCCTCCCTGATTCATTTAAATAGACTTGTCGTGAGAGGTCATTGTCATGATATGGGCCCTGACTCCTTCCAAATGCATTTTTATGGACTTACTGCGGGATGACACATCATGTTATGGGTCCTAGCACCTCCCAAATGAATTAGGAGGGACTTTTTGTGAGAGGAAATTGTCATGATATTGTCTCTGGCTCCTCCCAAAATTTATTTTGGGGACTTTCTATGAGATGACAATTGCATTAGGAGGGACTTGTTGTGAGAGGACACCATCATGATATGGGACCCAAGTCTGCCCAGAAGCAATTTGGAAGACTTGCTATGAGAGGACACTATCATGATACGGGCTCCAATTCCTCACAAATGTGTTTTAGGGGACATGATGTGAGAGGACATTGTCATGATATGGGCCATGGATCCTTTGAAATGCATATTTGGGGATTTTTTATGAGATGACACTGTCATGATACGAGCTTTGCCTCCTTCCATATGTCTAGGGACTTGCTGTGAGATGAATCTGTCACAATATTCATCCCAAATGCACTTCTTAAGATTTATTGTGAGAGGGCATTATCATGATACAGTCTATGGAACCTCACAAATGCATTTTTAGAGATTTGATGTGAGAGGACATTTCACGATATGAGCCATTCCTCCTCACAAATGCATTTACAGAGAGTTTCCATGAGATGACACTTCCTCATATGACATTGAAGGCCACTACTTTGAGGATCAATTTGGCATATAATCCATTGTGATAAAATTTATCTCACTTGTCCTGAGAGGACACTCACATGATGTGGGCTTAAAGTCATGTCCGGTGACGTGTTGTGAGAGGGAACTTCATTTTCTACAATTGAATTCCCCTCCTCCCCATGTCCCCTTGGCATTCTGACCATTTGCAATTATATTTATCTCACTCATATTGTTAGGGCACTCAGATGATGACAACCCAAACACATCAATCGTGTTATTTCATCAACTTGTTGTGAGAGGAAACATTCCCATATGACATGGAAGGTTACCCTCCTTAGGCGACCTTGGCATACCAATCCTCAAATTTATAATTTCTCTCACTTATCATGAGAGGACACTAACATGGTAAGGGCCTAATCTAATCCCTAGCTAAATTTTGGTGACTTGATGTGAGAGGGTACTTCCTTAGTGTACATGGAATATCCCTCCGCTTTTGGTCATCTCAGCATATATAATCCTTTATTGTGTGAATCATGTCACTTATCATGAGGCAACACTCTCATGAGGATGGTCTAAGCTCATGCTCAGTGGAGTTTCAATAACTTGTTGTGAGAGGTCACTTCCTCATACAACATGGAAGACCCCCACCTCCCTAGGTTACCTTGGCCTTCCAATCATTTGCATTGTGATTTGTCATGTGACATGGAATCCTTGTCATTACTAGGCACTTTCTATTAGAGGACACTATCATGATATCTGTCATGGCTCCTTCCAAAAGCATTTCTATGGACTTGTTGTGAGAGGTCATTGTTATGATGGGTCGTCCTTCCTTAGAAGTGAATATACATGGACTTGTTGTGAGAGGACTATGCCATGATATGGGTGTAGCACTTCTCACTGTCCTGACATGAGACCCTTTTCAGCCTTATGGAACTAGACTTGGGTTAGGTAGATCAAAAGTGGGTCAAGGAAGGTTGGGTGTTATCGGAGATGGTGCTGCGGCAAGCAAAAAATAAGCATCAAGATACATCAAATTCTAAAATTGAAGGAAAGAGTAAAAATAAGATAAAAGTTGAGATATAGAGAATTTACATGAAGAGAGAGAAAGGTCCACTACATCACATCCCCCTCTCCACAAAGTCCATGGTGATGTTATTCCATTTCCATTCAGGGATGGGTAGAGGCTGTAGAAAGCCCCCAAGTCTCGAACTTCAATCTCGACTTTCTCCAAAGATGTGTCATATAGCTTAGGTTTCATCAGGTCTGCCCATGACTTAGTTGTCGAGGAACTGGTAGAAGAATTTGGATCTAGAATTTCCTCAGAGTTTGGAACCAGTGTAGAAGAGCTATGCTCGTCATTAGAGAAATGAGGATCACCGCCGCCGCCAGAATTCTTGCCTTCGCGCCGCCAGTCACCAGAAACCACCATCAAATTCTTAGAATATAGTGTGCTTATCTAAAATAATATTCATATGATTATTTATTGTTGATGGCTAAGTATTTATAACATCAATTTGTATTTTATATTTCTATGAATATCTAAGGAAGTTTTTTTAATTTATTTCATTATGTGGTCTACCACATACAAATTAGGTTCGATAAAGTTACCATAAGCCTGTCTCAATATTTAGTGATGTGGGTGTATATATGAAAATATTTGGGACTGATATCCTCTCTCAATTCTAAGTCAGAGGGATGAAATAAAACTAAAAGTATAATATGTATAACAATAGGCAATTTTTATAACCAAGCTTTCCCACTCCGTCCACTCATAGCGTCACACACTACTCCATGTAGCATGACCCGATCTTTCTAAATCCACCACCACACACAGAATACTCATCTTCCGCTGCCCCACCTCCTGAACTCCCACACCGTGCCGCCATCGCAAAGTGACCCTTTCCTTCTTCCCCTTCACACTTTCTCTTCTTCCCCCTTTTCCGTCGACCTCACTGCGAGATCTGATGGAAAACGATGTCGACCGTCGACCGCCCGGTCCCCGCCACCCTTTATTCCATCAACGTCACTACCAGATCTGAACCGAAACACAGTAGCCCGCCGATCGTTAGGTCTCATATGCATTTTCCGTTGTCTGCTTTGCTGCCGGATCTGAAGGGGAATGCTATAACCCGCCGACTGCCTGGTACCCTCAGCCCTGCTCGATCATAGCACATGGCTTGTTTAACACCGCCGAAAATGTCCTCCTCCTCCATTCATGGAACAACTCGAGGTATTTCTCATCTTCTCCCTCTACTAGTAATTGCTTTCCTCCTTCATAATTGTCCGGTCTCCCAGTTAGTTCCTCCTCCTGGTTTGGGTGAGCTGTCCTGCACAATTAGTTCTGATTTCTGTTACGGACCCAATAGTCCCACCTCGGCTGTATGGGCAGCTAGAGAGGGCTGATATACTCCAAGGGCACTCCCCCATTGGACATGTCTTTTGTGGTGGATCCTTTGGGGCCTCTATCAATTGGTATCAGAGCCTTTCAACCCACTTAAGGCCCGAGTGAGTGATTTCAAGCCACTCCGGAGAGGGCCCATGGTGTATAAGTTGGTCTTGGTCAAGTGTTAAAGCCACTTCACCTGAGCCTGGTGTGGAAGCCAAGACCAATTGCTATGGGTCCGCCGTGGGCGTCGGACCTTAAGGGGGTTGGATTGTTACGATCCTAATAGTCCCATACCGGTTGTATGGGCAACTTGGGAGGGCTGCTATACTCCAAGGGCACTCCCCCATTAGGCATGTCTTTTGGGGTGGATCTTTTGGGGCCTCTATCAATTTCCTCCTCTTAGGTGTCCCTGTTGTTAATTGGCTGCGGTGAGAGGGATTGTACTAGGATAGCATAGCGGAGCTCAGGTGTTAAGATCCTATCTGCTTCATCCTACAGTTGCAGAGGGGCGAGATGCATATTGCAGCTTTTATATTTTTCTGCTTCATAGAGAAGGATTGCACGGTGGATTTCTGCAGGTTAGTAGCATGGTTTTGTCCCCTAGAGGAATATGGATGTCTCAATTATCCCATTCATACTTTTATCTATCTTTCTTACACCAATTTGACCAATTGATGACTCTAGGATCTCACACTTTGCCTTGCTTAAGATCACTTGTGTCCCTTTTCTCTTCTTTCAAGGAACCCAACCAAGTTGGATTTTTCAGTATTTGCCGCTGCCGCTCAAACTGGTACAGTTCTCTCCAGCTAATATTATATCAAATATTCTGTCTAGTCAGTTGGTAAGTCAAAGTTCTAATTTCTATATGTTTATGTTCAGTCACGTAGTCTAGCACATTAGTTTTATTTGTGGTGCCTCGGAGATGAATGTCTAATATACATATTATACTAATATCTACTTGTTTGCACGCAGCTACGTAATATGTAATAATCCAATTTTGTTTCTCTTTATATTCAAGAATAAACTGATGTCACTCCAAATATTTTGCAGGGTGGAAAAAGCTTGTCCAAAGTGCATCTTCTTATGAGTGACTGCAATATACACATCAACGAAAAGATTTCTGACAGTTGCATATAAAGTAGAGTGGTTTTTGTTGCCGTGGATGATAAGAGTACTAATAGTGACCAACAACACAAGCATAGAACTACATGTATATATTTTTCTTAAAAATGTCTATTCACATGTGGTCAGATAGGCACATTTACCAAATGATTGGTTGTAAGGAGAATTTGAATTCTCTTGTATACGAAGTTTGTGTAAATTGAGTACTTTATTTGAATGAAATGAATATTTCGTTATTCTCTTTGTCTTGACATTATGTGAAAGGTGTTATATGATGTATGGGTGCACAAGTTGATGGCTAAATGTTTCTAAAATTTGAGTTAAATAATTTTTCAATTTAACGATCATTTCCACTATTTATCAACATACATAGATGATGTACATGGTTGTCACCTTCTATTGATTAGGTGACACCATCGTCAATCACGTCTATAAATATAGGTGATGGTTTTTGATGTCACCTATCTGTTAGTTCTTAGCAATTAAAAAACAAGCATAGGTGACGTGAATTATAAAAGCCTACGTAGTGCATAGATTACACTGAATAGATGACGGTCATTAGATAGATAATGGTGAACCATGTCACCTTTTAGGTGAAAGGTGACATTCTCCATTATCACCTATACACTGTTTTTTAGTAGTGATGCATGTACGTTACGTAATTACTTTCTTTTCTCATTTATAGATAGTTCCATTAAAGCCGATTGATTCCATGTATCTCACTTTTCAAATATGCATATTCCTAATCTCTGCTAATGTAAATTGATATTATTCTTTTGGAAATCGTACCACACACAAGGAGAAAGTAGGAAGAAGAAAAATGCTTATGGAATTATTGTGTTGTCTGATGAAACAATGTGAGTTGGCTTTAAACAAAACTGGGGGACTCGTCCCCAAGACAGGAACAACCTAATACCAATTCTATACTACTATTATGGATGCTACAAGAATTAGTGATACATGTGATGCATATATTAAATATAAAGTCGATCCCTATACAGTATCACAAGATTACTCACTAGGTGAACGTGTAAGATGCTTTTGCTTTCTAGACCATTTACGATAATTACTGCCAAGAATCATGGCTTCCTGATCTGTAGCCAAACGACACTCTAGGGAGTAGTACCTCTCCTCCGTAATCTTGAATGAAAAACTTTGGCAGCAGCTTGTGTAAATGATATTCTCACTGCGGTTCCTGTTCTTTGATGTGCCAGCGTTATTCTTCATTGGTAACATCATGACAATCTGGTCGTCTGAATTGTCTTCATTGTTTTTAGATTTGCGCTTTGGCCTCCTCCAGCAATTTTTTTTTCTCTTTTCATTCCAGGTGTAGGGCTGAACGGAAGAGACATAGGAGGCGAATACCTCTTTGCCATCCTTTACTCTTGAGGGTTTCCCCCTCGAGGGACTCCTTCCACGAATGAATGACGCGGTGGTGACGGTGGTCGACCAACTGGCACTTCTTACAGATCAACATCAGGCATTCAATGCAAAAGTGGCCTTTAGGGGTTGCCGAGTGGAATGCAAATTTCTTGCCATACTCCGCCTTGCGATACTACTCCTTTTTCACAGTTACTTGTGCTAGTTCTATGATCATCCTGTTAATGCAAATAGGGGGCATCACCACGAAAGGCAACCATGGTTTTCTTAGTGTCACCCTATATTATTTGCAGCCCGACAATAAGGTGTGTGAATATATAGGTTAAGCATAGAGAAAAGGAAGAGTCTACATGTGATCATGACGCTCATTGTGGCAATCCAAGTCTAGAGCAAATAGGAAGAGGATTGGGAAGATCCCGAGTCGTCAAGGTGTATATAATGTTTTATATGATAATTTTTTATTGAACTCACTATAGGGGAACGTGAAGGAGAATCGTCACCGAAGCAGACTGAGACTGGTAGTTCTCCAGTGAAGCCAAGAATCGTTCTTATAGAGGCCAAAGATAAAACCTGAAGGATGTGCTATTGATTTTGTCAGTGTGCTAGCAACGAGCTTGTCTGAAAAAATGTCATGTGATTTCGGAAGCATCAAATTTTGCTATTAGAAGTAAGATACAATGTCTCTGCGTAAAGTTGACAGAAGTCGAACTGAAAGGAAGTCATAAAGCTTCACAGAAGCCTAATCGTGAAGAAACTAACATAATTGTGGCCATTCATTGGTCTGGTCAAAACAAGCAATATATTGATGATTTGCTTTAGCTGTGAATATATACGCAGAAGAAGATGCATACACTATGTTTCCGATCAGCGCATTTTGTCTATAGATTCATTATTTGCTTCTAAGGGACCTTCTGATCTGACGAAGTCATCCAAGAAGAAGCTCTTCCACTGCCGGTACAGCCACACTTCCTCCATCCTTAGTCGCTATGTAGGCTCGCTGACCTTCTGGTGCCAGTCCCTCTATGTTGGGGTAGCCGTTCATATCACACTTTGGAATGGCCACAATGGCGCACAACTCGTAATACACCACGGTGGTGGTATTAGTCCACGGTTAATTTAACCAAATAGTCCGCTGTTATTGGAGTGGTGTCTTGCAACCAATATAGTCCACGGGCATTTATAATTGTATACCGAATAACAACCCGCTAATCTTAAAATACTGATTCGCCTGGGCAATTCAAAATATTGGCGGGTTGTTTCCCTCCGGTAGCAGAAAATTTGATTAGTTGTCGCTTGTAATACCTAGCCGTCCCCCAAAAAATAGACCTCTGAAGAGAGGTGCGGCGCTGTTTGCCAGAAGCATCCCTTCCGGCACCAATCAGAGGAGAAGAGTCTGCTTCAATTGACTGTAGAGCTTTGAGGAGAAGGAGAGGAGGCCATTAGTTCCCTACGGTCCGCAACTCCGAGGAATCACGTTGCATTGTGGAGTAGCTCTCCTCGCCGATTCTTCGTCGCCATTGTCATCGCGTCGTGGTTTGCCATCATAGTCTGTGTGCGGCAAGTAGGCGGCGAGGAAGTTTTGTTTGGCATCATTTAGAGGAAGGATGGATTCTGCACGCTTTGGTGGTAGGAGAGGAGCAACTACACGAGCAGTGAGGGGTTCAAAATCGGCAACATGTAACCCTGCACTGCGGGTGAGGGCATGCCGCCAGGGCAGTCGCTACACCGCCTCCCTGATGGTAGCACCCAGAGCAGTTTCCTCCACGCACTTTCCTCTGTTTCCAACCTTTGCTGCAGCAGTCTCAGGTTGGCATCTCAGTGAAGCTTGCATCAGTTTTTTTATTCATATTTCACAAATAACAGCAGCAGGTCAGTTGGTATGTTGTCGATGACTTTGTTATAAAAAGATTGAATTTTTTAATACTGCTCCAGTCCCCATGTCAACTGCTCGTTGCTCTGTTTGAATGCCATCATGATTACCCTTTTTAATTTGCTTGTGGCTGTACTGATTGCTAGATTAGATCTAGGAAATATAGTTAATACAAAATGTCAGACCATACCATCATATCACGATTTATTCCACATAATCTGATCGTTATTATCTTATATAATATCAATAACAAATCTATTTGTTACTTCAACGTTTGATTCAGTGTTACCACACTAGTACAGAAATGGTCTGTAGCGTCGGTTTTTTAAAGCCTGCAGCGTCACTTTTTAACCGACGCCTTGGTGGGTGTCACTACAGAATTTGGTCTATAGCGTCGGATTATTTAACCAAATAAAACCGACCTTACAGATTAAAACACCGACGCAAGAGGTTGTTAAAATTCTGACCTAGGCGAGAAAAAAGGAGCCTGTAAGGTCGGTTTACAGGGTCGGTTTTTATGAAATAACCGACCCTAAAGATTGAATAGCATTTCAGTGGTAACTCTCGGTTGAGAAAATTGTCGACCGAAAATATTTCGGTCTCGACCGAAAACTCTCTATAAGGTCGGTTTTATGAGAAAACCGACCCTAAAAATTGAATAAAACATTTCAGTGTAAGACTCGGTCGACAAACTTCTCGACCGATAGTATTTCGGTCGAGAAGTTTGTCGACCGAGTCTTACACTGAAATGTTTTATTCAATCTTTAGGGTCAGTTTTTTCAAAAAACTGACCTTATAGAGGACATGTAGACTCGGTTTTTAAAAAAAACCGACGTTAGAAGTTCTATTTCGGTCGAAAATTTTTCGACCGAAGAGTGTACAATGAATTCAATCTATAGGGTCGGTTATTTAAAAAACCGACGCTAGAAGTTATGATTTTTTTTTAAAAAAGTTCTGCAGAAATTGATATAGAACAGAAGAACAAGAAGATTCATATATTCTGGGAGAGGGGAGCATTGATGCTCAACCATCACCATTCAAAACCACACATTCATAACAAAAATGATAATAAAATATCATAATTTACAAAATGATAGAGTGCAAGTCTGAGATGACATATTACAAAAGTAAAAATATGAAAGAGTACGTACTCAAACCACATACATAAATGGAGCCGACATATTTAAACCAATGCTATTTCGACTTCACTTATAAAACACTCTGACCACTCTTCTCGGAATTCATTCAAGTCCACATGTGTGTAAGGCTGAGTTGTAAAGATCTGTAACAGAAAATGCACATGCTAATATTTTATAAAAATGACAATCACTTGTAAATTTATGATGTTATTCTTTATTACCTGACTTATAGTCTGAATGTCATGTGATGCTTGTTTGACAATAGCTTGCATGTATTTCATTACATAGTAGCCACAAGCCCAGTCATTATTTTGCATAGGACACTACAAATAATGAATTATACTTAATGTTAGTAAACTACTATAAATAGCAGTTGAGATAAGACTATAAGAGTTGACATATTAGAATTGAAAAATTAATACATATAAGACTAAGCAGTTGTCAAAGTAGCTACCTTGACATTTTTCAAAGTCAATGTCTTTAATTTTATGGGTATTTGTCCTCCAGCTTCACGAAAAGCCTTTATACCCCTATCAATTAAACGATAGTTGGTAAAATAGAAATTCTAAATAAAATATCATGTTGAAGCAATTGATTAAATTTATGCTTACTCCATAGCTGACAATTTCAGTTTGTGACTCCTTGTTGTTTTACCCATTGGGTCAAGATAATAAAGAGTCATCAATTTTGGGACAATCACCAGTAGTTCCCAATGTCTACCTCTGAGTAAGAATAAAACAAACATTAAAATAAATAGTTTCATTCATTATTAAAATTATATTGAATAATAATACTTACTGGACGTTAAAAGGAATTAGGATAATTTCCTTCTCCTCATTAGCAAAATATTTGAATGCATCAGAGAAGTAGTCATTCACTTCCTCAATATTATTTGTCTCCACCTGACTAGTGACCGAAGGAACTAAGAATGCAATATTCTTTATATCAAAGTTGGTGACCTCGGTATATAAATGGCTGTTAAACATTTGTAATTATTTTCATATGTAGAAATAAGCTAAAATTTTGTATTGGAATTTTCTATATATTGATAGATCCTTACCTTATCCATACTTCTATTATCGAAGTGTTCAGCCAATCATACCGGAACAACTCTATAATATCATCAAGAAAAATAAAATTCTCAAAGTCCCTCCCAACTGCATCTTCTGTTAACTTGACCATCATATTTGATCCCGATCTTTGGTTAGCTAAGTATCGACACAAACATTTAGATTTGCTTCCCAATTCGTCGAATGTAGTTTCGGGAATGAAAGATGGCTTGGGCATAGGAGGACGACTAGCAGAAGTTTTACTTTTTGGTTTACAAACCTGTTAATTAAATTACATACTTATATTACATGAGTTCATATATGCAGTCAAATATGAAAAATATGGTAGAAATAAGGTATACCTTGTCATTGATAACCAAGTGTCTAGGCCAACCCACCATAGCACCCTCAACTTCTTCAACTGTACTATATTCAGGATTAGGTATGGGTAGAGGTTTGTCCCCCATTCCGTCATACACAAGATGGATGGACACACGGCAGATGTCATCAGTAATTTGTTGGCAATGCAATGTACCACCAAGGTTGTACACTTTGCCCGCTGCCACAACATTATATTCTGGAACCTCCACTGTAAGTTTACAGTTCATACCAACCTAGATTGAAATAATATAAGTTATATAAGAAATAGTAGAACAGATACATGTTACAACTATATATTATCATATATTTATCATACTAATAACACAACATATAGAACAAAAACTTACTGTAGATTGTTGTGGTGGTTCATCGGGAGTGCTCCCATGACCTTCTACAACTGTAGCATGGGCTTGTACCTCATCACTTGAGAGACGTGCAGTATGAATAGGTTGAGAAGGTTGAGTAGGTTGATATGAAGACATTATTTCTTTTACTTTCTGTGCTACTAATGCTTCAACATCCTCTTGTGTAAGACCTCCTGCACGACCTCTTTTAGATTGCGAAGGGCCAAAATAAGATTTGAATCCTATGCCAGCTCCTAATCCCTTAACATGGCCAGGATGCTCCTTCGTACCAAGAGCAACTGCTAGTTCATCCATGTAGCCAGTTGGGATGAACTTTCCTTCCTTCCTTTGCTCGTGGAGATCAATCTATTCATAGTTAATAAAAATATTAAATCACAATATCAATTAGATATAAATAAATCTAAGTTTGTGGAAGTTACTCTTTACTTAGTTGGGATAAACCTACCATCTTTTGTGCCACCTCCTTAGTTACAGGGTTGACAATTTCACCGACTCAATTCTTTCTAGCATCAATCCATGTCATGTGTCGGGGTGGTCGCTCAACTTGAGTTGTACTAGATTCTTCTCCAGAAGATGATTTCTTCTCTTGTAGTTGGAGGTAGAAGGCATAACCACCGGGCCCCAAGCGATGGTCATGCACATTTTTAGCCCGTCTTTCCTTTTGAGCCTGGTGAATAGCCTGATCATTTAAAACGAGGTATTGCAATTTAGACTTGGCAAACATGTATAAAAAGATTCACCTCCTTAATTGTATAAAATTAAATATTCATACAATACATCACAATCTTTATTACCTGAAACTCTTCCGATCTCCTAGCTGCAACAAATCTTTCCCACACCTCAGGATCAATAAAAATATATACATCTGTAGCTTTCCTCTTTTGTTTAGGATTATTTATAAATTCCTTTACAAGATATGTCTTAAAACCCCTCCATCGTACACCACAACGTTGTAGCACTCTTTTCTTGTGATCTTTTTCATTTAGATGAAAAACACCCTATACATACAAAAGAAGCAATTAATAATGTTGTTTTGAAAAGGAATTAATTCCAAGCAAACTAAATTAGAATCAATAGATAAAAAACATATCACTTCCACTCACAGATATATCTTCCCATATGAGGTCTTTTTTGGCATTAGGAACATCATGCCAATTTTCTATATCTATTGGCACCTTAGTGTACGCGGTCGCCCCTACGTAATGCTTGAAAGTACTAGCATGTTCCCCAATAGGTGCTCCTGTCATATCAAACTGGACTGGCAATTTATCCCCTTTAGCCCTGAGCTCCTGCAGCCTACGCATCAATGTAGGACCTCTACAGTTCTTAGCATCACCACTACCATCCTCATGGTACTCATGCTCAGAATGTTCATCTTCATGGTGCTCATGCTCAAAATGTTCATCTTCAGTCGCCATTTTAGAACCTGCAAGTATACATGATTAAAAAAATAAGTGATAATAAAAGCACAAGTGATAAGATATACATGATAATAAAATAAATAATTCAAAGAATACATGCCTTTAGTATTGGTTGAGTTGTTAGTCAAGGAAAATTCCTTTAGCATGGTCTTGACGTTTATAATATTCATCGGTGTTATCTTCAACATTTACACTTGGCAAACCAACTGAGAATGGACTGGAATCATCATACTTTTCGTAGTATTCTTCTTCATTTATAGGATCTATAGTAAACTGTCTTTTTCCATTAAGAACGACAGACCAATTTTTATTTGCCGGGTCATTAATATAGAATACTTGTTTTGCTTGGTTTTCCATGATGAATGGCTCATCTTTGAAACCAATCTTTTCAAAATTCACCAATTTGAAACCCAACTCATCCACTAAAACTCCTTTATTGTTGTCAACCCAATTACACCTAAATATAGGAACTCAAAAATTTGTATAGTCCATTTCCCATATGTCCTCAATGACGCCATAATATGACATCTCAGCTTCACGTGGTCTTTTATCTTTGGCACTAGCAAAATACAATGAACAAGCTTTAACAGTGACCCCACTATTTTGAACTACACTACTTTCATCTTGACGCTTTGTGTAGTATGAAAATCTGTTAATGTCATAACCTTCATATGACATGACATCCATTTTTGGCTTAAAGGCGAGCCATTTTATGTTCTCAGCAACATTATTTGGTGATTCAAATAGTTGATTAAATACTTTCTCTTCAAACCACCTAATAAATGTTCGATTATGCTCTCTTGCAAGCCACATTGAACTGGATCGCAGATGATTTCTCTTGATAAGATCATTGTGTTATGTGATGTAGCTACTAACTTCATCGATGTTGTGTAAAATATACAAATGCGCTTGTTCCCACAACTCACGACTGATTCCTTTCACTCGTCCTCCTAGAGTTCCTTTGCCACAATAAGATCCAGTGTGATGGGAATTTTTTTGATCGCTACAAGTTTCATTGCAATTCAAAAAATCATTACAAAAGTCCATCACCTCCCTAGCCACGTAACCCTCAACAATACTCCCTTCAGGACGATAACGATTCCGAACATCACCTTTAAAAACACTCATGTAGCGTTCAAATGGATACATCCAGTGTAAGGAAATTGGACCCAACATCTTCACCTCCCTTGTAATATGTACTACAAGATGAACCATGATATCAAAAAATGAAGGAGGAAAGTACATTTCAAGCTGACACATGGTAACAATTACATCTTTCTGTAATTTATCGAGAGTATCAGGATGCATCACTTTGTTGCATATTTCATTGAAGAAGAAATAGAGTCTTGTGATTGCAAACCTTACATGCTTCAGCAATATAGATCGAATAGCCACAGGTAAAATTTGTTGCATTAAGGTGTGACAATCGTGAGATTTGAGACCTATCAGTTTCAGATCCTTCATTGATACCAATCTATGAATATTAGAAGAGTATCCTTGTAGAATCTAATATTATACAAGCACTCACAGAAAGTCTTTTTCTCTTTCCTTGACAAAGTGTAACAAGCCGGTGGCAAATATGTGCGGCGACCCCTGATCTCCACTGATAATTCTTTTCTAATACCCATTAATTCTAAATCTTTTCTAGATTTGATGCCATCTTTAGTCTTTCCTGGTATGTTCAATAGCATACCGATGATGCTATCACACATATTTTTTTCAACATGCATGACGTCAATGCAGTGTCTAATTGCCAAAGATCTCCAATAAGGAAGATCCCAGAATATTGACCTCTTCTTGTATAGAGATTTGTCACATGCGAGTGTATGACTACTTGAACTCTTTCCAAATTCATTAACAATATGTTTCACCCTATCATATACAACATTTCCTGGTATAGGTTTAGGAGCACTTCGTTCCTTAGTTGACCCATTAAAGGTTTTGCGTTGCCTTCGATAAGGATGCACTGGTGGGAGAAATCTCCGATGACCAAGATATACGATTTTACCACCATGTTTCAGTCTGATTGAATCAGTATTTTCCTCACAAACAGGACATGCTTTGTATCCTTTTATGCTATATCCAGACAAATTTCCATAAGCTAGAAAGTCATTAATCATGCAAAATAACATAGCACGCAAACTGAAGATCTCTTTACATGAAGCATCATATGTCATAATACCTTCTTCCCATAGTTTCATTAGGTCATCAATTAGAGGTTGAAGGTAAACATCAATATCATTTCCAGGTTGCTTGGGCCCTGATATCAATGTTGACAACATCACATACTTATTTTTCATACACAACCAAGGAGGAAGATTGTATATAACAATCATAACAGGCCACGTGCTATGTTGGCTGCTTAATGTACCATAGGGATTCATTCCATCTGTATAGAGTCCAAGTCTTAGGTTTCTTGGTTCTTTACCAAATTGAGGGTATAATAAATCAATTTTCTTCCATTGTGGTGAATCAGATGCATGTCGTAGGACACCATCATCATTGACTTTTAACTCCCCATGCCAAGACAAATTTTGTGCATCTTCTGTATTAGCAAATAAGCGTTGAAATCGTGGTATTATTGGTAGTTACCACATCACCTTGGCAGGAGAGCCATTTTTAGCCTTAGCTGAATTTGTAGTCTTATACCTTGACACACCACATTTTGGACAATTTATAAAATTACTATAGTCCTTCTGAAATAACACACAATCATTTGGACATGCATGAATCTTCTTAGCCTCCATTCCCATTGGGCACATTATTTTCTTTACTTGATATGTTGAAATTGGAAGCTCGTTGCCTTCAGGAAGAATTTCCTTTAACAAAGACAACAGTGAAGTGAAACTCTTATCGCTCCACCGGTTTTGAGCTTTAAGAGTGTATAATCGCATCACAACACTCAACCTCGTGAACTTAGTACAACCCTTATATAATGGTTTTTCAGCATCATGGACAATGTTTGCAAATAAAGAAGATGGATCAATGACATTGTCCCGACAACTACGTAGCATCTCATCAATCATATCATCCTGAATCTAGTCATCTTGAATCGGTTCATCATTAACATCATCATCATTATCTATATCTTCTATGCCACAACTATTAGTATCGACATTTTCTGCTCCATAATTCAATTTCTCTCCATGCCAATACCATTCATTATAACCTTGTATGATCCCATTGCATATGACATGATTCTTAATTTCCTCACCAGTATCAACTTTCAAATTGTTACAACAATTTCTACATGGACAATATAGCCTATCTATAGGTAGTTTCCTATGTTCCTCAGCAAATCTGATAAATTCATCAAGACCTTTGGCAAACTTTGGACTGCAACGGTTCTTGATAGACATCTAACTTCGATCCATTTTCTATATCACATTAAAATTAATTATAAAACTAACAGTTTAATATTGATACTATAATAATCTGTAAGTTTTTATTGATAGAAAGTTAATTTTATATACTAAAGTGTACCACCTATCCCATTTTTGAATATTTAATCTCACTAGTAACTGTATAATGTATGTTTAGTTTTGAAGAAAATTTTAGCAGCATTTCGCCTAAGTTCTCCAAGTACACCGATGTAAATGGCAAATAACCACTCACATATGTACCCAGAGAACAAATGGAGAAATCCTACTGAAATAATCTACAAAACTAAACATACATTATACAGGTACATCCTAAGTGAGATTAAAATATCCAAAAACAGTCCCAAACCGGGGACTATCCAAAGTTTACTCCTAATGAGTAAATTTTGAACGAGTTTCTAAGTTAATATATAAATGCATTATTTTCATATTTATATATTAAGTTAAACATCATGCATCAACCCTAAAGTGTCAATCTAGGAGTACACATGTCTAATCTAGTATTAATTTCTAAAATTTATGTATGATTACATATGAAAAAACACATGCATGTTTTTATTATTGGGTTATCAAATCATATAAAATGGAAAATACTTGTACAAATTAGCAAAGTAAGGCCGTTTCCAACAGTCCAAAGATTGAAATCATTATAATATTCAGAACTATTTGTGAACATTACAACAAATATGATTAAAACATTTAAAGCTCCAACATAAATAAGTTCCAGGTCCATCTCGGTCGACAATTAGTCGACCGAGAACCCACCCACGCGCAGCATCCAGGTCCACTCTCGGTCGACAAATTGTCGACCGAGAGTGGACCTAGACGCTGCGCGCGGGTGGGCTCTCGGTCGACTAATTGTCGACCGAGATGGACCTGGAAGCAGGCGGGAGGGAATGAAGGGGAACAAGGAACGGAGGAAGCTCGAACTTACTTGGAAATGGCAGCGAGCTTCGTGGAGGAAGAGAAGAACTTCACGGAGAGGCGGCGACCTTCGTGGAAGAGTGGAAGGCGGCGACGACGAGCTTCACGGCAACGAAAAGCTTCACGGCAAAGAAGAGCTTCACGGCAATGACGGGCTTCGTGGAGAAAGAGGGGAAGGCGGCGACGACGAGCTTCACGATCCTCTTCGCAGCGACGACGAGCTTCACGATCCTCTTCGCGATGACGAGAGGTGGCAACGGCTTCACGGAGAAGCGTTCGCGGCAACGGCGGAAAAAGGGTTTCGCGGTGCCGCGGGAGAGGGAGAGATTAGAAAAGAGAAAAGGGTTTCACGGGAAGGAAGAAAGACTAAAATTTCGGCTTTTTGCATGGAGCGAAAAACTGTAGCGTCGGTTAACAAACAAAACCCGACTCTATAGATAAACGGTGCCCGTGTCGGGTTGTTTAATAACAATAAAACGCAAACTCGGTCGACGAATTTGTCGACCGAAAGGACCTCTAGGGTCGGTTAATAGGTAAACCCGACGCTACAAGTGCTAATACGAAGAAATCTGACTCATTTCGGTCGACTATTTGTCGACTGAGAAGGAGAAAGATTTCCTTCGAATTAGCACCTCTAGGGTCGGTTTTTTCATATAACCGACCCTAGAGGTGCTTATACATGTGTGAATAACTAAACTGGATATTGTCGGTCGACGAATTTGTCGATCGAGACCCCCTATTGGGTCGGTTATTAGAAAAACCGACCCTAGAGGTGCTTCTAAGAAAGAATTCTGGCTTCATTCGATCGATAAATTCATCGACCGAATATTTCGGTCGACAAATTTGTCGACCGAATGAAGCCAGAATTCTTTCTTAGAAGCACCTCTAGGGTCGGTTATTAGAAGTCTTGATCGACAAATTCGTCGACCGAGGAGCTCTAAAGTCCTTCCACAACCCTAATAATTATGTTATGTGAAACTTTAATATATGGTGATGTCGTATGAAACCCTAATATGGGATAATGTTATGTGAAACCCTTATATGGAATGATGTTTTGTGAAACCCTAATATTGAAATGTTATGTGAAACCTTAATATAGGGTAGTGTTGTGTAAAAACCCTAATATGGGATAATGTTATGTGAAATTTCAATATGGGATGATGATATGTGAACCCTAATTGATAAAGATGGGAAACTCTAACCCTAATGAGGGAATAGAGATGTTATTTTTGTATTGCATGATGTTGATATGAAATTGATATGGTTGATATGAAATTGAGATGATTGTGTAACAAATATCCTGAATACCTTGGTCAGATGACCCGAAGGTAATAGTTACCTGATAAGTGATAACCATGTTTAGTGATGAACTAAGGGTTTGAATACCCAGAATCAACAAATGTGATGATGGTGGTATTGAGGGATGTGAATTCCCAACAATGAGACAAAAGATTGAGATCCCAATGCTTTATAATGTTTTGAAAAGTACTAAACTCTATTCAAAAATTCAGTCGGTCGACTATTTGTCGAACGAAAGAGCTCTAGGGTCGGTTATAAGGAAAAAACCGACCCTAAAGTCATCCTCGGTCGACAATATTGTCGACCGAATTTGTCTCGGTCGATAATATTTTCGACCAAGATTAACCCTGTTTCAATGTTTTAAATTAAGTACCAAGTGTGTGTGTATGAGATTAACCAAGTGATGCTTTGTCAAATTTAGCCATAATTTATTTTTCAATCATTTGAAATAACAATATTCTTATATAACATGTATATGTCCAAATGAAGCCATGGAAAAACTTTTATTCATAACAATTTAATGCCCATACACTTTATAAGATGAAACATGACATACTTGCTTTATAAAAAGATATACATTAGATCATTACAAAGATATCTCATAATCTCACTGGAAAGACCGAAGGATTACATCAATGTCTGGGTCTTTTCCAAGAAAGGGCTCAGCTCCATAATATTTGACCAGTGTCTGCCACTCCAAGGCACCTGTCATGGTTAAGGCATAAGCCTCCAAGAAGGTGGGAATACGATCAAAGCGAAAGTTGGCAGCAATGTCTTGAAGTTGAATTGGGGAAAACTGAGTATGTGTGAGATCAGGAAATGGAGGTGGAGTTTGATAGTAGTTGTAGGAAGGATTGTAGGGATTTATCATGCCAGGATTAAGGGAATAGGGATATTCATCAGGTTGGTTAGGAGAGAGAGTTTGCATCCTTTGGTTTAAATAAGTCATGGCATTGTGATTATAATCCAATTGCCTACTTAGGTGATATTGGGAGCCAGCAATGTATGTCAAGGTATTTGTAATAGGATCACGGGGTAGGTTGGTAGGAGGAGGTGGTGGAGGTATGTCTTGGGTGGATGTCTCCCCTTCAGTCCTAGCCCTTTTGTGGCCAAAGTCAATTCCCATCTTTTCCACCATATTTTTACTTATTTTTTGGGGTTTTCTATCCCATGTGTAACCTAAGTCGTCCTCAATATTCTTCTTAAGAAAATGTTGAGTGATTTGGCATACAAAGTCAGCATATGGTGGATTGCCAGAAAACTCAAACATATTCTTAATGAAGATACGAATAAATTTTATGGGAATACTTTTGAGAATGGCATAAATAAGGTACATACGAAAGGTGGGTACTTCAGATTTATTTGCTCTAGGATGGATATTGGTGGCAACAATGAGATTTATGATCCTAGCTTCAAGTTTTAAATTTATGGCATAATAGGTACCCCTATCTTCATGAAAAATCGTATTTGATTGAAAGATGGCTCTTTTGACATCACTAAGGCTAATTGTAGTGTTATCTTGGGAGAGTCTGTTGAGTGGAGTTCCTCTAGTGAGATCAATAAAATTTTTATATTCTTCTATATCTATGTCAAGTATTTCAAGAATACCCTCCTCAGTAAAATGGAATCCATACCCACCAACCATTGAGGAGAAGGAATCATGTTCAGGATGTTCGGCTAAATTGGCATAGAATTCATTAACTAGTTTGGAGGAGTAGAATTGGAAGGAGGGATTTAGAAAATCAGTCAAATGTTGCACCTCGAAAAGTTCCTCCAAATCGACAATGCTTTGGAAGTCCATGACGTCGACTGGCCATCGTGGAAGATGAGTTCTTGAGGAGAGCCTGAGGTAGCGGTCGACTGCAGCTTGGTCGATGAAAGGGACGTCGTTGATGACCGACAGCGGTGCAATGCCCATCCTTCCTTTCCTACCTGCAACTTGCTTCTTTCCGCGCGAAGATGATGAAGCCATTTCGTTTCTTTGAAATGGAGAAATATCAAGCAAGAATTGGATGTAGAGAAGCTGAAGATTTTCACAAGAATACGCTAGAGAGGAGCTAGAGAAGTGAGAATGTGAAGGTGTGAAGAAATGGATCATTTTGGGTGCTATTTATCGCAAAACAGAGCCAATTTCGGTCGACAATTTGTCGACCGACCGCCGTAACGGTCGTCTATCGGTCGGCCAACAGTCGATCGAAAAAATAGCCATTAGGAGGTCAACGGTCGTATTTATAGCCGTTAACGGTTGAAATTCTAGCCGTTACGACGGTTGATGTTTTTAGCCGTTACGACGGTTGGTTTTTCTAGTCGTTCCTCGGTCGACAAATTCGTCGACCGATATGTTTCGGTCGACTATATTGTCGACCGAATGGACTTCTAAGGTCGGTTATTAAGAAAATACCGACCCTAAAAGCTACTTATACACATGAAAACTGACTCTTTATCGGTCGACAAATTTGTCAACTGAGAAATGCTCTAAGGTCGGTTATAAGTGCAAATCTGACTCTAGAGGTGCTTATACATGCGTGAACTATCTGGATCCAGAATAGATATCGGTCGACGAATTTGTCGATCGAGAAAGAGCCAGATTTCCTTCGCATAAGTACCTCTAGGGTCGGTTTTAATGAAAAAACCGACCTTAGAGGTACTTATCGGTCGACGAATTTGTCGACCGAGGAAGGCTCTAAGGTCGGTTATAAGTGCCAATCCGACGCTATGTGTGCTTATACATGCGTGAACTATTTGGATCCAGAATAGATATCGGTCGACGAATTTGTCGACCGAGGAGGATTTTAAGGTCGGTTTTGTAAGAATAACTGACCTTAGAGGTTCTAAACCGAAGAGGACAGTAAGGTCGGTTATAAAGAAAAAACCGACCCTATAGGTGCTTGTATACGTGAAATTCAGCTCTTATTCGGTCGACGAATTTTTCGACCGAGGAGCCCTGTAGGGTCGGTTATAATGTAGAACCGACCCTATTGATCGAGGCGGGAGGCCAAAACCAAGCAAATTTTTGCCGCCGGAAAAATTGTCTATAAAGTCGCTTATTTTAGAAAAACCGACCCTATAGAGATGCACTACAAGGTCGGTTATTTTAAAAACAGCGACTCAAAAGGTCTTAAGTGGTGCCCACATTTTTTATAGACATATAAGGTCGGTTATTTGGAAAACCGACCCTATAGAGATACACTACAAGGTCAGTTATTTTAAGAAAAGCGACCCAAGAGGTCTTAAGTGGTGCCCGCATTTTTTATATACATATAAGGTCAGTTATTTTGAAAACCGACCCTATAGAGTTACACTACAAGGTCGGTTTATTTAAAAAAACCAACTTAAGAGGTCTTAAGTGGTGCCCGCATTTTTTTTAGACATATAAAGTCAGTTATTTGGTAAAACCGACCCTACATGTAGTGACGTTATAACCCATTTATGTACTAGTGCCATATAGTTTTATTCAATAAGCATGGTTGTATGAATATAATTTAAACCTTATATTCTTTAAATTTTGTGTAATTTTTCTATCCTACACAGAACTTGTTTTGTATTTTAAGATATCACGATGCTAGTATAAAAGGGCAAACTTATGAAAGCCACTTTTAAAAAACAATACTTAGATCCAAACCAATCATCTCAAGTCATTTTCTTAGAACTGAAAATATTTTTTTGGAAAATGACTTCCTAGAAAACTACACTTACATCGAACCAATCCGAATCTAAATGGTGTACTTTTTTCCTTTACATATGTAAATACTCACCCTATACATAACTAATTTTAGTTTCTACCCCTGGTAATAATTTTTTTATTATAATGTGCTGACTTTTACAATGATTGATCCTGTTTGAAAGTATACAATTTGTACATATATTCTTGATTTGTTAATATGTTCACACATCACTACATAAGATTCTATTTAGACCACAAGTTCATATAAGTGCACAATTATTTTCTATTTAGAGTTTAAAGCATTTTCACAATTTTATTGGTGTAAGCATGATAGCTTATTAACTATGTATACTCACAACAGGGTGTTGAATGAAACTAGAAAGTTGGAAAGCAGATTTGTGCTTAGTGTATTTTTGAGAAGAATCTTATCATATGCGCACATATCCCGACGCATGCTTTCTTTATGTGAGTTATCTGACTTTTTCTTCTTCCAATGTACAACTAACACCAACTACAATAATCAATGTAAAGTTTACCATCTTCAAGCATAGTCAATTTATGGTAAGAATTATCCTTCTTTTTAATACATTTTGATCATAAGTATCTTCTCTCATATTACTCAAGTATATTTGTCAGTTTATCTATTATGTCCTATTAAGAAAATGCATCATGAACATATCTCTGTGGACAATATCATCTAGAAAACTAACCAAAAAGAAACACTTTCACCAAAGAAATATGTGTTGCATTAGGTAAAATCCCAACAATAAATGAACAGGTTGCACATAAAAAGATAGGGTTGTGATGAGAGGTACATTATTAAGTCAAAAAAGTACATTGTAGTTTTATGTTCATTTTCATTGTTGAAATACAAGTAAAGACCACTGGAAACCACATATCTTGATATGATTAGTAAGACATAGGCAAGATAGACCATCAAGTGGAGGTAATTGTTATAAATAAAATGGCTTTTTCTACTATATATATAGAGATGATGTATTCTTTATTTCTCAAATGTGATATCCAGTGAATCGTCAAGGCCAAGTTAATTATCAAAAGCAAACTTTAGATCAAGAGCAAACCTTACAGCACGTGAAAGATACATATTTATAGTTAAAATTATATTCTCTAAGAAATATGTTATATCAATGTATGTTCATTTTCATTATATGAAATGCAAGGAACGACAAGACACAAGTGAATGCCTCAATAAAATTTGGAAGACATGGGAAAGATAGACCATCATGTGGAGATAATTGTTACAAACAAAATGACTTTTTCTACTAGATATATAGAGATGATGTATTCTTTATTTTTCAAATGTGATATCCAGTGAATCGTCAAGGCCAAGTTAATCATCAAAAGTAAACTTTAGATCTAGAGCAAACCTTGCAGTTCATGGAAGGTACTTATTTATAGTTAAAATTACATTCTCTAAGAAGTATGCTATATCAATGTATGTTCATTTTCAATATATGAAATGCAGGAAATGGCAAGACACAAGTGAATGCCTTGATAGAATTTGCAAGACATGGGAAGGATAGACCATCAAGTGGAGGTAATTGTTACAAGTAAAATAACCTTTTATACTAGATATATAGAGATGATGTATTCTTTATTTCTCAAATGTGATATCCAGTGAATCTTCAAGGCCAAGTTAATTCTCAAAAGAAAAATTCAGACCTAGAGAAAACCTTACAAAATATGAAAGATACCAATGTGAGTTAAAATTAGTGTGTTATATCAATGTATGTTCATTTTCAATATATGAAATGCAGGAAATGGCAAGACACAAGTGAATGTCTCGACAAAATTTGCAAGACATGGGCAGGATAGACCATCAAGTGGAGGTAATTGTTACAAGTAGAATAACCTTTTATACTAGATATATAGAGATGAACAAAGCACATTGTGTCAACAAATAATATTTCTTATATAATATTTTATTTAAACATTTACATACTTTCATTATGTCAACTCTAGGAAATGAACAGAGGAAAGTGTGTACTACAACTCCAGTTATAGGTGTTGAACATATTAGACATCACAAAGGAGGTACAAACTTATTAATATTGCTATAATCATTATATTAAATAATTCATATTGATGTTCATTTACTCGCATTATATGAATTATAGTGAATAAAAAGAGAAAAGTGTGTATCTCAACTGTAGTTACTGAGAATGAGCATATTAGACATCACAATGGAGGTATAAACTTTATCAATAATGATGTGATTGTTATCAAATAATTCATATTGATGTTTATTTACCTGTATTATATAAGTTCTAGTGAATGAAAAGAGAAAAGTACGTACCTCAACTCTAGCCGGGAATGAGCAAAGGCACGCGGGTACCACAACTCTGGGTAATGACAATGGTAGTCAACACATGAGAGGTATAATATTTTATGATAAAGTTATATATGCTATCAAATAATTGATGTTGATGTTTATTTACTTTTACTATGCAATTCTATGAAATGAACAGAGGCACATGCGTACCACAACTCCAGAAAATAAAAATGACAGACAACAGATGGGAGGTACAATATTTGTGATAGAGTAATATTGATGTTAATGTTTATTTACTTTTAGTATGTTGAGGCTGGTAGAAAATTCAAATAGAAGTGTGACTAAAGCTTGAGAATCCCAGTTTCAAGAGAAAGACCATCATATCAAAGAACAACATTGCCATATTATAGAAAAAGAATGTGAAATTGAGGATTTACAAGCTCGGTTAAAGATATTAGAGTCACAAGTATTGTTAAATATTTAAAACCTATTATAATTATATTAAATATTTAGATTTGTTAAATAAAAATTCTTTATACATAGTTATTGTAGGACAAGACAACAACTCTTGAATATAGTTTCGAGGATGTGCTAGAATCTTTAGAATGCTAGCTATCTTGTTTTTCTATATTTATATATCACTCTAGAATAATATTTTAATGTTGTTTTTCAATCACTGATACAGGAAGGAACGGATATTGATTCTCCTCATTTGGGTAAGATTTACTTTTTCTTTAAGCATAGCAAGTAATATTTTTATTTAGTTAATGTGTTATTGGTGTATTTTTTCTTGTTAGATACTAAATGTAATGTCTTGTTTAATGTGTCATTCAATTAATATAGATACATACATGCTTGAACTTATTTTACATGATACAACCATGTTTGTATTATATTACTTTGTTATGAAACAATAACATGTGAAAAAATAATGACCTGTTGTTTATGATTATAAAATTATCATGAAGTTATCTATATAAATGAATGTTGAGAAATATATTTTGTTGTCATGTATGTTTGACTTGAATATTTTATTTTTATAGGAATATGACTATTACACAACATGTTTGGGAAGAAAGTGAATACTTCAAGAGTCAAGATCTGAAAGAGACTAAAATATCATACAACATTATTGTAGTTACTGCTATTGTGATACCATGTCATCAAATTCTCAAAACACATCATGTCGTGTTTAAGTCCAGAATGTATACAGAAATACTATGACATTTTTAGAATTTCTAGAGATGTGACTGAGACAGATTGAGCTATCATGTTATTATTTGTTTCAAACATATTGATATTGTTTATGGAATCACTTTAGTATCGAGATCACTAGTAATATGATTACCACGAATTTGAGCAAAGTGTGAATGAAGTATTATGTATTTTTAATTATCTCAAATAAAAATATACTGTGGTTACAATTTATTGTGATTGTTAAATATTTAGAATTGTAAGATCTAATATGACTACATCATGAATGAATATCACAATATAATAGGTTCCTTTTTATGTGATATCTTATGTGAATGAGATTTTCACCATGGACTATAAAATCTAATTTAATAATAAATGAATAATAGTCCACGGTTATCACAGTGGATTATATGATTTTTAATTTAAGATACAAAAATACAAATAGTCCACAGTTTTATAATAGTCCATGGGTTTGTCCATGGAGTATGGAGAATAGTCTACAGCTACCTAATCTACGGTAATAGTC
Organism: Alisma plantago-aquatica; assembly: GCA_963693085.1. NCBI lineage: Eukaryota > Viridiplantae > Streptophyta > Magnoliopsida > Alismatales > Alismataceae > Alisma > Alisma plantago-aquatica. Next base: position 529,289,828 of record OY856412.1, read on the forward strand.
CACGGTCATTTTATAATCCACGGTTAAAACCATGGATTATGAAGCATAGTCCACAGTAATATTTGTGGACTATAAGCCTTTTTCCTCTAGTGCTGGAGTATGGCTGCCCTCGGTGTTGCAGCTGGTGTCGTCACCATCCTGCTTTTAATTTTCTTTCTCCACCATCCGATGAGCTGCCCATCAGTGAGTCATCCTCCGCTTTGTGTTGTACACCCTTCACGTCACGTTCGTCGCAGAGATACTCTCTTCATTTTTCCTGCTTCACGTGGAGTGTACTGGGTATCATATGGTTGTCCATGGCGTACGTGCTATTTTCCTTTGACACACCATCGTTTACTGGCTCGGATGAAGCTCTACCACTGGTGTAGTGGTGTTGTCAACATAAGTTATCTATGGTCCATTGTAGCACATAGTTATCTTAAACCTCTGTTAGTATAGAAAATAAGGTTGGTAAACTATGGAAAAAAATCAAATGAGTGGCATATGATCTTCTGATGTATCTAGCTTTGTATATGCTCTCTTGATGATTTTGCTTCGATTGATTACATTAGAAAAGTGGCGTTTTCCCCTATTTTCCTTGAAAATCATCTGAATTGAAGCATTGCAACTATTCTATGGTTTTATCTAAGTGCTCTTTTGGTCATTCTTATTTCTTTCTCTTCCTACTGAGTTGGAAAACTTTCACTTTTGTTGCTATCTCAAGAGTAGGGGATAACATGACGAATAGTTTTATTGTCATGTTGAAGACTGTTATGTCATGTTGAAGGCTGCTATGAGACTATACCATATGGTGAGCTACACATCCACCATATGATAGACTTGGGAAGAATCATCCCTCTCTAGACATCTTTGTAAGCACTAGTTTGGCAAAAGTTTCTAAAGTCAACAACACAATTTCTAAGACCGTCGATATTTTTGGTAATAAATCATGAGATATGAAACATGTGATCTAGTTTTTAGACAAATATTATCACAATTAGTAGCCTAAACATTCAAAATCCAACAACGAGTAAATACACAATATGGCAAAAAACAACTCAAAGTCAATTTGAAACAATTAATCTGGACTTCATTGATGCATCCTAAGAGATTTTCCTTAGTGAACTACATTTGCTCACCTAGAAATAGATCCTTCCATCATACTATTACCCACATAGCGACTATCACACGTCACTGGGGATAATTGTAGAAGACTACAAAAGACCGAAAAGGAAAGAAATGGTGAGGTGGAGAGGTGAACAAGTAGGGTTTGTTCTCACTCTTTCTGTCAATAGAGTGCTTCTAGATATGTTTCTTTGTCTCTTTCACTATGGTATGTTGGAAAATATAGTTTAGACATTAGATGTTTCGAATAATAAAACATGTAGATCTATATTTTTATCAATAATAGATTTTTGTTAAAGCTATGTGCAATTTAATAATATTATATAAAGATATTAAACTGCAATACCTAGATATAGAAAAATTAGGAAAAGTAAGAGTGTGGGCTTGGAGGGACGTCGAACGATCATTGTTGTGAATACAGATATTGGCACTCATGTGTACGAGCCTTTTTGATGATCTTTCTTCTAGATTCAACCAACTCCAGGTCCTGGTAAAGCCTACCAATTTTCAATATGAGGATTATGTCAAACTCGATCATTGGTCATATGCCATCGATAAAGGCAGTAAAAACGTCCAAAGTAAACATCAATATGTTTAGAAATGGAGGTAGAGAAACCATCTTTGAGAAGTAGATGGCTAATGGAATTATGAGAAAATATTTTTGAAGTGGAGTGGTGGAAATAATGCAATGTGTATAGTTTTTTTTATCTATATACTAGATGACAAGACAATCTGCTTTATATAGGAAGATTATTTTGTGGCTCACACAGATTTAATTTAATTTTCATCATTATACTTGTTTTGGAACTTCAAGAAGTAAAAGTCTATAATGCAAATAATTTTTCTCTTTCTTGAGAGTACATTCATGCTAATTGGCCAAAGTCTATGATATTTTTGTTAGAAACAACAACATGTGAATGACCATAATAATTCTCCTTCTTGAGAATACATCATCATTAAATGACCAATATTAAAATTCTCAGATTGGAATAATATGAGTTTGGTGCCAACAATATTAAAGCCATCAACCATAATGTGGAACACTTATTAGAAATTTAAGAGAGTAAAGGTTAAATGCTCAAATCATAGACCATTCAATGGGTTTATAAATGTAGTATTTGCATATCATAAGCACAATAAAAAATTTCTAGAATAAAATAAAAATAATTAATTAATAAAAAATTAAAAGGAATATACATAAAACATGTATGTGTTTTTGAATTGAATAATCAAAATATAGATATTATACCCAACATTCCCCAAATGATTCATTAACCTCATGAAGAAGACGACGAGGGAGAATGAGCTTTGGGTCTCGATTGCAGTGAAAAAGGGTAAAAAGTGAAAGGAGAAGAAGTTGCAAGGAAAAAAATAGTCAAAAGGGGGTGTGGTATGCGGTCATGCCATATCTATATCCGTAGGCAAGTGGGTGGGAGAGGACGATGACAATCGACTGTTGGACCAAGGGAGATATGTAACCCACGATATGGGGCCTATGATTATATAAGAGAATTATAAGCGGCTCACTAGCGTGAATAAAGTTACAAAAAAGAAGAGGGAAGGGTTAAAAAACATTTAATTTTGCTAAATTCATAGGTTGTAAAGCATAAGTCCGATTTCAATGAAGATTTCACCATTAGCTCACCAATTTCCTATACCTTTAATATAAAAAGATTGGGTTCAAAATAAGTGTGTTGTTGGGTCTCCATAATTCAAATGCATTCTTGAAGTAAAGTAATACATCGAATCTACATAATTGAGTCCAAATTGACAATTCATCAATGCACAATCAACAAATGAGTACATATGATGCAAAATCACCAAGTAATAAAGAAATATATCAATGAGTGAAGTTGAGAAACTTAGGAGTGAATTAGTGCATTACACAATAGAGAGAGAGGATCCATTTTATCACAAATACTCAGGGAGAGAACAAACACGAAACTACAAATTAGATAAACATTGATGTTATTTAGAGATGTCTCGCATTCCATAAAGTAAAGTGCATGAAGTAAAATAGACTTTGAAATCATAAACACCAAAGACATGAATCTTGTTAACATCTTAAATTCTCAAGTTAATTAAACATAAGAAAATTTTGGGATTAAATTATCATGATTTTATGTTTAGCTTTATTTATCATCTAAATGAGGTTCAAGTAGACCCCACATTATAGGCTATTCCATCACAATGGTTTTTCCATATTATTTATACCTTTTCTATTTATAAGGTATGAACTTAAAAACTGCCACCCCATAGTTCATCACAAAGTACAAGTTTCTCAAAATAGAAGTTTTTATGGAACATGATATACGGTTCTCTAGAATATCATACAAAAAATAACAATATCAAGAAACCATTCAACTTGGAAGTATTATTGATTATATTAAACGTGGTTATAAAATAAGAAAACTCTATTTAAAACTATTAGTCTATAAAACAAGAACTTTTGTACATAAATAAATGAAACCAAAACTCTAGCTTATGAAGTAACATTTTTAAGGTTCAATGCATCGATGCAAGTATATATCACATGTAATACCACTATGAGTAAAGATATTGAATTTACTTTTAACATTAACAATCATATTAGCATTTAAACAAATAATTAAAGACTTTTAAATACTTTTAAATAGATAATACGGTATTGACATGTCTAATGTCTTACAATAGGATTTCAAACAATCACACTTTGTCATTTTAAGAATAATGTACAAGGATCACCCCCACATGAGGGAGAACCACCTTTATGAAAATTGATGCCTCATTCTGTTCCTCCATTATACTAATATGGTTTTATGCACACACATACTAACTACAAACCATATTGGCCTTTGAGCTAGAAGACTCTCCATGATAAGTCATAGGTCTCTTTCCCTTTTTCTTGCTATTCCTCTTTTGGACACTCTCAAATCCTAGACCACTTTTACCCACTTGTTGAGTACATGTCATCACTAAAAGTAATAACCGTAGAAGAAAGACTAGAAAGATCATCTTGATTATGTAAAAGATTGACCTCTAGATAGAGGACTTTAGTCAAGTAAGAATCCTTCTCAAGATGGTTCTATATTGAAGTCCATAAACTTTAGCAAGCAATATAGAATTTTCATATGTAAGAAAAATGAGTTCATCAAGGTAAGTTTGATGTTTAGTTTTAAGCACATTAATTTGTTTGAGGTAAAATTCATTTTTAGTTTCTACTCCATTGTATTAAAATTCAAGTTCAAGATTAAGTTCTTGTAAAGTAGATATCCTATCTTTTAAAGTATTTTCATTTTGTTCAAGAACTTCTCTTGTGGCATACAAGTCATCAACTATTTTTTGAGACCATGATCCTATATTAATCTTAATGTTTTATCTAATCTTGCTTTATTTGTTTATTTGGATATTTGTAAAAGAATTGGTGCTCAATTGAATAAGTTAAAACCCTATTTGATGTCAACATGCAATTTGAATGTCTTGGTTTCAAGCTTTCATATAAATTGTGAACTTAATTGCAAAATCACCATAACATGAGTACTTTACTAAGCAATTATTTGCAAAAAGGTTGTACTTATTTTTTCCATGATTGTTTTAGACTTAGTTAATTAAAGAGGACTCTAGTCTAGACTTCATTCTACTTTATTTTCCTTGAAATGCAATATCATGAATAATTGTGGAATAATTTGCAATTTCACCTTAATTGGGAACGTAAGTGCAAATTTGATTGCATAATGTAAAAATGAATTATATTAATTAGTACTTTCATAGTTTAATTTGGTTTTATTATTTTGATCTTAATTGGATTAGGGATTCAACCTTAACCAATATGGTGGTTGATGATGACTGGTGGAGCTTCTTGTGCTCAACCAATGGACTTTTTGGATGATTAAAGTGAACGTTTTGGCTTATGTAAGTGATACACCAATGAAAAACTTACATAGGACGATGAGAATGGTTCCCAAAAATGTAAGAATGCAAGGAGGGTCAATAAATATGTTTTCTTTGATCAATGTATATCATTTTTGGACCAAGGGTAATTATGAACATTTGTGGAGGACAATTTGAACATTTGCACCTATCTTCCAATTGATAAAATCAAACCGTACGACCTAGAGTCTCTTTTAGCACCCCAAAAGCTTCTAAAATTGTGGAGGGAGCCATGGGGGCCTAAGCAAGCTCTTAGTAAGAGATGAACATGGATGGAGCCATGCATGTTCATGCAAGTGGATGCTACTTGGTGGAAACTAATCCATCTATCTAAAGAACCACCCTTTTTCCTCTTTTTGATCTAAGGCTTTGATTAGATCATTGAAACCAGAGTTTCCATGAAAGTCAATTTCCAAGAACTTAATTTTAGTTTCAAGAAAAAGTTTTCAGGTGACTAGTTTAGAAATTGGGATTTTAAATCAACCACGAGTTCTCGATGTGAGAGTTACTAGATGGTTGTTAACGATGCACTCATCTTTGCCTTGTCACAAATTCAATATTTTTGATTAATTAATCAGATTTACATAGCATATGAGTTCCATATGAGTGCTCCCAATTAAGATTTAGAGAGAATAATGCGAGGGAAGAAATACCGATCATATTCTCCACCACATGAAACCAATGTTGAATCGATATTAATTTTAGTAAAATTTATGATAGTATATACTATGCAGCAAATAACAACCAAGAAACTCATCAATTATTGATTCATTTATTCAACTTGACAAATTATGCACAATACTGAAGGGCAACTTGACCGAGTGTTCTCCTTCCATGAGCGGTGGAGTGGTCTCCCCTTGTAGTGAGGGTTTGTCCAAAACGGATGGAAGTTCATATCAACTTTCTAAGGGAAACTCAGTGCCAACTAGTTCCGATGATAGTGTGTAGAGAATACAGGTATGTGATGTCGACTAGAGACAAAATGTGAGGGAGAAGTCTGTCACTAGGACACAAACGTAACTTGTTTTCATAGGGAGTTTTCCCATAACTCAGAAAGTCCATTCTATTTATGCTTATGGAAGTGAGGAAGTTCTAGTGAACTAGTTTTCCAAAATTTATACTCGCTAAAGTTTGTTTTGGATTATGAATCCTTGAGATTTTTAGGGCACTTACATCAAACCAATCAGATCTTAAGGTGGGTTATATCTTACTTGGAGCATGGATTTTGGGGATTTTAGAGGGATGCTTTAGGATTTGGAAGCATGTTGGTGGCTTCCTTTTGTGAACCTAGTGATTATCACCATAAGAGGTGAGTAATATAGCATTGTTAGCACTCTTTTTCCTATTTTATTGGTCCAACAAGTGTGAAACTTTTATTTATAACCAACTATCGGTACATGTACACACATCAACATGTGCCCCCACAACAGATATATCACTTCTTAGAAAGAAACAACATAATTTTTCACAGGGAATTACAAGGAAAGAATCAAAACCATGGCACACTAGCCAACTAACTCAAGATAGATAAACAAAAACATTAAAACCAACATACTCACAGTGGTAAGACATCACATCAGAAAAACTCAGATAAAAAAATCAATCCATCTCCTTAGATTCTGTTCATTCCATATTCTAGACCTTCCTAGTCTTAGACACCCTCCCTACATCATAAAATTTCCATGTCTGAAAACCAAGTTCATATGCAACCTTTTAAACATATATACTTTTCTTCCTTACCTTCTATTATCCATCAGATAATAGAAAGAGCATTCAGAAAGTGCTTAATATACATGCCAATCACTATGAAATGACCTATAGACCTTCACGCCATCCTAAGTCATTTGGGCTTCTTCTTCTTGTTAGGTTTCAATTTTCCTCGCCAATCTTCATGCATCTCCCATGTCTAAAGAGAAAGCTCACTCTTCACAACAAAAACTTCTTCATTTTTCGAATCATGAAGGTGACCAGAAGAGTTGCTTCCTCCTTGAATTTTCTATGTGTACTGACTATTTCTAAAAGACCCTTGTTTCTCCTGGGGCAACATAGATTGGTACTTCCCAGAATCAACAACCATCACTGGCTCATTCCCTGAAAAAATATCCATGACAAACTCATTCTCATTTAGAGTTAATTTTATCCCCAAATCGTGGGCACCCGCTAGAAAAAAGGCATGAGAAACATCATTTTCCTTACCTAGACTACTACTGATCAATATAAAGTAGGAGAGATGCTACAATTGTGCATGAGGGATTGAACACAATTTGAGACCACCTCAGGCCTGTAGCCTATCACATGTAAGCTTTGCTTGTCATTAAAATAGGACCTGAAACTTTCACTGGCTCCTTCTCATATCCTTTACCTCCCATACATTCCTCTTATTCTATAGACATAGAGACCTTCTGAAATTCAAACTCCAAACCATCTACATTCAACAATGATGAAGAGGAATCATCAATACAATAATTCTACCACAGAGTTTTTCCTTCAACAATCCTATGCATATCTTCCTTATGCTTCTCAAAATGTAACTTCAAATCCCCTGGATCATTATCCCTATTACTTTGAGACATGAGGTAAACCTAAGCCTGAAAAGATTGCAACATAAACAATGATTAGGCTTAGTAATATACTCTAACTTTAGGGAAATATGATCACTATTTATAAAGGCAACAAAAACTTTAGGGAATTGCATAGTAGCTAGCATCTGTATACAAGATTTCCCTCACTAAGGCAACCTACATACACTACATCGTCTTTAAAATCAAGTGCGTAATCAACTATACTCGCCACTCTTGCAATATTGTTGGTCGTCCAAGGTACTCTAGGATTTCCCATATAAATCCACATAGGGATGGATATGAACAAAAGTAGGGAAAGAAGGGAACCACGAGACCACTAGTGAACGGTGATAAGAAGCTCATCCATCATCGATGGCATGACAACCAAAATCCTCTCCCTTTCCTTCACTATTGGCAACTTAATGATGAAGCCTTCTCTTTCTTCTATGACAATCTCAAAGCTACTGTTTGGATTCCATTCTTTTCGAATCCATCCTGCAAGCAGGTTACGGAATAGCTTCCTATCGGTAAATAGAATTGAAAAATTATCATCCCAAGACGGAAAGCCAACATTGGATTAGTAATCTCGATAGATTTGACTCCACTATTCAAGATCGGTTCCACAAAAGGAATAGCGGCGATCTCAACTTCAGTCTGGTCTTGTTGTGAATTCATAATCTAGTGGCCACCGTGAGTTGGCAACACTTCCTAATGTAGAGAGTAATTACCTACCTAATTGTGAGGTTTATGAGAATAAGAGGATCCATGATTAGGTTCTGATAACAACCAAATTTAGGTGTTTATGCTAAGGTTTTATATATGGTTTCATGCCATTATAGCCTTAATATGCCAAAAATAACTCTAGATTCCAATATTTTAGTAATTTATATCTTTTCATCAATAACATTGCTCAACTAGCCAATTTTGGGACCTACAGGCACCAACCTCAAGAAGACATCAACTCTCCAGATTTTCACCCCTTCAAGCAACGTGTTATGTGCACCAACTTAGGAGATGGTGGTCACGCTCAGAAAGCATCCTCATCAATCAGGAGATCCATTGTCACAAGCCCATCGACCACCGGTAATAGCCCCCCACAGGGTGGATTTGTTCCTAAGGAGTAAAGTAGCAAATGCTACAACTACTACAACTGATACAATTGGTTTTGACTGCTACAAGTGTCGCGACCACTACAACTATTTTGACTGCTACAAGTGTCGACTACTACAATTGTTGTGACCTCTATAGCTATTACGACCTCTACAACAGTTATGACTGTTACAACTGGTTGCGACCACTACAAGTGTTATGATTGATAACTTTGTTGCGACTGATAAGACAACAACCGTAGCGATCACCAATCCTATAAATACCCACCTCTACTACCTTGGTAGGGGTTTCACAAATCTGACTTTTAGAGGTTCCCTTCAGTGACCAACGGTTCCTGAAGTTATGAGAGAGTCCTTTAGGGTCCGAATTGACTGAAGGGCACACCCTATGCCCATCCCTTCATTTGGATTCCATCCGCCATCATTTTCCACCATCACCCATCCACATCCAGCCATTTCCAGCCACCTTCCACCACCATACACCCACCGAAGTTGTTGTTTGAGGCAGAATCAAGGAGAAAAGAGACCAAAGAGTCCAGAAGATCAAGGAGGAAGATCTAAAGATGAGATCCAACCCATACCAAGTATAAGGAGAGAGAGCCACCTCTCCTCTATGGGATAAATTTCTTCTTCTTCCCCTTTCTTCTACCGTTCTCATTTATTTCTATACAAATGATGTTCTTTCATCTTTGTTTGTTGCCGACTATGATTTTCCATGGTTACTTGAGCTCCTACTTGGCTATATAGCCCATTTTGGGCATGTTTATGTACTTTTACCTTAAGCAAGTAGTTTTATTTCATATCTAATATGCTTTCTGTTCTATCTTCTCTTTTTGGTTATGATTGTTAGTTTGGTTGATGTCTTTCTTGCTTGAACTTCTATTTTTTCCTAGACCGAGAGATTAGTTTTAGAAATGGATAAGAGAAGGTAGTTTGGATTGAAATCTAAAAAGAGGATGTCTGAGGTGGGTGATCTATCCAGATCATGTATATTCCTAGCATCCCATAATATTTTGGACCTGAGAGGGTATCTGGAATATTCTAGAGTGTTGATTTATCATCCACAAGAGAGGATTCATATCATTTATGGGTTTTAGTCACGTTGTGTGAGAGAGAGTGTGATGACCCCACATGAATGGATACCACAATACGTGTTATGTCTGGATGTAGGTTGCTTGTTGAGGTGTATATGCGTGAGAATGGGTGCATAGACTGCCCAACTTGTGGTTACATATCCATAAATGTCTCCTATCTGATTAGTAGAATCCAACATACTCTATTTTGTTTACTTTCCTTTGTTTTGTTTTCTTTTGTGACATTTTTCTAGACTCATTTTAGTTCCTTACATATATCAAGTATTGGATTGTCTTAATTGACTTAAGAGTGAGATCTTAAATGTCCTAAATGTCCCCATTTCCTTATGTTCGACCCCGTATATCTACTTTGACCCTGTATTAAAGTTGTGAGGGTCGTTGAAGGTTTCAGGTTATAAATTTAAAGTATGATTCTTCTAGATCCATTTCTTTCGAGATGTGTGATTCGAGATGATCATGTTCTTTCCTTGTCTTCCCTCATGTAGGTTGATCCTAGTCCATAGAATCTTCAGGGATGTGACTCTATGTTTTTTACTTTTCTTTATTTTGTTTTATTTCGTGACATTTTTCTAGACTCATTCTAGTTCCTTACATATATCAACTATCAGATTGGCTTAAATGACTTAAGAATGATATCTTAAGCGCCCTAAACATTTCTATGTCCCTGTGTTTGACCCTGTATATCTACTTCGATCCATATTAAAGTTGCGGGGGTTCTTGAAGGTTTCAGGTTATAAATTTAAAGTACGATCTTTCCAGATCCATTTATTTAGAAACCTGCGATTTGGCCCGATCAATGTTCTTCCCTAGTCTTCCCTCATGCAGGTTTCTCCTAGTCCATAGAAGCTTCAGGGATGGGATCACTAACTGCGTCTCTTCCCTAGCCACTCTAGGACTAGGTAGAGACACCACATTGTCTCCTGTAGATCTTTGCTAATACCATCACCCATTCCACCGCAAGGAAATCTCCTTCTCCCTTGCCCTCTTTCTCTCCCGTTCCCCCACCTTTCCCACCCATCCCTCAAATAGAGAAGGGAACCTAGAGAGAAAGGATATATTCTCTCTCTAAACTCAACCACTTCTAAGATTTTTCTTTTACCTACTTGTTCATTCAATTCCCTAAAGCTTGTTCTAAACTTGATTAACACACATAAAGATTGAATCTTTGTGGATCTTTTTACTGCCATGTGATATCATTTTGAACTTTTATATCTTTCCATGTATCTGATCATGTATACTAGATGAAATGGACCTGCTCTCTTAGTCTTAAGTCTGAAACCCAAAATTTGTGCATTGATAGTTTCATTTGCTATAAATCTTGTTCTATGACCTCCTAATGTGCTAAATGATGATGCCTTGAGAACTATTTTGGTCAAGTGAACTATATTCATGAAATTTTATGCTCTTCTTAACTTCTAAAGTTACTCCCTGATGTCATTCCCATGTCCAAATAATCATATACTTGTTGACATTTGAAACACAAATGAAATTTTTAGTAAATATGTCATGCTTGTGATGAATTAGCATCATATCAAAGGAAAACATATATGAATGTTATTCTTATGATTAGGAGTTGATGTAAGCATATATAAGGCCTTAATATAACTATTAATCTACTGAAAGATTCTTTGAATTAGATTTAAAAACCCAAAGTAGCTCATCTGTGCATGGAAGAGGCACTTTTTATCTACAATAATATTTTTAATGAAACTACAACATACTTTCAATTTTGAAACTAAAGTTTTTTGTTATGGTGTGTAACTATATCATGAAATATAATACATAATTTCAAATTGTTATGATGTTTACATGGTATTGAACCTAATGTGGACATATATGGAAATTTACCCTTTTTATGTCTAGTATTGGGACTATATGTCCTAATGGGTACATAAGATTATATTAGGAACCATGTTATACTTCTTAAACATGTTTTTCATCACTTATATCCTTGATTAATGTTAAAGTAATTTCAAATGTAATAATTATTTTTTTAGTCAAACAAACACGTTACCTATTCTTATTAAAATTGGTGGGTCAACACCACACCCATGAGTAGAGCTCGTACAGTCTAGTCCATATACAAGTATAGCAGAGGAAGAGGGCTATAAAAGAAAGAAAAAGAGAAGTAAAGAAAGAGAGGAGAAGACAAAAGAAATAAAGGAACTATGTACAAAAGAAATAAATCAAAGCACACTCTAGGTCAAGCCAGAGACCTACAACAACAACAAGAACATCCGCTCCTGAAAAAATATCTTCTTTGACCTAGGAACACATATCGTATCATGGAGATAGGTCACTAAGTATGTAGATAAAGTTTCTAGAGAAAAATATATTAAATAAGTAGATTAATATCCGAATAGATAATATTCCATAGGAAGTTCTGGTCCAATAATCAATCTTAAAAAAGAACCTTGTTTCTATACCACCAAATATAATATAAGGTGCAAATGGTAGCATTGAAATACTTCTTGCTCCCAAGCCTGGGGATGTCATCAAAAGACTTGGGAGCTTCTGTAATAATCCTTCCTTCATAGCCATTTTCCAAACACCAGTGACAAATGAGCATTTAAAGAATAAATGGTCAACAGATTCATCAAAGAATCTACAAAGAATACAAATTGAAGAAGAACATATACCCCTCCTTTTAAGGTTGTTCATGATAGAAATGACATTGAAAAGCCACTTTCCATACAAGGATCCAGAAGTTTTTAGTAACTTTGTGTTTCCATAGCAAACTAGTAGGGTAGTAACTTTGCTTCTGCAACAGTCCTAGACATCTTTCATATTAACATTGTATTTTATCTTTTAGAGTCATACTATCTTCTTTACCTGAGATTTTAATACTACAATCATGCAGAAAATCTCTCATCTGAAGTAACCTTCTATAATCAGGGATCATCCACTTCTCATCATGAATAACTGAGTGAATTTTAGCAAACTTGCCTTTCCCCAGCATGAGGCACAACCTAGGGTCAATAACTTCATCCATGATATTATTACCCTAAAGCTAGGGATCTCTCCATAGAAAAACCTTTCACCATTTCACAATGTTTAAGGATATATTTTCTGATCTTCATAACACACCTCCGCAACTAAGAATCACACAGTAGATGGCTACTTTCCATAAATTAAGAAATAACCTTGCTTCTTAGGCTTGCACGCCTTTTCCCGTCTAACCAAGTGAATGACTTTCTTATCACTTGACTCCCCAAATAAAAGTTTTGCAAATTCTATTTATTTCTTCAATCATAGAGGTAGGAGGGGGAAACACATCTTCCAGTAAATACTATAGGAATACAAGGTAGATTTGACCATCTCAATTTGAGAAACCAAGGATAAGAGCTTCGTTTTCCTACTGTCGAACTTAATTTTCAGCTTATCAATAAGGGGATTACATAGGCTTCTAGACTTCTAGTTAGCTTACCATAGAAAAAGGGAACCCCCAAGTATTTCGAGGGAAAGGAACCTTCACTAATATCAATGATTCAAGAAATCATCTCTTCTAGCATTCTTACTAAGGTACACCAAACTCTTAGTTGAGTTAATAGAAAGACCAGAAAATATTGCAAAGTCAACCAACATCTGTCTTAAGCACCTAGCATCAACATAATCTTCCACTACATAAACCATCAAGTCATCAACAAAGATGTTGTGGGAAATAGACAAATTATTAGAAGCTTTTAGAGGTTTGAAGAAGCCTTGCTTGCATTGAAGTTAACAATAGAAGTGAATCCTTACATGCAAATAACAAAAAACATAGGTGCAAGAAGATCTTGGTGGATGAGACCATTCAAAGGATTAAAGGCCATAGTAGGTTCACCATTGATCATGAATTGGTACCTAGTAGTTTTAATAATAAATGAAATCTAGTTGTACCAACATCTCAAGAAGTTAATATGCTTCACAATATCCAATAGATATCCCAAAAGACAGATTCATAAGCCTTGGTGATATCCACCTTGAGACAAAACTTGGAAGACCCATTAGGCTTGTTGAAGTTGCTAATAAGTACATTTGACAACATACTAGCATCAGAAATCTTTTTGTCCTTCACAAAAGCAACTTGGGATTTATCAATCATAGAAGGAAAAACATCCCTAATCCTATTAGATAGGATATTAGATATGATCTTGTGAATAATATTACACAGGGATACATGTATCTAATCCTTTATGGATTCAACTTCTTTAATTTAGGAATCAATGTTATAAAAAACCTTTTAATATCATTTAACGTACAACCTTTTGGCAAAGAAATCCAGGATGGCTTTAGAAACATCATCACCAATAATATCCCAAGAAGCTTTATAGAAACTGGAATTAAGAACATGTGGTCCAAGAGATTTATCTCAATTATATTCTTTTATTTGTCTATCATTCTCATCTATAGTAACAAGTTTAGAAAGGGCATTGACATGATTGTCAAAAATGGTGGGTAAAACCTATTTATCATCCCATTTCATATTCATGTCATACTGCTTCTTAAAGAGATATGAGAAATAGTTTGTATTGTGATCTTTGCTAACACTATGATCATTTTTACGGACACCATCAATATAGAGATCTAATAGAGTTTCTTTGTCTTTTGATATGTAAAGAAGCATAAAAACTTAAGAGTTTTTATCTCCTAAATTAAGCCATTGAACTCAAGATTTTTGCATAAGTAAAGATTCCTCTATATCCATAGCTTCCATAGCTTCCTTTCTAGCATTGGTGGAATCCTCTTGAAGTTTAATATCTCTAAGGGATACGTCAACAACTTCCTAAACTTTTAAGACCTCATGTTCCAAGATGCTAGCAGCTTCACTAATGTTCCCCACACATTTCACATTCCAAGATATTAAACCCCATCTTAGTTGTTTAAGCTTCTTCATTACTTTGAGCATGGGACATTGATCAACCTCAATCTCCCAACCTTTCTTCAAAATGTCCAAGAAGCCATTAATCTTGATCCAAGAATTAATGAACTAGAAAGGGATATTCAATCTTCTCCCTTTACAATTATGAAGAATCCTATGGTCACTATAGAGATTAGGAAAAATTTCACCAATATAATTTGGCCATTTAAGAATTAAGGAATCATTGAAAATGACTCTATCACATTTAAAAGTAGTAAAGTTTCTCCCCTACTGTCTATTATCCCACATGTACCAATGATCTTTCATACTTTCCTCATACAATCCTACTATATCCATAAAACCATTAAAATAATCATAGAATGCCTAGACGGATTAGATTTGCTAGATCTTTCATAAACAAGTCTGAAACTATTGAAATAACTACACAATAGCCATGCACTCTTCATATTGGAAGAAATATTACTCAGGAAGCCCCAAAGGTTCTCTCTTCTTTTATCATCATTTTGTCCGTACACATCATTGAAATAAAAGCAAGAATCTCCCTATTTACACTGGTAATGAACATCCTTATCGCAATGACTAATGATAGACATATCCAACACAACTGGATCCTAGAGAATAATGATTCTCCCTAGAGGATGAGAATGATGATTAGAAAACCAGCAAAGCTTTGGTCAGATTCTCTGCATAAACCTCTTAATCTTCTTTCTCCTAATTTTTGATTCAAGTA
Source organism: Alisma plantago-aquatica (assembly GCA_963693085.1). Classification (NCBI taxonomy): domain Eukaryota; kingdom Viridiplantae; phylum Streptophyta; class Magnoliopsida; order Alismatales; family Alismataceae; genus Alisma; species Alisma plantago-aquatica. The sequence continues at coordinate 529,305,196 of OY856412.1, forward strand.
TACAATATATAGGAGAATACACTCTATCACATTCTTCCTAGCTTCTATGTCGGTGGTCTAATTTATTTAACCCTCAATCATTCCAGGAGGTAATGGAGATAACGTCATTCATTTATACCAGGGGGCTAGATTCCTGTTAGCCGCATTAATACTGTATTCCTCTCCATTTAGGAATTCTAGTTCTTGGAATATGAGATATATAAATGCTTTTAGTCACAAAGGACATTGTACTCTTTCTCATCTTTGTAATACATTTTGGAGGTGACTTGGATTTAGATTTAACAAATTGAAACTCCTTTTCCTCATTCAGAGTAGATACATGGGTAAACCCCATAGGTGTGACATAACCCATCTTCATGAGATCTCTTAATTCATTAACTTTCTTGTCATTTGTATACAACAATACAATATTTGAAACCTCAATAGAAGTTCCACCCTTTATCTCACAAGAAGTACATTTGCATTCAGCGTTAGGGTCATTCTATAAGAATATATCATGATTTACCATATCAACATGATCATTATTAGGGGCAGTAGACGCAGAAGGATCATTAAAGATAATGAGTGGTATATCAGTAGTTTTTCCTTTGCAAATCTCCATACTTGATAGGTGAATATCTTAATCACATGAATCGGTAGGATTTATACTCTTTGGAAACTACTGTTTCTTGGGAAAATTTCTAGCCAAATGCTTTACAGAGATATTGCTATCATGTTTAGGATAGAGATTCTTTTCATGAACAAACGAACCAGATAGGGAAATTTTTTTGGGTAACCATTCATTTTTGACACCAATGCTATGTTCAATTCCCAAATCACTCAATAGTTCAATTGAATCTAGAAAAGATGAGTCAATGGGCATAATTAAGAACAAAGATTCAAGCAAACTCAATCCTGGATCTAGATTTGGTAGCTCTAAAATAATCAAGGATGTAGTATAAAAGCAATTAATAAAATAATCAAGGAGTAATTTGGATGCTTTGAAATTGAACGTGAGCTTAAATAATTAATGGAAGTACTTTATGATAAATAACTTCAATAAGGTGATTCTCAACCTCACTTGATTATTATGTGTTATAAGTCTCCTCTTTATATATTGTTAGGGTTGGCTAAATGTGATATAAAACATGGCATCTACTTTGACTTGGTTCCTTGAGGTTGATCACTCGGGTGAAATGGCATGTGTCTCGTCATTGGGATGATGGTTGGACCCAGTCGTTAAATACCACCCATGTTTGAATATGATTATAACATAATATGGGGAATAAAATGGTGGTATTGTTAAAAGTGGATGAGTTATGTGAACATAAGGATCTGATAACCATACCTCTGAAAAATGATGTACAACTTATCATAGCCAAGTGGACTCTAAAAGACGCATGTAATGAGGATTGGTTGACTTTATTTATATTCCGAAAAGCAATGCAATATGGGAGTCCCTCATGACACTCTTACACTTGAATAGTAATGATTAATCATATTTTGTGATCATGTATAGTCTTATATGATGGTTTTGAGAATGTATATGTATGAAATAGTGGTATATCTTTGTAATAATATTTGCATGTTGAGATGAAAAAGTAGAACGAGAAATATCCTTTGTTTTGCCTTGACCAAGTACAATGTTCCATGACTAAATATATTTGACCTTATTGTAGCCAAGGATGATATGGTGGAGAATGTTATATGGACCTTGTTGTCGACAAGATTGACATGTTGGGACTTGTTTTGGCAAAAAATGGATACTTCTACTTTAATGTCTTGATATATGTTTCATACATTTTATATCTTCTATAGTTGCAATATTTGATTTATTTTCCAAATACTTGTAGGTACCTTGTATGCATCTTGATTGATGAAGTCAAAAATATCAAACTAGATTAAATAATTAGTGTAACCCTAATCATGTAGTTCTGTAGGACCTTAGAACTATCTTCACGTTAGGATTTGCTGGATAGTAAAATTAGTAATCCTCATGAAGGAGCTCAAAGTCATATACTGTTGAGTATATGCAGGTCTAGGGATGATGTTTGTCTGTCGTCCAGACTTCAAGGTGTTCAATAACAACTACGGTTGTGACTCATTTTTATATGTAATTGAGAGCGGTTGAGGTTGTAACTCAAATATGAGATTTTGTACCTTGATTTCTTGTGTCGTGGATTGTGTACCCAGGACATACTAGGTTGTTTTAGTAGTTGAGCCAATGTGCCACTATAGTTTTCATTCATACTTGTTGAGGGGAAGAGATCTTTAGGATTCTAGTCATCCTAAGATCTTATATGGGTTTGAGTTTGATTTCATGATGGTCAACTAGTAGTTTGTGTGATACACCTCAAACTAGCTAGTGTAATAGTAAAATGTGTAACTCAGCCGTATAGTATATTTGTTTAGGTTTAATTGACAAATCACATGGATGTGCAATTGTATTCCTTTACTTATTACAAATATTATACATGTTTCCTACTCTATACAGGGACACCTATGGATCAGGTATGGTTACAAGTTATACCCCTTTTTCTACTTGTTAAGCATATATCTATGTTACAACCCAATATTTTGGGTTCATTTGGTGAGAAATATAATTTCTCCTATTAAATATATTTGAACAACAAATGATATAAATGGAATTCGTTTACAATAGCCTTGATGATTGTGTTGTGGGATTTATTGGCTATTGGGCCCAAATAATAAGAAAATTCAATTAGTGAATGAATAATTGAATATTGAGAAAAGAAGAATGTGGAAACCTCTAGAAGGAAAATCCAAAGAGGGATTTCGTGCCTCTTGGGTTCCTTGGGTTCCAAGGAGTCCAAAGTTGCAAAGAAAAGCAATAAGAAAAGAAAAGATTAATAAAGTATTCCTTTCTTAAGAAAGAAATTGAAAATAATGATAAATTGTGCAAAACAAGTGAAAAGAGGTATAATTGAGTTATCCTTTGTGGAATTTTGTATCCCAAGGATTTCTAATGTTAAAGGGAATACCAATAAGGAAAATAAAATAGAAATAAAGAAAGATTCTCAAAAAGAACTAATAAACAAGATAATGGGAAATAATGAAGAATAATGCATTTAGATGCATCTAGAAGGATAATTAGTGTCCAATAAAAAGGATATCGAAATAATAGAGTGCCTTGGGATCCAAGGAGTCCCAATGAAGAAAGAGGAAAGAGATAATACCAAAATTGCAAAATAAAAGGATAATGTGATACATTCTTAATGAATTTTGTGAATTTGACAAAAAGAAAGTATTTTCCTATTAAATGAAAATAGAATTTCGTGGCATTAGAATAAAGGGCAAGTTTTAAGAGAATGAAAGAAGTAATTTTCGAAATCTTCATATTTAAAGAAAAAGGAAAATCTAAGAGATGATGAAGAGAGAGGATGTTGCTTTTTCATGAAGGAATATAACTTCCTAGTAGGAAAGGGATTTGGCAACTCGAGGATAGCCATCATAAGGCTTCGTCACCCCTCTATAAAAGGAGGGAGAGCCCTGGGTCGAGTCCAGGAGGGAGAGATCCCACATACCCTCCTATCTTCCTCTTCTTCTTCATGATCTTGGAAACCAAACCCCAACTAAAAGGTACGGCGTGAACCTGAAGCAGGAGGCGGCAAGGTGGAGTTGCGGAGAGGAGTCGGATGCCCCACGGAACCAGAGCATAGCTACACCATCGAGGGCAAGCCTGGACTTGCGCGCAGCTGCAACGTAATGGAAGCAATGGCGGCCCCGCATGACAGGTCGAGTATGCCTGCTTTGGCCAGATATAGCGCGACCTGGGTGATGCCCTAGGTGCGTCGGAGGTAGAGGAGCAGGGGCGGCCCTCGGCGGCGGCCCATGGGTCCTAGGATGGAGGAGGCGGAGCCTCGAAGTGCAGCAGGGCGGCGCACAAGCAGGGTTTGAGCAAGCTTGAAGACGATGCGGCCGTTGGACGATTCTACCCTCCAAGGGAAATATCAACGAACAACTTAACCAGGGGTATTATCGTAATCTGGTTATAAACTCAAAGGCAAGCCGCGTTGCATGCATAGGGTGACGTGGCGCTCCCGGATTGGTTCAAGTAAGTCAAATTTGCTAAATTCATAACTAATTAACGGTAGCTCGGATAGATGCACATTATCATGTATTTTGCTCAGAAAAACAAGAGGAATCCATTAAAAATATAATTGAAGCCTGATTACTTTTGCAATTCGAAAAGTAATAGAAGATATCAACTATAATGTATTAATGTTTAAAGAACCCTATTTTGAGATGAATAATATATTTATAAGGGTTTAATAGATGATTAAAGTTGATATTAGCCTGTTAATGATAAAAAGGAACATTAGGAAGAAAAAGGATGAACTTTGCATATAATTAGTTAATTTAGAGATTCATATGCATGAATAGGCTTTAATGGGCCTTGAAACCCTAATGTTGGTAATTAGGACTACTAATGGCTTTAATTATTCAATTTCATGTATAGAACTGAGTTTTCATGGTTATAAGATATTTCGAGCATTAAAGTTCCTAAATTGTGGATAAATACCCTAAATGTAGTAATTAGGGTTTTCTAATGAATAAAAGATAGAATTAATGGTAAATCGAGTTCATATGTGACTTGGACCATAATGAACTATGAATTGATGATAAATGCGTATAATAATATTGTCATGGATTAAAAGGGATAAAAATAGTAGCTTTAATGTAAAAGGGGCTTAATGGACTTATTTAATGGTTAATCATGCCTTAAATCCAAAACTGAGGATTAGATGTTGAGATAATTAGGGTTTGTGATCAATTTCGTTAAATTAGGGTTAAAAATAGTAAAAGATAAAAGGGAAACCCTAATTGCAATAGAAACCCTAAAAGTGAATTAGAAACCCTAGGAAGCGAGCTAGGTTTAATGGATCTTGATGACATGAATAATAAAAAGGGAATTACGTGATTATTTCAGGATCTTGTTGAAATGCTTGCTTGCTTGGATTCTTATTTGCATGGATATTTCTATTCAAATCATTAGATCAGGTATGTGGTTAATTATGAATAACCGCCTTAGTTTTCCTGAGGATTTTCCAGATGGTTAACCGCATTGAATGCAAATTATTAGTTGGATGTTCATACTTGCAAACTATAAAGTCACTATGATTATTACATTAATAATAGAAGTATGTATTCTCGCACCTACATGCCACCCTGATGGATGACGCCAAAGGTCAGACCCATATGGGTAGACCAATGGACACCTTGAGTGGTGACCCTAGGCACCAAGCTCGGGAATGAGAAGGTGGCCTATGATATTGCATGACTAGAGGGCACCATGAGTGGTGACCCCAGGCACCAAGCTCAGGATTGAGAAGGTGGCCTTAAGTCATTAGCAAAGGAAACCCTAAGGTGGGTATGCCAGGGTTAGGGCAAAAGCGGTGGAGAATGTCATACTGGAAAATGTAATTTGGCTGGTTAATTAACTTAATTGTGATAATTAGACTGTTATCCATATGTGCAGACTTTTGATTGTCCCCACATACCAGTATATTTTGATATACTGACCGACGTTTTAGGAACAATAATTGAAGGAACAAACAGTAAAGTGACACATTGTGGAAATAAACCATAAAGTGCAAGGAGGATTAGATAGATTAATTCAAGCTCTGGATAGATAGATTTCCAAAGTTTTCAAAGGTAAGTAAAATTTTAATTTTATACCAAATTCCAGTTAGTTAGTAGAATTTAATAATTATTATTGATTATTTGTTGAACCTTTGATCCTGTTAATTGAATAACAGCTCTGACCTTTGGTCTCCCTTAATTGGGGGTTACCTGGAGATGGGGTCGTTACAATTGGTATCAGATCATATGTTCCTCAATTAATCTTTAATTATTATTAAATTTTACAAATTCTGTAGAACCCAAGGGAGTTATTAGAGGATTATCCGAAAGATAGAGGTGTCTAGAAAAGGATCACAACCGGGGGTTGGCAATATTTTCCTCCGCACCGCTAGTCGGAATATGAGGACTCTCGGATCTGTGTGACTACCTGGACAAAGTCTTAGGGTATGAATCGAAATAAGATACCTTTAGGACTCTCTCATCTTGTTCATCCCTTCTCAACTCAAATTCTGTTAAGGACCTTAAGGATTAGGGTTTTCTCTCTTCTCCTCACCCTCTTGAGGTATGGGTAAGGTTGATAAGGATTAAGGAATCCTCCACCAAATTAATAAAAAGCATGTAAATAAGATGTGATGGACATAAGCTTAATAGAGTAAGCATAAAAGAATAGATACATGCTTAGGTCGTATGACATAAGTTGTCATTGCCCTCAGGAGAGACCTGAGGCTAGACCTTCTTGTAAGGAGGATGAGTAGAGAAAGTGAGTCTTGGAGGTAGAGATCTACATTAAAGTAGAGACCTAGCATATCCTTTAAGGATGATGTTAACCCTAACCCTAAGTGGAGGTTAGAGAGAGAGAGAGAGATGACATGATGAGTTAGATGACATGGTTGACTGGGTGTTTGGATAGATCTGCTTTTTGGATTGCCATATGAGCCATGAGAGGTTAGATGACCTAGTACCTTTGACGACCCAACCCTAGAAAGTGTCGGGCATGTTAGAGTGAAGGATAGCTCCTTCATTGATGAGGTTAGTGAAGGACCTATAGAAACCCTATGGCTTATGTAAGTAGGGGATAGCATGCACCCATAGTACGTTAGTGGTACGGTAGAAGGTTGAAACCCTGGCCAGAAGGGCACGATGGATGGCTTATGAGATGAGCATAAAGAGATATGGATAATCTTGAGCCAAACATGAGTTGAGCATAGGCTAAACCCACATAGGGGTATGCTTGTGAGCATGAGACTTCATGGAGAGAAGACCTCTAGTAGTATGGCTGAATGTGGAGTTAGCTCTAGAGAAAGAAAGTAAGAACCCAACAAGGATGTTGGAAGCCTAAAACCCCAAGATATGGTGAACAATGGGGAGTTGAGGATGATGCGACCTAAGTGGATGATAGTGGTTGCCTTATGCGTGACCCCTGGAGGCTGATGATATCTTGGTCATCTTTAGAGGAAACAAACGCTGGCGAGATGATGATGCTTCTGGTACCTATGGTATAAGTAACTACCTGCTGGATGAGATAAAGAGTGCCTTAGATCCTGAGGAGGTTTAAGTAACCTGTTGTGAGGTTTTAAACCTAGTTGAATGTCATGGTAGGGGACCCAACTCTGAGGTGTTTCTCGAATGAAAGGATGACATACCTTGGACATGCTTGATTCGTAGTTAAGAGGTTGAGCATGCAATCAGACACCCAAAGGTGGACCTAGGGTTTCTAGGCCTAAGAGGGGAAGCAGTGTACCTGATGATCATGATAAGATTTGAGTCTCTATAGCTTCGAGCATGTGTAGAGGAAAAAGAAACCCCTTAAGTTAAGGGTATGATGAACCCCTCACAACTAAGTGGATCTAATATGGAGGATGAGAGCAAGGTGACCTAGCATGGTTTAATAGGTGGTCTGCTTGTGCCTTAGTAGCTGCTGGGTTAGGCATGCTCATGTGGATGCAAACCCTAAGGACGCTTGTGACCTTTGTTATCAAGGTGTAGTTTCCTCCCATCCTGGGAGAGGGACCCTTTGGTAGGGAGTTTACCAGATTTGCTGGTTTTGAGGTAACCTAAAGAAGTTTCATAGGATCTTGAGAAGCTAAGTGAAAAGTACACGATATGAGTTTGAACCTGTAGACCCATAGTTAACCATCTCTAAGTGCATATGGATGTGTTACCATGGAGGTAACCGGTATGGGGCCTGACCAAGGTAGGCAGGTTGCCATGACCCCTATGAAGGGATGAAAGTCAGTCATGAATGCAGAGAGAGATGATGAACGATTGGGTAAGGTTCTATGTTGGACATGTACTATAATAGAATCCTAAGTCTATCCTATGGTCAGGTAGGGATAAGACCGATGGAAGAAGGAGTTGCCTAATTCCCTAGTTGCACATGACCATAGATTCGGGAGGTAACAGCTATCATTGTCTGAGGGCCATGTGTTAGGAGATTGATCACCTTCATAAACTCATGGGACCCAAAGGGAAGATGAGTACGACACTCTCTGGATGCATAAGGTAAAACGGATGACCCCAAAAGTGTCGGCACCCTATAGACCTAGAGGAGATGACCAAGGATTGTGTTTAGACCAAGTAGGGTTGAGACCAGTTTTCCATGGGAGTAATTTTGATATCACGATGTTTGTGATGAAGAGACATAGGTGGCACGTTTCAACTTAGATTTGAAAGTGTACTGGAAAGGTGGGATGTACCATCTCTACTCTTGGAACAGGAAGAACTCTGTATTTGGACTGCAGGCAAATGCTTATTTCCTCTTGTTATGAGAATGAGAGATAGGACAATACACATGCCTTACACCAAGGATAAAAGATGATGGAAGTTGGAACGTTGCTACAAGGTATGAGGATAGAAATGATAACATACCTTTATGGAGTGAATGATACATGGATGGTTTACAAACACTAAGAGTATTAAGGAAATCATCTTGTAAGGATGTTTTATCATGAGCTATGTGGAAATTGCAAGTTATGCAAAGTTGAGTTGAATCACCATGAGGATGAGCTCAGAGTTTCTCGATGAAGACAAACTTATAGTTTGAGATGAGATGATAAGTGGAATATGTGGAGGTGTATGTCTTCAACATTACCTAACACCTAAGGATAAGAAGTGATAATGAATGCTCTGGTTGAGATATAGCTGCCTAGTTAGCGGGAAGCTAGAAGAAGTTGAGATTGTTCGACTAACCCTATGTTTGGAAAGAGGATGTGTTTTGGCTAACACACAGATGTAACAAGATATGTTGAACACGTTAATGGTTGTTTGGTTAGCCAGTTTAATCGTTGATGTAGTAAAAGGATGGTGATAGAACCTCAGATGTTCTTCTTTGAAAAGAAAAGTGATGAAACCCTGATGAGAGTGGCTTAGGGTTTATGAGATATCAAGCTTGAGGAATCATGACAAACAGGAGATCATGGTTTTAAGATCATCATACACCATGAAACTACAAAGATAGTAAGTGATGGTAGAGATTTGGATGCCTAATACATGTTGCATGTGGCCATGCAAGCCGGGAGGTGAAGGACGAATGCCAGTAACCCAGTGCATGGATATAAAGTATAAAGAATCCCCGAGAGAGAATGGGAGTTTTTCACTATGGATATTGTGGTAAGTCTCCCCTAGACCAAGGAGGGTCGAGGTGCAATATGGGTTATGGTAGATCGCCTTACCCAGATGACATGAGAAAGGAAGAGTGCTGTCAAGGGACAGATTGGGTTGAACTACTTAAGAGAGAAAGATGGTTCGACCATACCTTGATGTGAGTTCAGAAGTTCTTGGGTATGACCAAGGTTCACTTCCATAAGGTGGAAGTAGATACATGAAGAACTCAATAATAGTACAGTTTATCGCCCCGTACTAATGGACAATATGATCCAGACTAGAGGGTATGATGGGAGCATGTGTGCTCATTTAGGGTGATACATAGAGACAGTTCTTAAGATGTGATGTTAACCACCATAGCCTTTATCGGGATGCAAGAAGTTTTATAGGGAGGTTGTGTCAGTCACCACTTCATTATGATGATGTTGGTGAAGGAGGCCTCGTGAAGGTCAGAAAAGAACCACAGTGTGTGCAGATGAAGTCGCTTTGATTGTGCAATGGCTAAAAGAAAGCCCAGTGGTGACATGAGTCACGAGCTAATGCAAAGCAGACTGACATGCAGTTCACTGTGGGAGAATATGTGATGTGAAAATCCGACCCCTCTGAGCTACAGCTGAGAAAGCTGAGTCCCCGATATATGGGTCCATTTGAGATGGATTGGTGGAGATGGTTGTGTTTAGCCTTGCCCCTCAGGATAACATGATGTGTAATGTGTTCCATGAGTCCGATCTAGAGCACTATGTGAGGTACTAAAGCCATGTGTTGAACCCTAAACCTATTCAGCTTTTGAAAAGCTAAAATGTCCTGAGTCACCCATGAGGGTACGATATACCAAGGTAAGAAAGAACTCCGATGGAAGAATATGAAATGATGAAGGTTCTTGGGAAGCACCATGGGAAGGGTGAAGCCACATGGGAGCCCTGATGGACATAAGAAAGGCTTATCCTGATTTGTTTGTTTGCTTGTTGGAATTTTGAGGACAAAATTCTTATAAGAGGGGAAGGATGTTACAACCCAATATTTTGGGTTCATTTGGTGAGAAATATAATTTCTCCTATTAAAGATATTTTAACAACAAATGATATAAATGGAATTCGTTTACAATAGCCTTGATGATTGTGTAGTGGGCTTTATTGGCTATTGGGCCCAAATAATAAGAAAATTCAATTAGTGAATGAATAATTGAATATTTGAGAAAAGAAGAATGTGGAAACCTCTAGAAGGCAAATCCAAAGAGGGATTTCATGCCTCTTGGGTTCCTTGGGTTCTAAGGAGTCCAAAGTTGCAAAGAAAAGCAATAGGAAAAGAAAAGATTAATAAAGTATTTCTTTCTTAAGAAAGAAATTGAAAAAAAAGATAAAATGTGGAAAACAAGTGAAAAGAGGTATAATTGAGTTATCCTTTGTGGAATTTCGTATCCCAAGGATTTCTAATGTTAAAGGGAATACCAATAAGGAAAATAAAAGAGAAATAAAGAAAGATTCTAAAAAAGAACTAATAAACAAGATAATGGGAAATAATGAAGAATAATGCATTTAGATGCATCTAGAAGGATAATGAGTGTCCAATAAAAAGGATTTCGAAATAATAGAGTGCCTTGGGATCCAAGGAGTCCCAATGAAGAAAGAGGAAATAGATAATACCAAAATTGCAAAATAAAAGGATAATGTGATACATTCTTAATAAATTTTGTGAATTTGATAAAAAGAAAGTATTTTCCTATTAAATGAAAATAGAATTTCGTGCCATTAGAATAAAGGGCAAGTTTTAAGAGAATGAAAGAAGTAATTTTCGAAATCCTCATATTTAAAGAAAAAGGAAAATCTAAGAGATGATGAAGAGAGAGGAGGTTGCTTTTTCATGAAGGAATATAACTTCCTAGTAGGAAAGGGATTTGGCAACTCGAGGATAGCAATCATAAAGCTTCGTCACCCCCTCTATAAAAGGAGGGAGAGCTCTGGGTCGAGTCCAGGAGGGAGAGATCCCACGTACCCTCCTATCTTCTTCTTCTTCTTCATGATCTTGGCAACGAAACCCTAACTAAAAGGTACAGCGTGAACCTGAAGCAGGAGGCGGCAAGGTGGAGTTGTAGAGAGGAGCCTGATGCCCTACGGAACCAGAGCATAGCTCCACCATCGAGGGTAAGCCTGGACTTGCGCGCAGCTGCAACGTCATGGCAGCAATGGCGGCCCCGCATGATAGGTCGAGTATGCCTGCTTTGGCCAGATATAGCATGACCTGGGCGATGCCCTAGGTGCGTCAGAGGTAGAGGAGTAGGGGCGGCCCTCGACGGTGGTCCATTGGTCCTAGGATGGAGGAGGCAAAGCTCCGAAGTGCAGCAGGGCGGTGCACAAGCAGGGTTTGCGCAAGCTTGAAGACGATGCGGCCGTTGGACGATTCTGCCCTCCATGGGCAATAGCAACGAACAACTTAACCAGGGGTATTATCGTAATCTGGTTATAAACTCAAAGGCAAGCCACGTTGCATGCATAGGGTGACGTGGCACTCCCGGATTGGTTCAAGTAAGTCAAATTTGCTAAATTCATAACTAATTAACGGTAGCTCGGATAGATGCACATTATACATGTATTTTGCTCAGAAAAATGAGAGGAATCCATTAAGAATATAATTGAAGCCTGATTCCTTTTGCAATTCGAAAAGTAATAGAAGATATAAACTATAATGTATTAATGTTTAAAGAACCCTATTTTGAGATGAATACTATATTTATAAGGGTTTAATAGATGATTAAAGTTGATATTAGCCTATTAATGATAAAAAGGAACATTAGGAAGAAAAAGGATGAAATTTTCATGTAATTAGTTAATTTAGAGATTCATATGCATGAATAGGCTTTAATGGGCCTTGAAACCCTAATGTTGGTAATTAGGACTACTAATGGCTTTAATTATTTGATTTCATGTATAGAACTGAGTTTTCATGGTTATAAGCTATTTCGAGCATTAAAGTTCCTAAATTGTGGATAAATACCCTAAATGTAGTAATTAGGGTTTTCTGATGAATAAAAGATAGAATTAATGGCAAATTGAGTTCATATGTGATTTGGACCATAATGAACTATGAATTGATGATAAATGTGTATAATAATATTGTCATGGATTAAAAGGGATAAAAATAGTAGCTTTAATGTAAAAGAGGCTTAATGGACTTATTTAATGGTTAATCATGCCTTAAATCTGAAACTGAGGATTAGATGTTGAGATAATTAGGGTTTGTGATCAATTTCGTTAAATTAGGGTTAAAAATAGTAAAAGATAAAAGGGAAACCCTAATTGCAATAGAAACCCTAAAAGTGAATTAGAAACCCTAGGAAGCGAGCTAGGTTTAATGGATCTTGATGACATGAATAATAAAAAGGTAATTACGTGATTATTTCAGGATCTTGTTGAAATGCTTGCTTGCTTGGATTCTTATTTGCATGGATATTCCTATTCAAATCATTAGATCAGGTATGTGGTTAATTAAGAATAACCGCCTTAGTTTTCCCGAGGATTTTCCAGATGGTTAACTGCATTGAATGCAAATTATCAGTTGGATGTTCATACTTGCAAACTATAAAGTCACTATGATTATTACATTAATAATAGAAGTATGTATTCTTGCACCTACATGCCACCCTGATGGATGACGCCAAAGGTCAGACCCAGATGGGTAGACCAATGGACACCTTGAGTGGTGACCCTAGGCACCAAGCTCGGGAATGAGAGGGTGGCCTATGATATTGCATGACTAGAGGGCACCATGAGTGGTGACCCCAGGCACCAAGATCGAGATTGAGAAGGTGGCCTTAAGTCATTAGAAAAGGAAACCCTAAGGTGGGTATGCCAGGGTTAGGGCAAAATCGGTGGAGAATGTCATACTGGAAAATGTAAATTGGTTGGTTAATTAACTTAATTGTGATAATTAGACTGTTATCCATATGTGCAAACTTTTGATTGTCCCCACATACCAGTATATTTCGATATATATAGACCGACGTTTTGTTTGTCGGCGTTTTAGGAACAATAATTGAAGGAACAAACAGTAAAGTGACACATTGTGGAAATAAACCATAAAGTGCAAGGAGGATTAGATAGATTAATTCAAGCTCAAGATAGATAGATTTCCAAAGTTTTCAAAGGTAAGTTAAGTTTTAATTTTATACCAAATTCCAGTTAGTTAGTAGAATTTCATAATTATTATTGATTATTTGTTGAACCTTTGATCCTGTTAATTGAATAACGGATCTGACCTTCGGGTTTCCTTTAATTGGGGGTTACCTGTAGATGGGGTCGTTACAATCTACATGAATAGAATAAGTACTTGATATTTGTATCCTGTATAGAGATTTTAACTATTGATTAATCTACATCTAAAAACGTTGATTATAATATGCTTGTAGGAAATAAGATGTTAGCTTTGTTGTATCATATCTATGAGATTGGGGTTCTCACCCGTGGTTTTCTACAACCTTTTTAGGTATGCTGGAGTAGTAGAAAAGAAGTGTTGATCAAGATGTAACAAGAAAGAATATAGTTAAGTCTAGAGTGTCCATGTACTCTCACTTTTGTGAGTGATGGGTCGGTAGTTGATGAACAATATGTTAGGTTGTTTATGTGATGTTTTCTTACAAATACGAGTTGTAAGTTGATCTATCACATTCATGATGTTGTAGTATCATGGATCTATCTCATGTTCTTTTCTTACTTTGACAAATTAAATAAATGAATTTCAATCTATGCTCTTATCATGACCTATTTTGTAATGGATCTAATGTCATGAAACACATTTTTATAAAATCTCATCTGAAGTGTGACAAGTGTTTGTAATCAAATCTTTATATGGATTGCCAAATTCAGAAATTTTCAACGCGGTTTTTGATAGATAATAGATTAAAGTTGGTTTTTTTACTTTTTAAATGAATTGACTATATATGGTCAAACATCATTGACCCTAGGTTCACATATTTAGCTTCCATCATCCATCCCAATACAAAGAGATCTTTTGGAAGCAGTAGCCTTGGTTATCATACCAACCAAAAATAGTATTTGCAAATATATTCTGTAGATATCTCATGAGGTGTTGTGCAATGTACTTGTATTGGACTTCCCTATTGTGAATGTAACTTGACCAGTTAACCATTTCTTAACAATTGAATAGTTGGTTAGTGAGTTATTTTCTATCCACACATTGTTAGATTTCTATGCAAACTCCTGGGTCAAGACATGTGTTGAACCACAAAATCAAAGTCAAAATCAAATTGCTTTTCCCCATTGGTACTTGACCTTCTATAGACTCATGTATGGTTTCAACATATGTTACCTAAATTTCAATTAGATTTTTTTTGTATACCACATAGATTCATGTACCCCTTGAAGTCAAAGTTCATTCCTAAGTCTTAGATTGTGGACATGCATGCATACCTTGCAACAATCACCCTCCTTGTTAAGCACTCAGGGTGAAGAGGTCCCATAATGATATTTCTTCTAGCCCCACTCCTGAAAGTGACTCTTTAGCGATGCTTGCCCAATTTCTTTAACTTTTCCACCTCTAGATGAGATATTACATATGTAAGATCTTGTGCCATCTCCTTCTCCTTAGTTTCTGATTCTTCTTTCACTTTGTATGTGTGGGACCCAAAACTTATGTCCAAGTTGATGGGAACCATCTCTACAAATTTATTTTCTTCTACTTCTATGATCAACCTCCTTCTTCTTGGTGTGGTTTAGATTATAGCTACAAAGAGGATGCAGAATGCTGTGTGAACATGGGTTGTGTTGGTGTATGTGAGGTAGATGGATCTACATCATTATTCACTCTTCATGATTGGGTTTTGGCCTCCACCTTGATTGAGTCAATGAGGTTATCCAACTCATTTTCTAATTGTGATTCTTCCTCTCCATGGTAACTGGGATCTGATGTATGATGTCTAGAGGAGGAACGGAGAAGAGAATGGCTCCCAGAGACTGAGTGGGCATGAGATCCATAAATTGAATTTGGGCAAGACTCCTCCCAAGTAGCATAGGTCGTTTCTTTTCCCTTTCTGTATTTCTTGTCCGTCTGGTTTTGTCTACCCTCTTTGTGGTAGTCATAAATATTCCTATGGCTTCCCTTGTGGTGGTGCATCATGTCTTTTGGGCATTCATTCTTGTAGTCCCCCCTTTATCCATACTCATATTACCTAGGCATATAACATGAGGGTTTTACCTTGAAATGTTTTCCTTTCGATTAGTGGACTTCAAGGTCACTTGAGGACCCATATTCACTTGATGAATGAGGAATTTGGCTCACGACGTGTACTTGCACTGGTTCTTCAACTTGTGATTTTAAGGCAACCCCTTCTTCTTCTTAGAATCCTTCTCTTCTCCTCTTTCTTCTTCCTCTTGTGAATTGATTCTCACCTCATAAGTTTGAAGATTTCTAGTGACTCCTTCAATAGGGACAATGGAGAGGGTCTTGTTTTCTTGTTTGGAAGTGAATTTCTTGTCCCAACGAAGAGGAAAAGAATGGATGATCTTTGAATTTACATTTCCTTGATCCATGTCATTATTCAAAGAAGCAATTCAATTTACAAGAGTGTTGAGCCTAGCATACATTTCAGCCACACTTTCTTTCTTTCCCATCTTTAAGCCTTAAAAGAGTTGGGTGAGCATGTAGACCTTGAATTCTGTGACTTTCTTTGACCCTTCCTAAGTAGTGAATAACTTATCCCATATATCATGAGCCTTGTTCCCAGAAGAGACTCGGTTGAACTCAGTTGGAGTTATGTGGAGTAGAGGATGATAATTTCTCTAGTATTGAGTAGTGCCTTCTTCATGTTGCCTCATCCTAGGTGCTCATCTCTCCTTCCAGTTATGTATCGAGGAGAACAACCAAATCCCACATGTCAAAGCTCATACCTTCAATGTAGAATTGCATCCTTCTTTTCCAATAGAAAATGTGCTACGCATGAAGAATCCACCCTCTATGCTGAGAGAACCACGTAGCTTTTTGCCCATATTCTCTTACTTTTATAGAATAGTGTCTTGGAGAAGATTTTCTCTAATACCATTTATTGGATCAATGGTATATAGGTATGGGGTGAATAGAGCTAAATCACTTGCTAAAAAACATTATAGACCTTTAAGGTATATTGAAATTTGAGTGCAACTAAACAAGCTTAGCAGGGATTATATAAATTGAGAAAGAACATGGAAAACAATTAATTATAGTGGTTCAAGCCTCTAAACATAGAGATGTTCTCCACCACTTGAATAGGTCAACCTCTAGGATTTGTAGCTACAAAAACCACCTTATACTCACTTATAAGAGATACACCATATGACCACCCTTTTCTTGATCAAGGGATAAACAAGATTCCCTTTTAGGAAAAGAGAGCCAAAAACCATAATTAAGGACTTACCTATCCACCTAAGAAGACTTTTCATGCTTCACCAAGGTTGTACCCTCTCTTGAAGAGCGTCTTCCTCCTTGAATTATTCATTTCCTTTGTCAAGGAAGCAATCTTCAATTTACCAACTTGAGAGAAAAAGAGTGGGGGAAGAAGAATTTGAGAGCTTGACAAGATTACAATGAAGTAGCTCTCTTATATAAATACTAGATCACTCACAATGACACATTGAATGTCATCAAGTGTAACATCCCAGGATTTGAGGCCTCAGATAGAATGATCTTAAAAGGAATGATTGAACTATCCATATTACCAAGGTGCACCTCCTTTTCAAGGAGCCCATCACTAAAGAACTCCATGGTTAAGTGTGCTCAACTTGGAGTAGTATTAGGATGGGTGACCAGTCGAGAAGTTTATCCTGGCTTGCGTGTGAGTGAGGATAAAACACAAATTTAAGGCTAGTGGTGGTTTGTGGGGCCAATCGTCATTCTTGAAACCCTGCTACAGCCTTGGGCAATGGGCCCGAGCGTTAAAAATGGTATCTGAGCAAATTCCCCTCCAGTAGGTGGGGCGCACATGGGCATATGGCATGCCAGTATTAAGCCATGTGATCCATGCAAGTTGGAAAGGGATATCTACTGAGACAAGATGGATCCACCCTTGTGTTGGTAGCTATGGATGGGAGTTGGGTGTCCATGGGCCATTATGGGTCTGCACTGAAACGAGGGAAGAAATTATGAGTCCGTATGTTGAGCCTTGATGAGGACATCAATAGTCTAAGTGGGGGGGGATTGTAACATCCCAGGATTTGAGACATAAAATAGAACAATCTTAAAAGGAATGATTGAACTACTCATATCACCAAGGTGCACCTCCTTTTTAGGGAGCCCATCACTAAAGAACTCTAGAGTTAAGCATGCTCAACGTGGAGTACTACGAGGATGGGTGACCAGTAGGCAATTCCTAACTTGCGCGTGAGTGAGGACAAAGTGCATAATTAAGGCTAGTGGTGGTCTGTGGGGCCATTCGTCATTCATGTAACCCTGCTAGATCCTTGGGTAGTGGGCCCGAGCATCACATCAAGCTTGAGAATGATTAGGTGGCTCTAGGGTATTTTCACTGAACTATAGGATACAAGCATGAACGACAACCTTAGAATGATGTCCAAAGTTCTATATTTAAATTTGAAGGTGCCCAATAGCCACTAGTTTGTTCAGATTTGAATTCTAGACCATTTTAGAGAGGATTGTAGCTTTTACAATAGGTATAAATCACTTTATGTCTCTCTCTGACAACAATTGTATGCTTTATAAATATAAAGTCCTTGATCAAGATGCAAAGAGGGTATCTCAGCCGATGACACCAAATGGCATGTCTTTTAGTCTCATCGACTGAGATACTATGATAGCTAGCATCTCGAGAAATGATCATGCATGATCAAGGAATCAACTCATCCATCAAGATGTGTTCTAGGACAATCTCGACTGATGAAAAATGTTGTGTTCATTTGATCATTTTGCCAAAAGTGCATAAAACATCAAACAAAACATTCTAGTTATCATTTGATCTTAGTTACACGTCATAAAGTCATCGCAAATTATTTGAAACAACAATCTAAGTGGAATTCTATGTATATTCCAAATTATTGATTTTGTGTTGTTTCGGCTTGTAATTTCACAAATTAGGAATTTCAATGCTTTGAGTGTACCTAAATATCTAAAGTTGACTCAAAGGAAATGTTACACACACATGAATGGAATGGTGAATTCATGACTAAAGTATGGGAATGTATAATGTTCAAGTCAATAGCTTGTTCTAGGTTTGATCAGTTGCTTGCCTAGTGGATCACTTTCTAACTTGTTTAGTATAATACTAGATTAATTTATCTATAGATTCTTGCTTACTATATTGTTAATGATTAGTTTAACTTAGTCCAATTTCTTTCTTGATAATTTTAGTTGAATATAATTGATAGAGTAGGTTTAATTTAGGTTTGGTTCTTATTTTCTTTATTTGTTTGCTTCTTCATCTAGTGTGATCGAAACCCCCACTCAAACCCAAAAACCTATAATCCCTTTCTCTAGAACCCTAAATATGCAAACCCTACTTAGATTTTTGAACCCCACTACTCGTGGATCGATCCCTAACATGATCACTCTTTATGGTGCAATCTGAACCCTGTGTGTATTTGATCGTATCGATTAGGGTCTAAAAATCTTTATTACCACAAGTGTGCCCCTGAGCACATTTGGGAAGAAGAAAAAATGGAAATGCGGGCAGGGACATGATACACATGTTACATTTATTTAACGTAGACTTAGGTGCATTAAACATATCAAAAAAATTGCAATTTCAAGTAATTAAATGGAAGGCTAAATAATGCATGTTTGAGTTGAAATTTGACACTGTTGGAAATTCAAGATATGAGGAAGTCAAATTTAACTTTAATTTCCAAGAGACTCTTTTCCTTCAAGAGCCTAGGAGACTGCCAACTCCGCTAAGCTCTCAAAAGTGTGGTAACTAGTTAACAACACAATGAGGATAAAGTGAGATTGCATAACATATTCCCCGTATCAAAGAAAGCTAGAGATGAACAACTAAAGTTACCATATGTAATACATATATATCCCACGAATAACAAAAACTAGAGCTGATGAACTCTAACTACCGGATGTAGAATTCATACGCATATCCCATGAATAACAAAAAAACTGTAGCCAATGAACTGAAATAGATGATGGCTGATGAGTTGATTGTAAAATGAGTCTAAACTTATAATAATGACCAGGTTAATTTGTTGTGTCACAGCTACATGACTTAAATGTCAATCAATGGAAGACATAATACACTATTACTCTTACCACAAGCATATCCACCACCTACCCGCTCACATAATCCCATATATATTCACAAACAGAAATTCTTGATAGCACACAGCCCAAACCCCGAACCATCGCACCAATCAAACCCCGAACCAACACACATTTCCATTTATCCCTTTTCCCTTATTCTATTCGTCTTCTCCATTTCTAGCCTTCCTCTTCGGTGACGCCTGCTCTCCGCCGCTGATTCCTCTACCCTCCGGCACGGCGTAAGTGACTTGGAGGACCGTGAGAGCTGTGACCATACAGGACACACCATCTGTTCCCCCGCCGCCATAGCCCATGCCTTCTATTGTGAGGTATGTACTGTTGCATCACTACCATTGATGATTCAGAGGATCCTGCTTGGTTTGAGGCTCATTCCAGTGACAGACCTCCCTGAGGCACCGCTTGACCAAACAATGGACCCACTATCCCGGAGCACCAAGTCGCCTTCTTCTGTAAGCTCATGTGCCACCTTGACTATTGTGTGTGCATTTCGTGTAGTACTTTGTGTTCATTCTCACTCACAAATTCATCACTCACAAATTCAGTTCATTTTGTCTTCCATTTAACCTCTATTTATATTTATCTTGCCTACATTTTAGTTATTTTGCTTATTGCATGATGTTCATTTCCCAATTCAAATCCAACCCCAATGGAACTTCACCACGATGTTGCAGCTGATGCAGAGTTATTCCTGAAGAAACAACATTGCATACGACATGTCTTACTTAACACACAACATGTCCCTTCAAAAATAACTTCACAGAATGCCGAACACGCCGTGTGGTGTAACTCACACGGTGTGTGTGTTTCCAGCAGCCTTAATCCCAGGACAAAGAAGACGCGACACGACGTGTTCCTCTTGAGAACACGACGTGTCTTTGGGACCTGAAGGCTGACTACATCTTACTACCAACGCATACGACGTGTCCTTGGGACCTGAAGGCTGACTACATCTTGCTGCCAATGCACATGGTGTGTGTTTATTCAAACACACAGTGTGCCTTTTGCCTGAATCGACTCCAGAAGGTTATCTCATGGCGTGTCTTTATTTGACACGTCGTTTACTTCACTGAAGCAACACTATCCAGCGAGATTGCACGTCAGAACACGGCGTGTCTTCCAAAAGACACGTCGTGTCATTATCAGTTTCTACAAAGATAAAAACAACCACCTCACGAATACAACTCAATGGGTGGTTATGACTCATCATTTTGGAAGTGTCTTTCATCCAAGAGAAGTTGCAGAGCTAAGAAGGGTGATTTTGGGGTGGAAGAAGGTGATTTCTTGCCAAAGAACCTCCGTTCTACTTCTTTTCTTCTCTATTTCTTCTTCGGAGGTGCAACATAGCTACTTCTCTCACTCAAGCTTTCTGGGAGGGAAGATTGTCTGAGTTGAAGCAGCTCTAAGGGTAGAATTCCATTCTTCTAGCTGGAGTTCTACTCCCCTTTGGCAACATCTTTGGTTCCCCTAGCTTTTTCTTCTCTTAAACATGCAAAACTATGAAATTTCTGCATTGTATCTACACATCTTCATTATGGATGAATAGAACTCTTTTCTTGGGCATGGGAGAGTAACTCCCATTCCATGTTCATGTAAACTCAAAATTTCTATTTATTACTATTTAACTTGCTATTTCCATAGATGTCTATGGTACTTCTTACTTGTATGTTTGGCTAGACACCTTTTGTACATGTTTTATGCTGACCTTGTACTTCGAGAGAATGTATGAGGGAGTAAGGAGTGGAATCTACGGCAATATTTTCTTGACCATGGGAGTGGCTAGGGAATGTTGAGGGTTTAGGTTGTGTTTGAGACTAAGCATAGACGCGGGAGTGTTATGTGACCTTGAAAACCATCTCATGACATTGGGAAATGCATGAAGATGACAATCTCCTTGCTTGTTAACAATGATCTATATTTTATTTGTTCATATGATATGATGGTATGGTGGTGAAATCTAATGCCCAAGCTCTTAACCATTTAATCAAACCCTTTTATTTTAATCCTTTTGCTTTTACTTTCCTTTTAAGTGTGTAAAAAAATCCAGCCTTTTGTAACCCGATTTAGATTAATGAAAGTTAACAAATTTGTGCCTAGCTAGCCTAGCTCCTTGTGTTCGACACTCAACTACATTGACCCTATACACTTGTGCATGATTAATGAGTTTAGACTTCTCTTCTAAAACTCCCAGCAAGTTTTTGGCGCGTTTTTCAGGGAGCTACGATTATCTTTAGTTAGAGTAGAAGCGTTAACAAGTAATTGAGACTAAGTCACCATTTCCATATTTGATATTGTGATACCTCTTAGTTTTTGTGAGTCTTACTCAATTTTTGCTTTTTAGGTTGCACGTGTCATTCTAAGAGAGGTCTACAAACATCCATCTTTCTCGACCCAGAGATAGAACAGACTTTCAGCAGCCAGAGACAAGTAAGGAGGGGTGAGAACTCTTCAAACTTGGATGGATCACAACCTTCATCACCACATTCAGCACATTCTTCGCCTTCACCCGAGCCTCCTCAAGAGTTGGAGATGGAGGACAATCGTCTACTCAAGGACTTTGATGTACTTGCTTCCATTAATATTCATGGAGCCATAGATCATCCTACGATAGAGGTCAACAACTTCTCCATCAACCCTACAATCATACAGATGATCCAATATAATCGATTTGGGAGAACGCCAATGGAGGATCCAGACCTCCACTGTGAGAACCCGTTACTCTAAATGAGATTACTCAAAACATAAAACACAATCAATCACCAATTATCCACATACCCAAAAATATGGGTAAATTAAAACTGATTTCAACGTCAGCACCAGATCAAAAATATTTGCATAAGAGCCCAACATCTTTCTTATATCCATACTATGCCAAGAATTTGATACAAATTGTCCTATCGCCTTAGACACAAAATGTATACACAGGAGAATAATATTTATATATGTCACACAACAAACATTAAAATGCTAATTTTTTTTTGATTCGTTTGAAACACCATATATAAACTTTTTCTCGCCCGGACGTGAGAGTACAAGGACGACTCTAGGAGACACTAGACATCTAATCAACTGTATCAAAGATTCATTACTATAGCTCCTCTTTTATGCCACATGTTTGTTTTTGACACTTCCGATTACCTATAAAAATGTGGCGAACTACAAGGGTGAGACCCATGTCCCAGCAAGAGATATAACCTCCAACAACGTTTATTGATTACAAAAAATTTTAAGTAATTAAATAGTTAAGCATAAAAAATAAGATCAGCGGTACTGATGATTAACAAAATACATAAAGGAGTAGATAATAACTCTTATCATTAGCCAGAATATCATCCTTTATCTTGTTGATAGTATAAGCAATTCAGTAGCATATGCATATCTAGCATCATGATCAAGTCTAGAAACATAGAATTTCTATCATTATGAATAAGTATAGCCACATAAGCATAGCTAACAACATTAGCATGTATAATAGGTCGAACATATTAACATCATAAGAAGAGCTAACAATATAAGCACTACTATCTGCATAAGCATGCTTAGCAGTATATGCATCTCTAGTAACAAAGGCATGGCCAACATGCTAAACATAACTATCAACATGAGATATCTAGCATCATGCTTATAATCAGTAGTAGCATTATGGTTATCAACATAAGTATGGATACTATATGTACACATCTACAATCTTAAGCATATCCACAACATAAGTATATCTACTATCTCTTAATTGCACTAAGCATCATCTTTATGCAAAGATAACAAACAAGGGTTATCATCCAATGTGAAACGTCATGTATAACCATAAACAAATATTCTACATAGTTGTATTACATCTTTTATTATGCCATAGGAAATTTGAATCGTACCATCCAAAGTCTAACTAACCCCTGTGAATGGCTATTCTGTTCCGTACAAGATCTAGGAGTGTTGGTATCGTAAGATCTCTTCCCCTCGGTCAGTATAAGTAAAAAGACAGTGACATATCAGTCAAAGATGCCACCACAACGACATATAGTCAAGATGATAACCACTAGTCCGCCCTTGGTACAGGTCACGACACTAGAAACTAGGCTATACAAACCCAATCACTGAGGTACAACTATAGTTGTCCACTAAACACATCATGCTATAATCACCGAGACACAACCACAACCGTTCTCAATCACATTAGATGTATGAGGCATGACCATAGCCAACCTCCACAATCTGTATTATGGATGACAAGGATATATCCTCAACTTGCCACCCCCACATACTCAACAATATATGCCCTATGAGTTTCCCTTAGAAATACTCGTTTCACCATCCAACAAGTTCTGACACTGAAGAAGGTTCTACGATACAGGGCACTACATGATTAGAGTTGCACTTGATTAGTTATGCCAATTGGGTGAATTAAGACTGCATCAAACAAGTATACATACAAACCCTAATTCACTTCTAGCAAGCATATAAATATCACAACTTTGAAAAGATATAAAACGTGTGAAACATAATTTCTCATCTCATCCTCACATGGTACTATTCACTTGCTATTCATGAGACCACACTAGTCATCATACTATCACAAGATATAAATACTTTCAAAATATCACAGGGTATCAACCCTTATCAACATATGAGGATTACACCTCATTCAGGGCTCAACCATGCCCAAAGGTCATTAAGACCATCATACTATTCCCTACAAGATCATCATTATCTTTGCATGCCTTATAAAAAGGCTCAACAACATCACTTACATGTAATACACCAGATCAACACAATATTGCATTAATTAGCTAGGAGATATTCATAAACAATCATGCAAGGGTTATATTAACATTAAGAACATTCCTTTATTACATAAACATGCATTGAATCTAGATATGATTAACCCTCATCATATTCATAATGCACATGTTTCACATAAGCCAGTATCAACCATGTGGCTATGACAACCACCAATTAACACATTAATGTTATGATCATGTTAAGGAGGTTATTTCACCATCATGCCATCATATAGGAATGTTACAAATGAATACTCATCTTTATCTATTTGCATTAGAGTTAGGTTCAACAAGATAAATTATATTAATGTTACTAATCAACACTTATACCCAAACCCTAACTCATGACATCCGCATTGGATCATGGATGCATAAGGTGAAGCATCACCATCACATTCCATACTATCCTCAAGTATGAACCCACACATAAATCAAGATGTAACCATCAGGTTATAGCATACTAGGGTTTCAACAATAATAAGAGAGTACCCCATGATTGCATTAGTCATTCAAGGACTATTCATACCCAATTACCATCATTTAGTTATATTAAAGCTAGGTATAACGAACTATACCTCATTAGGGTTACATATCCACACAATATGGTTATCATCCCTTCTATTCATATGAGTGAATAGGGAAGACTACCTTGTTTAGGGTATCCCTCCATTTGTTCTATCATCATTCAACCATATCACCATACCACAATGTCACCCAGAACCATTGGATGTTTAAAAGGTAAGACGATTGGTTGTATACATAAGTAAACACCTTGGATAAACCACCTATGAAGTCCTTGATTTGTTCTCTAGAAAGAGTCTCCATCTAACCCTAGACATCCCTTGATTAACAACACAAAAGTTCCATTGAGAGTAGCATATAAACCACAATCGACTGTTCAGTTAAAACAATCCATCCAATGTCAACGAGTAAGCTCCTTAAGTTGATCATATAAAGGAAACCATATAAATCACATTATTAAGACCAACATATTACATTATACATCATTCCAATTTATTGGAGGAATAAATATTAGATCTTGACCATTGGGTCTAGTTCATATGTTAAAACTATCAATTACAGTATAGGTTCAACCATTGCATCAAGTGACCCAAGAAACCATTGGTCTAAGGCTTAATTGATGCTACAACTATATAATTAACTCACCATAGATTTTGGAGATCTGATCCACCATAATTAGTGACCATTAAGTCACCATAGGTTGTTACATCAACACTATATTCATTAATCAACATCACATATTAAGCTAATGTCATCATTGATTGATAACATTATTAGGGTACTTAATGGTTGATCATTAAACTTCTAATTGATCCAAAACCTGACCTAAGGGGGTGACCATAGGTTGTCACCATCATATGACACCTTTGATCCTGACCATCAGTTGTCATGAAGACAACACCATAGGGTTATTGCATTGGTACCATCATCAGGTCATGGGTTTATAAAAGAAATCAGCTTAAAACCCTAAAATTGACCATTGGTTGATAGGTGCTTAGCACCATAGGTCGTCAAACCAACCTGATCCAAGTCATATTATACCTTAGGAATAACGTACACATGATCACATGTTCATCTATAACTGAAATTAGAATAGGAAACATTAGAAAAATTGAAATCCAAGTCAAGTATAGCTTTTTAGTGCATGGATCATCATTTTCAAGCAAGAACATCATCTAGAAAGCTTATGGTAAGCAATAAATGTGGAGAAAGTTATAAAACTTGCCTCTAATGAGAATATGAAACCCCACATAGAAGAAATATTGAACATGTAGGGTAGAAAATCTAAGAATAAGCTATGAATTCGTCCATCTAGCACCTTTCTTCATCAAATGAGCAAACCCTAAGCATAAGGAGCAAGAAAGGTAGGGTTTTAGAGCTTTAGAACAATTTTTACCATAACACAACAAGGTTCCGACCTGGAGGAATGTCTAAGGAAGGAGAAAAGCAAGAGAAATGGAGAATAAAGGAAGAAAACAACTTGCCTTGGTTGAAATCCCTAGAAGATGACCTTGGAAACCCTAGGTAGGGCTAAATGGAGCTCTAGGAGACCTTCTTCTCCAAAAAGAGGTTGTCTTCTACCTTAGAGCACTTGGTTATGCAAAAAAACAGAGTGGATTCATTGATCCAGGTTAGAGGAAAGATAAATCAAGCATATATTCGTACTTGGGCAAGGAAGAGGTAAATATAGCTCATGGATAAGGATGGAAGCAAACATGGTGTGTAAAAGTAGCTTCCCCATGTGTCTATGGCCTTAAAATATTAATATATACAAGAAAACAAACAAGAAAATCCCCGACCATCCTTATAGACCTTCTTAGATTTCATTTTTCGAATTTCCCAGCCAATCACATAATTCATTAGTCGATAGCTACTAAAGGTAGCTCATCCATGAAGGGGTAAATCCTAAAACACCCTTAGAGAAAACAACTTCAAACCAAGGATTAAATAGGTTCCCCATGGATAAAAAAGCTCAAGTATGATGATAGAATATCCAAGGAACATAATTCAAGTAATAAATTGCAAAGAAAACCTCTCAATTGGGTTAATTGTACAAAAGTCCAAAATTTGCATAAAATTGCATAACTTGCTCAAACAATGTCCAAATTGGACCAAATTTGAAACTTAAGCTTGTCTTATTATTTAAAAGCATATCACAAGGTTATATTAGGGTTATAAGAATTAAATTATGATAATTAAGCTTATTCAACTCATCAAGCAAGTTTAGGGGCCTTACATCCACATTGTTGAATTTTTATAGTACCTGTATACATTTAAGATTAATGGTGTTCCAGATGAAGGAGTACACCTAATCCTGTTCCCATTCACTCTATGAGAGAAAGCCAAGGCATGGATCTTCTCATTGCCTCCATGTTCTATCAAGAGCTAGGATGATATGCTAAATGCTTTCCTAGCATAGTACTTCCCTCCTAGAAAAACAACCCAGCTAAGGAATCAAATCACAAACTTCAAGCAACAAGAAGGTGAGACACTTTATGAGACTTGGGATACACACCATGATATGATGAACTGGTTTCTTCTATAGACCGTCTACAATGGGTTATTCTACAACACCCGTATGACCATTGATGTCGCTATAACTGGAACCTTGATGAACAAGTTGTATAGTCAAGCCTTTGCTATCATTGAATATATGGAGCTCAATCACAACCAGTGGTGTTCTGAAAGAACCAGCCAATCCCACTCCTCCACTAGCTCAAGTGAGAAGTCCAGTGGGAAACATACCGCTGATGACGTGGACTTGATATCTGCCAAACTTGATGTCTTAACTTAGAAATTTGAAAGGTTGACTACCCATGTAGTTCAAGCAGTTGAGCAAGTATGTGAACTTGTGGAACATCTAGGCGCAACATTGCTTCTTGTTTTACACCACAAATGAATGCCAATGAAGCACCTGAACAAGTCAATGCAGTGGGGAATTTCAATAATAGACAAGCCTACAATCCATTTTTTGAAACATATAACCCAGGATGGAGAGACCATCCAAAATTCTCTTATAAGAACAATAATTTGCAGAACCAAATACAAGGTCAAGATCAAGGTCAACAACCTATGAGAAACCATCAATCGATGAATACCAACCACCAACAGCCACCGGGGCACAATTCTAGCAACAATAGAAACTTCAATCAATTTCAGCAAGTGACTCCTCCCCACAGAAATCAAGTTTGGAAAGCCTTTGTCACCACAAAAATAAAAAAATAGTGAATTTTAGGCACATGGCAACTTGTTGAAAGATGCTATCACACAACTCTCTTCAAAGGTTGATGGAATTGCACTCACACCAAATGTTGGAGAATCAGATAGCTCAACAAGCATTAGCCAACCAAGGAATGCCTTCAGGTTCCCTGCCTAGTCAACCCATTATGAATCTGAAGGAGACTTGTAAATCTATAACCTTGAGGAGTGGAGTAGTCATAGGAAGATCTTCACTGCCATCCAAGAGGAAATCTGAAGATATTGCTGACACTACTATTTAAGATATTGCTGAATCTTAAAAGAAGAAAGCTGCTAGAAATTCATAGCAAGGTGATTCTTCTAACAAGACAAACGCCCCTTTTCCCCACACGTTTGCTAGCACAAAAGATGATATGAAGTTCAACAAATTTATGTACATTCTAAACAAGTTATATGTAAACTGATGCAGCCCTATTTTAGGGCACCATCTTATGCCATTTTGTACTTTATTCACATCTAAACATAGTAGAATGCAAGTTAAATCCCCCAATATGAGTATTAGTATAAAATGCACTTATGGACATTATTTGTATTATTTTTAGGTAATTGGACCATGCTTTGGATGGATGAGCAAGAAGGAAGGAGTTCTAGGGTTCCTTCGCTGATGAAGGGGGTCCAAAGAAGGCCCCAAAGCTCCCTCAACCTACCCCTAATGACCAAGATTCGACATTAAGAAAAGAAGTCCATTGATGATGAAGATTGAAGTTAATTTGGCCATTGAAGACCCAAGCACGGCCATGGGCTTCCACCATGGTAGTGTGAATTATGGCCAAGAGTTACAAGGAAGTTAGTGTTTTTGCACCGAACGCACCACGACTGTGGCCATCAGCACGATCGCGGCCCATTGAAGACACCACGGCCGTGGCCATCAACATGACCGTGGCCAACAGAGGACATCACGATCGTGGCCTCTCACAACGACCATTGGAATTATGCACAATGTCCTCCAAAATCCACAGAGAGGTGGCCAATTTTTCACGTGAATAACCACGGTCGTGGCCATTCACCATGGCCATCACCCTTGAAGACCGCCTCACCTGTGGCACTCCTCATGCCTGTGTCCTCCTCCTCCAACACGACCGTGGTACCTCAACACAGCCATGATACCCCTTACCGAACATGATCGTGGCTCCCCGCCACGGCCGTGGCCACCACATATACTTACCCTTTCCATTCCCTTTCCCACCTTGGTCGTGTCCACAACCCCACGACCATGCCATGCAACCCCTACCATGGCCGTGACACCTCAACGCGGCTGTGGTGACCAACTAACCCTACCCATTTTCTACACTACTTTTCCTATTCTACCCCTACTTACCCTATTGCTTCCTCACTACCTATATATACATAGGTGGTGGCTGGAGCACGAAGGTTACACTCCCCCCAGATGCCATTACTCCTCTCCACCCACTCTAGAGCATTCATTGCATCCTCCTTGTATTTATGCTCTCCACCCACCATTTCCACCTCACTTCTACCTTGGAAACCTAGATTTCTAAGTTTTCCTCCATAATCCCCTTCATTCCTATGCCAATCTTCACCATTGGAGGAGAGAGGTTGTCCCCAAGCTACTAGGAGGTGAAGGAAGAGAAGCTACCCCAAGCTCCATGGATTCTACCTTCTTTCTCCTATTTTGCTTTCTCTTTTGTATGATCATGTTTAGTTAACCCCTTGTGGTGGACTGTTTGGGGTTAAAATGTGACTTTGATACCATGTTGGGGGAAATTAACTTGTAATGAACTCATTTTTTTTATGATGATTGCTCCATGCTTTTATCTCGTATCCCATTATCTTGCATGTGATTTTTTCTCAAACTTAAATTGCTTGCTTTGTGATGTTTGATGACACTTAGCTTCTAGGAGGAATTGGAGTGTATGTAGCAATCTTAGGAATGGCTCCTAGGTCCAATTAGTGGATCCCTAGTTATCCACCTTTATTCCTACATACATATCCCTCCTTCTACAAGTGAGTGTGAGATCTAAGTGACTAGTGTAAGTGTGATTAGTGCAATTGCCTAGAGCTTTTTAAAGGCTAGATGGCGAGTAGCATGAGGTGAAAAACCCTCATATGTACTCCCACTCCTACCCTTACCACTAAAAAAAAATTGGTTTCTAACTACAAAAAGAATTTGTAGCAAAAACCCCAAATTTTGTAGCGAAAAGCTTTGGCTACATTTATCCTTACACATAAAATATGAAGCCAATACATGTGTAGCTAATTGTTTTTGCTACAAATTTTCAAAAATGTAGTTAGATATTCATTTAGGTACAAATTCATATGTAACCCTAATTATAGCTAAAAATTGTCTTTACACATACAAATATAGTTACAATTGTAGCTAAATATATGACTACAATTGTATATGTAGTTATGATATGTCGAGGGAAATGTCAACTACTACAATTATATATGTAGAATCTGTGTAGCTAGAAATGGAACTTACTATAATTGTAAATGTAGTTAATGTGTAGTGAAAGACATCATGTACTACACACATGTATGTAGTCATATTATCTACCTAGTTAGTAACTTGCCAATACAAAAGTGACTTTTCAAAAAGAAGAAAAGATTCACATTGATGCTGATCAAGTTGTGCTTGTAATGTCAATAAGCATACTTGTATATATATTGAAGCAAGGAGTACACATGGGGAGGACATCAACTTGCCCCTATTTTACAATATGCATAGAAAAAAAGATACACATATACAATACCCTTTGTACGCCTCAAGATCATGTATGTTATATTGATGTACTCTTCTGACTACCTCCATTTACTGCAGCCTCTATACATCTCACTGTCATGTGCATCTTGTTCAATTATATTTTTTTGTGTTGCAATTTCAACACTTGTATCTTGAACCAACATAATAAGGTTGATAAACTTAGAATAAAATGAAGGTTTTTGAGGTATTGCTCTTCTTAATTGAAAACTGGGAACTGCTCCATTCTCTTCTTCTTATTGTCCATACAAAATCCTCTCAATGTATGTCTTTGACAGGGCCCATGTCCAACTCATTTGGATTCATAATTTCCTAAGAAATAGGAACGACACAAAAATATGCCACTTTATATATGAAATGTAATAGAAAGGACACAATAGATATTTTATTATAAGAACATTTCATCAAATATCATAGAAGTTTGATAATCACTACTTACTTTAGTTGAAACAAAACTCCATTTAGCTTGTTCTCAACTCAGTCATGACAACCATGACTCCAGCTAGAAGCCCATCCAACAAGGAATATGGAAATCTATGAGATAATTAGTAATAGAACTTTGGACAAGCTTCTTTAGGTGAATGATCCAATACATGACAGAAGGAACAATGTTGATGTTGGGTGAATGAATTGTAGCTTAACATCACAGGACAAGTGAGTGACAATGGGTATATTTTACCACTTGATAATGTCAGTGTTCGGGTGTGCTTCAACATAGAGAATCCACCAGAGCCAGTGGAGTTATTCTTAAAACTTCCCAAGAACAACACATTGCATATACACTAACCTAAGAGACAACAACTAGACCATGACCTCTTTCCTTCTTGAAGAATTTTATGTACAAAGACTATATATTCCACCTTATCACAAAAATTATTAACATATGATATATTTAGGATCATATAATTGCAAAAAAAAGAGAGACGAGCATGAGTAATGATGGGAAAACATAACTGGTTTGACATATAAAAATGAAATCTTCATATGAGATAAGACTAGTTCATTTTGGGACATTTGAGAGTTTAGGAATGTTGAGTAATGTACATTTGTCATACCTTGTGTTCATACTTTCTCCAACATGTCCGCATGTAGTAAAAAAAATTCCTAATCATCATATAACTATGTTAATAAAGAAATATGAAAGGTGCTTTAATGAAAAATAGTATTTCATAAAATTCAAACTTACAATAGTACATGATAAACAAGAATCTTACTACTTTTAATCATACAACCCAGTTAACATAGCTTGTGAAATTGGTGCCTCCAATTACATTATAACCTATACAAAAGTGTTGTTTTTGATGGTGTCAATTATTAGTTAACGAATCAAATATAACATGTATACAATTATATCCTATCTTTTCAGTATGTCATCTAGATTCATTATGACTGGTCCTCATGATAATGCATTGACCCATTTTTTGTCTTCTCATTATTGGTGGATCACCAAGGGATGCTTTGTAACACTTCCCTAATAACCATATGTCACTACTAGATCTAGAAAAATCACACCTTTTCGCTTACATGAGATGCTCCGGGAATCTCCTCATTGAGATGCTACTAAAAACTTTCCTTAGATGTAGTCCATTTGTGGCTTCTAGAATTCACTTCTAGGAAAAAAAGAAACCTATTTGATAGCCCATATTTTCTAACAAGTTCACAAACAAAATACATTGCATCATTGTAAGGACTATACAAGTCTTCAACTATATCTGCATAACCACGTGGAAGATAATGAATATTGAAACCTGGTGCAAAAACTATACAATCATTATATGTAGGACCATGAACTCACCATAACACTTTCGGGTATATTCATGAGGATCTTCATTCCATAATCTTTGATTGTTATTATTAAAACACATTAGGGGGATATAATCTCAAACAAAACAATATCAAGCTGTGGAAGATCAAATTGTACATGTTGGTTTTTGGATATACTACACATGATCAAACAATAAGAAATCAACATTAATAATGATATAGTTAATGAGCTTAGGAAGTTCAGTCCGTTAGCATATATCAACTACGGTCAAAATTACTTCATTATCATTGCTATCAAGTGAAAGTTCAAGAATTGCAGTTAGGGTATAACTCAAAAGTGGCTATGCAAGGTGGCTACATAAGTTCATTATACACACATTAATCTAAAAACACTAAAGCCACTATTATGAAAATAGTTAAGTTGGAAACATAAGTTCAAGTTATGCGCAATAATTTGAGTACAACTAAGTTCATTCTAATTCTTTAGTTCATTAATGTGCATGGAGTACAAATGATGCCATAAGTATACCACTAGGTCCACCAACTTACCCCATTATTCATAGAAGACTTGGAACTCGGGCTACCTTAAGCTTGGTTACTTGAGCAACTATCCTTATGTGAGAAATATAAGACCAAGCATGCCAAGGCTAGCAGCTCATTAATCTGAAAACACTTGGGAGAAACAAAACACCATTCACTTTTTGACCGTTATAGACCGTTTTGAGGCAATGACTATCAAATAAAAAGAATTCGGTATGCTTTAAACAATTAAATTGCAACCATGACACATGGTACTAGTAATTCATGCATTTACATAATTACAATGACTAACCACAAGCTCAAGAATTACCATGACTAACCACAAGTTCAAGGGCTCGGTCCAGTTAGTAAAAGATGATCATAGAATCCTTGTACTTATCAAAACTCTTGGTGCATCTCCCTTTCAAAACAAATGCATGTCAGTTAGTATAATAATGCATAACCAATTATGAGGACATATATATGATGGGTACATAGTTTGAATCAGAAGCATCTAGATAATGAAGTTGACAGTTATGACAAAGGCTGATCCACATGATTTAATTTATTGAATGCACTTGATTTCAAAGGATGATCTACTAGATTTATCTTACTAAGCTTTTAGCTATATTTTGTAAGGAAATAAAAAAAGAATAAACAAAAACAAAAAGGAAATGCAAGAATGGAATATGGGTTACCTTGCTTGGTGTACAAAGTCCAGATAATAGAAATGAGAGAAGCCTATCTTGTGTTCTTGCAGCAAATAGTCACATGAAGACTTTGGCAATGCAGGATAGCATGACAGTGGATGTATAAGGATGGAACTCATCACTTGAACATTTACTTTCAGATCCGAAAAGCCTAATTGCAAGATGTGTAACTAGCACAATATTTGGCTTGGTTATGAGACATGATGGGTAAAGATAAAGAGTGATCTTAAGAAGAGCATGTTGGTGGTGGGGGCTGGATTTCTATTGGGGTTTTTTCTTGAAAGGTAAGGCAAGACTATTGGTAGCTGCTATAATGTGTTTCACCTTATATGACACATTAGAATAAAGGATATGATTTTTCTCTAGCTTTCTTCTTTTACTATTGTATATTGGTGTAAAAAAGGAGGTTAAAAACCCTACAACTCTATAAACTAGAGAACAATCATCAAACAAATCATGATATCTGCATAGTGATTATAGTCAACTATACCTTTATGAACATGAAGTGGTTCTGACTTGTAAGCATTTACACAACAATATGGAAGCCAATAGTCTAGGGAGAAGTCAAGAACATGGTCTCATGCATTAGTGCATGTCACAACAATAAAATTGTTTTCCTACGAAGCAGAGCACCATCATTACATACTTCCAAATCATAAGCACACCAAGTATCAGTGTCTATATAGTTGACTACCGACTAAGAAGAGCACCCAAATTGTATTATATGACACACCTACATATAAGGAGACAAAACAAACAACACATAAGGGTTAGAAGTTATAATCAACAACAATGCATGGGACTACCTCCTCTTGAGAAGTGCTGAACCAACAAGTTTCCCTGAATGGAAAATTTGATCCCTAGTAGTGACAACAATATTAGAAATCAACAGTAAGGATCTTTTAAAACCAACCTCTATACTTATAAGAAAAGCGACATGGGTGGTATACCATCATTCATGCATGGGATCCCATGGGTGGAATGGGAGTCAAGTATGATGTCACACTACCATGTAAAAGGTAATTCAGTTTGGAGTTCAGAATAGATCATATATATCAAGTTGAATAATATAAGGCTTTTCTTAACAACTACCTTTTAATATATGATTAATTTTATAAGAAGTGACTTAAGACATTGAAAACTCCCACTATTTTCTGCCAAAAAATTAAGTTGTCCCTTTAACTGATGACATTGATCTTTTGATATTATATTCTAACTTGCGAAGACTCTATTTTAAGTCCTAGGTTGTGTTCTAGTGTTTTCATTTTAAAATATCTAGTGTATCAAGTCATCAAGGATGAACAACAACTAGGATAAAAGTTTAACTCAACCCTTTAGCATTGTACCCTTTCTTAAGTAGATCAACCTTGCCAACCAATGATTGTGTAACTTAACCTTGCCTACAATGACCTTATAGATCTGATGTTACTTAGATTATAAGTTGCAAAATATGAACCAATCATCTGAAAACAACATCCACATACCTAATGACATATCTACATCCTACTTGGACTTTATTTATGCCCAAGTTTTTCTTTTACCATATATGTCTTCCCATTTTCTCAGATGCCTTTATTTTCATATTTGACTAGATATAATTTAGAAAATCTATTTTTGAAGGGAATCATCAATACATACATTCGAAATATTCAGTACATTGCATCAATTTTTTTATATATCATAAATAGTTTTTTTTACCCTAGGGCTAGGAGCTATATTGCGTAGTGCCATGTCAAAGGAGACATTCGTAAACAACTTCTATTGCCTAGATTAGAACCTGAGCAAAATGCCACCACTAGCAGAATATACATATCCATTATCAATTTACCAATCCCTCTATAAAGGTGAAAAATTAGAGCTTGCATCTCTCTTCTTTGACACCATCTAGCATTGATAAATGATCCCAACTCCATTAGACCCATTTATCTACTCTACTTGGCCAAATATCTCTATCTGAACAAGTGTCATCACCACCATTTTATAATGCAGGATATGTAGAAGTGCTAAAGCGGTCTCTTAGCAGCAACACAACCAGTCTGTGATGCAACCAAAAACCCATCTCCATAACAATATATATTCCATCAAATAATGAAAATATTTCAACCCATAAAAGCTATAAAAATTAAGTAAGCTAGATCATTTATGTTTCAGACACACAAATGCTCTGTCCAGACAATTGATGCCAACAACTGACAAATCATTTGACTTCCAAGAAAAGAATAGGAAGCCATCCTTGCTTATTCTGTACAACAAACTTCTTCCTGCATCTTTTAATGAAAATGTTCTTTCTTCCTTTTTAGAGGAGAAGACATTGCAATAAGTGGAATCAAAGAGAAGTTCTAGATGTCAGCCACATTTTAGCAATCAGCTCAAGACAGAACCATCTCATAGCATTCTGAACATTTTTACAATAAAACAATGAGGGAAAGAAGGATCTGAGCTTACATATGAAAAGAGATGACATCTAAAATCTGCTATTTCATAATAGAAATCAAGGAATAGGATCAGAGATCATACTGAAATGAGTAGCTAAGATCATCCTCGAACTCCAGAACAAGCAAGCAATTATCTCAGATGCAACAACCACACCAGCAAAACTCAATCAGACTTTGGATCCTAAAAATTGTAGAAAGAATCCACATGAAAGGATCTTCATAAATCAAGCAAACTAAAATAAATAGACATCCTCAGAAATGTTTCCTATAGGGTCTAAAATGAGCATTCTCGTCACCATGCATCTTCAATTCAAGACAAGGAAGAGATGAAAAGTAAGGACCAACACATAACAATGACAACAATCCTTGTTCTCACTTTCACTAGAGAACAGAGTAAGTCCATTGCATAAATTCACTCATGCATCAAACTCTTCAAAAGACAAGAACAAATGATCAACCCAAGGCACAAGATCAATAGGGCAACCACAAATACATGCTCAGAGCCATCCAACACTCTTCATATGAAGAAGAGGTGACATGATTCAATATGATGGTAATAGTGGAAATTTAGAAATTTGTGGAATAGTGTAAGACAGAAAGAGGATGACAAGACCTGAGTTAAATGGCTATGTAATTTTAAACTTCTTGAAAATTGCGGAATTACTGCATGGAAAATTGGCACTCATGGCGTCTCGCATAAGGTGCCTAGATTACTAGACAGAACCAAGGAGAAGCCTAAGTTGTAGGGAACAAATGTGGTAGGGGCTCAAATGCATACCCACACCCGTGCGAGCCCAGGATGCCTAGATCTCTCAGACACTTTTTTCTTTCCTCATTGATATTCTCTAGTCCTTCTCGTATCTTCCTCAACCATGTAGTTCAGAACCATATACATACGATTAAGTTTCTGATAACTACTACAGCTAGTAAATCTGATCATTCTAATGGTCAACTATTTTAATTACTTCTACTAATAGAATTAATCATTCTAGATTCATTAAAAGATTTTAATGTGGTAGTTCCATTTGTGATTAAACAATAACAATACGGAGATGAACTTGCTGCATATAATGGAATCATTTACAATGTTTCATTGACTTTTGACTACTCCATATACTCGAGGTATGTTGTCTTGTTAGTCATGTCTTTAATCATATAATTTTATAGATTTAACAAAGTCATGTCCATAATCAAATAATTTTACAGATCAAACAAAAATTTAAGTAAAAACCTGAATAAGTTAGTCACAGTCCTGTATACAGTCTATTGCATCATTTAATTGTTACATTAATTGACCTCCCTAATGAATCCATAGGAGGCCACGTATGGGTATCTATGAATTAACAATAAAATTTTGCAAAAATGTATAAATCAGATATTTATCTACCATATAAAGAATAACGTACGAGAATGTCATTGCCAAGATGGAAGAAACAGGCTGAAGAGACATAAATAATAATAGGTAGAGTACATATAACCTTGTTTCTGCACGTACCGTAAAAAACAGAATATATCAAAAGTTTGTGAAAAATTACGTTAGTGAGGTCCTCATTATTTAAACCAAATTATCGAATACTGTATCAAGATGTAGGCAAAGTCCATGATAAGATATTAATATAAGAGACAAAGGGATACGAGAGATCCGTTTCAAACAAAATGATGGGTTATATAATAAATAAGACATCTGAAACTAGATATCCAATTCAAATATCGTATGTCTTGTTAGACTTTCCAGGCTTATGCATCAATATGAAAAATAGTTAATAGCCTATTTCCGTAATCAGTAAGTACGACCTCAACACTTGCAGACATTCAATAAATAAGTCACAATAATTTCATTTCAAGTCATCTTAGCTGGAACTGTCCTTCTGTCTACGTGTTGGTGAAGCCCTCGGCCTCCCTACCTCCTCGAGGAGCATTCAGTTATGCTCAAGTAGATAGAACACTAGCGTTAGAAGTACCATCTGGCTTGATCCGTGATTGTTTCATTTTGCCAAACAACTTGGGCGCATCTGCACCACACAACATCAGAACAAAACATTAGACATACCACACAGGTCCTAAGCATCTGCTCACAAAGTCTCTATGCAAATTTTATTTTATTGGCTTTAGTATTGCCTGAGAATTCACATTGCCTTGTTCCCCGTTGCATATATTCAGCATCGTGGATGCACAATAAGACAAAGCAGTCAATCCAAATTTTACATGCATGCTAGATAAGCATTTTGTATAAGGATAGAGCCGCCACCAATATGTCCTTTACACATGATCTGCTGAAACGTCTTGCAGGTTGCAAAAGGTATAGAATATAATATGAAAAAAGATATAGTTTCTTATGATATACCTCCATTTTAAGCATCTCTTTGAATTCCAAAAATACTGCTTAAGCCTGCACTAACAGTATAGAATATGCATTGATCATGTATATCGTTCACCTGGTGCAAAAAGTGAATATAGCGAAGACCTCAACAAGAATAGCTGATCAAAGAATTTACAACAAACTAAGTCCTATTGAATCGCTCCTTGATCACCTGGGCTTGCAACTACAACCCAATTCCAGATATGGAAACCTAGAACATATCATGGTAAGGAGGTACACTAGTCGAAAACGGAGACGAGGCTAATCCTTCGGGGATGGGGTGTGTGACAAATCAGGCCACATGACACAGAAAGGGAGTGTTTTTCGAAAGTTGGACATGCAGATAAAAGAGAGCCATTGAGAGCAGCCACCATCGGATGGCAGACATCGACAATTTTAAAGATACAACTTCGATGGTGTTGCTGCCTTTGGTACAAGGTGTACATTCGCAATAGGACACCACTAGCAATTGGGGGAGAAGAGGGAACTAACCGCGTGGATAGGGGGCCAAGGAGTAGTGCGCGACAAAACTGAAATTTCAGACATGTTGTTTATTTGGGAGGGGAGGCGGGAAGGGAGGGGCCCGAAAGAAAATTTGTATAGTGATTTAGAATATGTAGCGAATTTTGTAGTTATTAGAATTAACTACGTTTTTAATTTACATTTTCTCAATTCGTAAGGAAAAGTGTTTTTTTTGCTACAAATACAATAGTTGTAGTTTGAACAGTCGTAGTGAACTCATATTTTTTTAGTAATTGACCCTCAATTGCCTAATACCACTTATCCTAGAAACCTAGATTTGGCAAATCCTACTATAATAACACCTAACCCTAGTCTTCCATTAGTAGTATAGGGTATATTCTAGTAGTAATTTCCTTATTGTTTGGTTTGGTAATCTAGACAGATGTTGAGAACCATGCTTGTTTAATAACCTCCCGCAACTAATATCAATGTTACATTTCCAAACGGCCCACCTATCCTAATCTCATTGCTTAAAACCCATCTCACCTTCTTAGCTTGTTCATGCTAATCTAGTTTAGTTGCTTTTACTCAATCTAATTAATTTTTTAGTCTTGTTCTTTAGGGTTAACTTAGGTTCTTTCTCTCTCTAGTGGTTAACTTAGCTCTTAGCTGCTAATTGCTCTACTAGTGTAGTGTAGTTAACCTTTGCTCCTGTTTAGATAATTGCTTAATCTAGTTCCTTAGACTTTCTTGCTTAGGATAATTTAGGGTTTGCGATAACTTAGATTTCATATTGCCTTTACTTTCCTGCTCACTTAGTTTAACAATCAAAACAACCAATCAACCCTTCAACCCTAGTCTCCGCTCTAGGAACTTAGCTACATTAACCAAGCTCTAGTGCCCCCTCTTTCCCTGAGGATTGACCCATACTCTTGCCTAACACCTATACTATAGTAGTACCATGTGTGCTTGTAGGTGACCTATTTAGTGTTGTGATCAAGTATTGTTAGGGTTTTTATAAATTTCCAAAGATCCCAAGTGTGTTCGAGTTCCGTGGGGTGCATCTAATCAAACCCAATTGGTTAGTGTGTGCACCTCTGGCTTGAGGCACCAAGCTTTCTGGTACTATTGCCGGAGATAGAGGCGCTTGACCTAGCTAGTTAGTGTAGCTTAGTCTTTCCTATTGCCCTCATCATTGCTATTCTTTATTCTTTATTCACATTTGCATACTGCCATTCTAACTTGGTTTCTTGTTGTTTGTTTGTGTATTGTGCAGGTGACATCTGTGCATATGCCATACACATTATACTTGTACCGACTTGGTGTTATACGACCCCGAGATAGGTAGAAGGAGATGCCAAAGCTGCCACAACCAACACTGAGAAACTGAGATGGGTGACCACATGTCAGACAACAACCCTCATGGAAATGCTCAACAACTGCCTCCACCGTAGCCCAACCACCCCCTCCACGAGTATTTCACCCCGGGGAACTACAATTCTCCCATTGCCACCCTTGTTGACTCAATGCCTGGTCAACAATTCTCCATTCCACATGTACTACTTGGAATCCTCCCTACCTACTATGGGATAAAGAATGAAAATCTCTACCATCACATCGATGCCTTCCTTGAGACTTATTCCACCTTTTGTACCCCAGTGCTACCGATGACTCCATCCGGAGGACTCTCTTCCCTTTCTCTCTTAAGGAAAAGGCCAAAGAATGGTACATTTCAAAATCGGAGCTAGTGACATGGAATGCGGTCAAAAAAAAGTTTCTTAAGAAGTTCTTTCCAATTTCCAAGCTGACTCACACGAGAAGATGTATCATCACCCTTGCCCAAAAGGAAAATGAACCTTTTTACGAGGCATGGGAAAGGTTCCAAAAGCTCCTTCGTGAGTGTCCCCATCATGAGGTACCATTGTTGCAGCTAGTCCAAGCCTTCTACATCGAGCTTGAAGAGTTAAGACATAACAATGTTGACTCATCATGTGGAGGGACATTCATGGCAAAGCCACCCAAGGAGTCGTCGCCATTGTTTGAACATCTTGCTGAAAATTCCTTCCATCGAGTTTCTACTAAAGGGGAACATTGGAGCCTGAACTACATCCCTCCACCTCCTCCTGTAGCTCCAGCCCGCACCATTGCCAACCCCGACATGATGAAGATGATGCAGACATGATGAATATGATGAAGAGACAAGCTGGTGGTTCTTCTAGTCAATCCACCATGGCAATTGAAGCCGAAGAAGAGGAAGTTCATGATTTGCACTCTTTTGGAAACTGAAATAATCAGGGTCCTATGTCCAACACTTACACTCCCGATTGGAGAAACCATCCAAATTTCTCCTGGAAGCAACAACATGAGGATGCTCAAGGACAAGGACCACAAAGGCCAAGGTATAACTCCAAGTTTGAAGATGAAGTACTTGGGAGATTGTGGATCTTGGATGAAGTGAAGAAAGATGTGTCATCCCATGGGTAGTCCATTAGTCAGATTGAGTAAAGGTTGGACCAAATCTCACTTTCTCTTGCTAGAAGGGAGGAAGGAAGACTTCCATCCCAACCAATGCCAAACTCGAACAATGATGGTACCTTCATGGGAAACACTCAAAGTACATATGCCCCTCCTTCTTATCAAGGGCCAAAAAACCCCAATGGTCCACCACCTACTCAAGATCCTCTAAATTACCAATATGCTCCACCCCCACCTCATTCATATCAACAACCACATCCGCAATATCATCCCATCCACAAAAACCAAAACAACAACCACAACCGCAATTCATCCTCCAAAACCCAAATTCACCTCACCAAAGACCACCACCACCCCAACAGCCACAACCACCTCCACAAGCCTCTTCTTCTACTACCCATGAGCATGTGAAGGTGATGATGATTTTGAGGAGTGGTAGGACTTTGGAGAAGCCCTATGATACTGTTGTTGATAATGCAACTGGTGAGGATAGAGGGATACTGAGATTCAACTTGATGAGACTGTGACAGGAACTAGAGTAGATATCATGATACCAAGCAGTGATACCATGATTCTCGTGATACCGAGCTGTGATGTCGTGATACCGAGCTATGATACCGTGATTCCTGTGATACATGTTGATGATTCCATTGATTCGATCTGATTGGGAGCCCAACTCCTCCCCCATTTCCTGATGCTCTTGAGGAGCCTTCTATTGAAAGGAGAAGAAAGAAACATACTAAAGACATCCTGGAGACCTTCAAACAAGTGAAAATCAACATTCCTTTGCTTGATGCAGTCAAACAAATTCCTTCTTATGCCAAGTTTCTAAGAGATTTGTGCACCTTTAAGAGAAAGACAATGGGGAGAACCCCAAAGAAAGTCAAGCTCACTAAGCAAGTGAGCTCAATTCTATAGCACACCATGCCAAGAAAGAGGAAAGACCCTAGTGCTCCCATCATTTCATGCTACATTGGGGAACATTGCATAGACCAAACCCTTCTAGACTTGGTTTCTAGAATCAACTTGATGTCGCATGATGTGTTTGCCGAGCTCCAAATGGGACAATTAAGTCTAGATCATTGTACTTTGTAGTTAGCCGACTGATTAGTGAAGACGCCTAGGGGACGTGTTGATGATGTGCTTGTTAGACTTGATTATGAGACTTTTTCTTTCTTCCCCGCTGACTTCAATGTTTTAGACATGGAAAAAGATAAAAGAATGGTACCTATCATCTTGGGAAGGCCATTCTTAGCTACAGCTAATGCAGTGATTCATGTGAGAACTGGGACTATGTATATGGCATTCATGCACATGAAGATCCGGTTGAATACCTTTAAATCTTCAACCAAAACCGAGGTGATAGGAGCCACTGAAGAAGATTGCTATCTTATTGAATGCCTTGATGAGATTGTGGAGGAGTGCCTACCTGCATAGATTTAAACTGCCACTCAAGGTAGA
Organism: Alisma plantago-aquatica; assembly: GCA_963693085.1. Taxonomy (NCBI): domain Eukaryota; kingdom Viridiplantae; phylum Streptophyta; class Magnoliopsida; order Alismatales; family Alismataceae; genus Alisma; species Alisma plantago-aquatica. The sequence goes on from OY856412.1 coordinate 529,348,104, forward strand.
GGTTTAGAGCCAATAGTTGAGTTCCCCATTGATGATGATGAAGAGGATGAAGTGAATGAGCTAGCCTTGGTGGCTGTAAGCGAAGACCTCCCATAAATTTCTCAACCATTAAAAAACTCTCTTGAAGAACCTCCAACTCTTGAGCTAAAGTCACTCCCATGAGGATTGAAATATGCTTTTCTATGCTTCAATGACACTCTCTCGGTGATCATTTCTTCCATTCTCTCTCTACAACAAGAAGAGGCATTGATGAAAGTCCTGAAGAAGAACATCCAGGCCATTGGATGGTCTATTGCTGATTTGAGGGGTATTGACCCCTCCATTTGTGTGCACATGATCTATTTGGAGGAAGATGCAAAGCCAACCTACCAAATGCAAAGGCGATTGAATCTAAAACTAAAAGAAGTCATGACTCAAGAGGTTGTGATGTTTCTAGATGCTGGGATTATTTATCCAATTTTTGATAGCACATGGGCAAGTCCCATCTAGGTTGTATCTAAAAAGGGTGGGATCACAGTGGCAGAGAATGCGGATGGTGAGCTTATGCTGATTAGAGAACAATCAAAGTGGAGAATGTGTGTTGACTATAGGAATCTCAATGAGAAGACCAAGATAGACCACTATCCTCTCCCATTTCTTGACCAGATTCTAGAGAGGCTAGAGTGGCAAAGCTTCTATTGTTTTCTTGATGGATACTCTGGGTACTTCCAAATTACTGTGCATCCTACAGACCAAGAAAAGACGACATTCACTTACCCAAGTTGTACATTTGCTTATTGGAGAATGCAATTTGGGTTGTGTAATGCCCCTTCTAATTTTTAGGGATGCGTGACCTCAATCTTTGTTGATATGCTTGATTCATCGCTTGAAGTGTTCATGGATGATTTCTCAGTTTTTGGTAAAACCTTTGATGAGTGTTTGCTCCATTTGGCTGTTGTTCTTGAGAGATGCGTCAAGGTTCACATAGTGTTGTCTTGGGAGAAGTGCCATTTCATGGTACCCAAAGGCATTGTTCTGGGCCACTGGATTTCAAAGGAAGAGATTGAAGTTGATAGGGCCAAGGTGGGCCTCATTTCTACACTTACCATTCCTTCTACTGTAAGACATGTCTGTTCTTTCTTGGGACATGCAGGCTTCTACTGTCACTTCATCAAAATTTTTAGTAAGATCTTGAGACCTCTATGTCACTTGTTGGAGAAAGATGTTGAGTTTCATTTTGATGACAAGTGTGTTGAATCCTTCAACCACTTGAAGGAAAAGCTAGTTTCTGCTCTTATAATGCAACCCCCAAACTTCTCTTTGACATTTGAGATCATGAACGATGCATCCAACATGGAAGTGGGGGCTGTGCTAGGCCAAAGAGTTGGCCGGATTCCGCATGCTATCTACTATGCAAGCAAGAATCTAGATGAAGCCCAAAGAAACTACACGAGTACTGAGAAAGAGTTGCTTGTGGTTATCTTTGCTCTTAATAAGTTTAGATCATATCTTCTACAAAACAAGGTGATTACATATACAGACCATGGTGTTTTGAAATATCTATTGGCAAAGAAAGACTCCAAGCTGAGGTTGATCCGTTGGATATTGTTTCTTCAAGCATTTGATATTGAGATTGTAGACAAGAAGGGAGTAGAAAATTCTATCACCGACCATCTCTCCCGAATTGAAGCACCTTTTGATGACACAAAGTAGAATCAAAGAGATAATGCCACATGAGCAACTGTTCCTACTCTCATCCACTAAAATGACATGGTATAAAAACATAACAAACTTCTTAGCTAGTGGAAGGATACCAAGCACTTGGATGAGGGAGAAAAGAAAAAGGTTGTTTGCTATGGCCAAAAATTATGTTTGGGATGATCCTCACCTATTAAAGTGTTTCCCTAACCAACTTATTTAGAGATGTGTTTCATAGATAGAGTAGAAAGAAATTATATCTATGTGCCATTCCAGAATTTGTGGGGGTCATTTTGGTGGAAAACATATTGCTGACAAGATTCTCCAAAGCAGATTCTATTAGCCCTCCTTGTTCAAAGACTCTCATAAATTTTGCAAGTGTTGTTTGAAGTGGCAAAAGGTGGGCACTATCTCTAAGAGATACATAATGCTTCTATCACCCATTCTTGTGGTGGAGGTGTTTAATGTTTGGGGGATTGACTTTATGGGTCCTTTTCCTGCCTCTTTTGGATATGTCTACACTTTGGTTGCCATTGATTATGTGTCAAAGTGGATCGAGGTTGTTGCAACAAGGACAAATGATCACTAAGTGGTGTGTGAATTCATGAAATCCAATATCTTTATCCGGTTTGGTATTCCAAGAGCTATGCATGATTAGTGATGGGGGAAGTCACTTCATCCATCGCACCTTCGAAGGATTGCTTAAGAAACACAGAGTGAACCGTCTTGTGTCCACTCTTTACCACCCCAAAACAAGCGGTCAAGTTGAGTTGGCCAATCGGGAGATAAAGCTCATTCTAGAAAAGACGGTGAGACCAGACTGCAAGGATTGGACACTATGACTCAATGAAGCTTTATGGGCATATCTGAATACATACAAAGCCTTGATTGACACCACACCATTCAAGTTTGTGTATGGAAAAAGCTACCATTTACCGGTTGAGATGCAACACAAGGAATTATGGGCTTTGAAGGCCATGGACTTTGATGGAGAGAATGCCAGAATGAAGAGAAAGTTTCAGCTCAACGAATTAGAGGAGATGCACCATGAAGCTTATGAAATGTCCAAGTGCTACAAATGAGGACAAAGTTTTTACATGACAAGATGATCAAGAAGAACGACTTTGAGCCCAAAAAGTGGGTATGGCTGTATAACTCAAGGATGAAGTTCTTTCCTGAAAAACTCTGGTCTAGATGGGAAGGGCCTTATCTCATCAAAAAGGTGTATCCATCCAGAGCTGTGTTGATTTGTGAGAAAGAACGAGCTAGAGAATTCACCGTGAATGGTCAAAGATTGAAATCAGTTGTGGAAGTAGGTCCGGACAAAGCAAATCAAAGTTTTGATATAGTGATGCTAGTAGAAGAACATCTGGTTGATGAGGAGACGTGCTTGAGTGCGCATGAGAGAGACATTTACTTCAAAGATGCTTTGGGAATCCCACGGAGATGAATGAAGTTAAAAATCAATAAGCCCGACTAAAGGAGTAAAATTTATCACTAGTGGGAGGCAACCCACCTAGGTTTGGGAGCTTTTTCACCCAACCTTCTCTTTTTGATACTTGTGCTTTCTTTTCCACAAAATACACACACATGTGTTTAATATTTTTTTTGAGTTTTGATGACATGGTAGGTGTTAAGCTCTAAAGAGAGAGGTATTAGAGGTGAATCATGGCCACTAAGATCAATTTGTGGAAAAATCTTGAAGAAAAACAAAGTTCTTGAGTTTAAGCTAAAAAATTAAAGAAATGTCCCCCACCATGGCCATGGAGCTCACTACAACCATGGCAGTAGTAGTTCAACACGGCCGTGGCCTCCTACCACAGACGTTGTAATTTTTTGTCAAAGAATTCAAAGAAGTCAGGTTGATTGGCCAAGTTTGTGCACAAATGGCCACAACCGTGTCAAGGATAGATGGCCATGACTGTGGCCTCCCGCCACGACCTTTGTAATTATTTGTCAAATAAGTTGAAGAAGTCAGGTTGATTAGACAAGTTTGTGCACAAATGGCCACGA